>LPNX011072080.1:17121-38699 GCA_001517045.1 Pseudotsuga menziesii
CAAGTCTCAAGTTAAGTCAAAGTTGCATAACAAGTCCTCTTGGAATTGGTGCCTATAAATTAATCTCACCTGCTGTCTATTAAGACATAATCATTCTCACAGTTTTGAGAGTAAGAGGGCAGCGTAGTAAAACTTTTCTATTGCTGAATTTACACAGCAAAGAGAGGGCAGCAGTTTGTCTTGCTGGTTTGTTTTACACAGTTTACGGGGCAGCGAAGTATTTTATTGACTTGCTGATTTGTAACAGCAGTAAGAGGGCAGCGAAGTATCTTGGTGTCTGGTTGGTCTTACAGTCACTCTCTCAAGCATATTTCATGGTGGAAAGTTTGTATTTCGATCTGAAATATTATTTGCAATAAAGGAAGATTGTTTGCTGGAGTTTTTATCCCATATTGGGTTTCTCCAGGGTAAATTTTTGTGCATGTGTGAGATCTTATTTATGTACTTCTTCTACTGCTGGTTATCATTTCAAGTGTTCATCTATCTGTTGGTTTTAAGATCTAAGTTTTGTTTAAAGAGGAAGAAAAGTAAAAGAACAGTAAACACTTTGCTCGAATATATATATGCTTGAAAAACTAACAGGGGGCAAGTCTCAAGTCAAGGCTGTCACCTTGTTCTTGACTCCTTCGTTTAGGCTCAACTACTAACGAAGCCAAGGGGGATAGACCCTATTAAGTTACTAAGGCTAATTACTTAGTATGGTGATGTTAAACTGAATGAATTACTTAGGAGTTTGAAATTTAACCATAAACAACCATAAATGACAAGATACAAAATGAGCGCACGAAAGCACAATGCTAAGACACAATATATATATATAGCAAGAAAATAACCAGTGCCTTAAAATGGAGTCAAAATAAAATCAATGTACTTGCATGTGCTTGGAGTGAATGTTTTGCAATTGCCTCTTGGTACATTTTAAGTTAATGTGAAATATGAGTTGATTAAAATTAGGCGAAGGGGTGGACTCCAGATATACCCGAGAGTACTTGGAGTATCTCCAAAACTAAACCTTCACGGCTACCTGCAAGGAATATGTGGGCTGAAATGGAGTCTCTGGGGCTATTGTTCATAACGCACCCATTAGGGTGTGACAGAGATCGGCGCCCCGAGGTCACTTTTCAGAAGTTCCCGCTTCCTTTGGGTATTTTGCCACCGTAATGGTTTGATATAGGTGTTGGATTTTCACCTGATGGTTTGTCAATTTGGGAGAGTGAATCCTAATTATACTAGTCACTCAAGTGCTTTTGATACAGCTTGACTGATCGGGCGAACCGCAACCAAGTGCAGAGCATACACACCAGAGTCTTGTCAATTTTAGTAAATTTTGAGATGGATGTTCTTGTTAAAAAGAAAACCCTCCAAGAACCTCTTTCGGTCCAAGTGGACCTCAATCGAGGAATCAAGGAGGGGTTGATTTTATTATGGTTACTGAAACAAATGATGATAGCAAATGAAACATAAAAAGATAAGCAAACCACAATTTTCTAATTAGACTACCACGAACCTTTCTTCACCTTTCGGTTCAAAAGGAGGCTCGTGGGGTAAGTATTAAAGTTACTTTGAAACCAATAGAAATGGAATATGGAATTGATTTTAAATCAAAGTATGCTACCCTGCAGTTTAGTACTACACTAGATTGAAAAAAGATGAACAAAAAGCAAAAAATGACACGGACACAAATCCCCCCAGGGGGGATGGGGAATGGGCTCGAAAGAGCCTATTCAGAATTATTTTTATTACCAGCGGTTACAATATCAGCAAACTGATATGATGCCTCTTGATTCTTATACAGAATGAAACCAAGAGCTTACAAAGTGCAAAAATTAAAGATTTCAGTCAAAAAGGAAGACCCCTGGGGGGATTCAGGAGGCCCAAAAGTCACTTTCGAACAGCAGCTCCTCCTCTTTTCTGTTATACCTGCTAAAATCCAGCAAGCTTATTAGACTGAAATATGCCCAAAAGCACTCTGAAAGTACCTTTGGGTCAACCTACTTTTAACCAAAAAACAACTAAGTTAAAACTAGTTAAAAAAGGTAAAAAAGGAACCAAGGAAAGCAAGCTTTCCTTAGGATCTTGGCTTGCCTTTTAGGCAGCCAATATGATGTGCACTGATTGCTAGATTTATCTTTTATAACAGAAAACAGAAATCTAATGCATGCAAGCTACAAATTCTCTTTAAAATTCCATGCAAAAAGGACGATTTCCCTAAAGCTAGATCTAGAATGCTTATGAAACCTTTTAAGAACAAGATCTAGATTATGGGCTTTGAGAAGATAGATCTATGTTAAATTTACTTTAAGATAATAGATCTAAACAATATCAAAGCTGTGAACAAAGTAACCAGGGAAAAGAATTGATTTTGAAGGAGAAAGAGGAGGAGAGAAATGTTGGTAGCCTTGAAGATCCACCGTGGAGCTTTCAGGTGGAATGTCGAGGGACTATGCCTTTGGAAGGTTTTGGAGAGAGTGAAGAAGCAAACTAGATCAGCATCCTCTCCAATCTAGGAACCTGCAGCTCAGCTGAAATCAAAAAACTTGCCGAAATGCTTGTGAGATCCGATTAGTACATACACAGAGATTCAGAATAACATGCATATAAACTTATAAAACATTCTGAATCTAGATCTCTAAACATGCATCAAAGGAAAGAGATGGCCAATAAACTTATTGAAAAGCACCTTTCCTATCAAGATTATAATAAGCTTATTATCAATCTTAGCAATGAATCCACAAGCAATCAACAAATTATGAACATAGATACAAGTTACCTTAGTAAAAAATGGCAATGATCATCCACACATACAATGGCATAACACCGTCTTGCCTCCAAAGCTTCTCTTTATTTCAAATGAACAATAACAACAGTACAATAGCAGCAGCACCTCAATCCCAGTTCTAACTAGCTTGGAAGAGGCTGCTTGTGCTTGATTTATACGAAAACCAGGAGATCCAGCCCAGGGGGGGCGCAAATCCCAAGGAGACAGATCAAATCAGTTGATGGAGAGTCAATCAATGTAGATCTGAAGCTGAACTGAGCCTACTTGTTGACTGGGGGGCTGATTGAGCTGACACATCAACCCATAAACCGACACATCAGTCCACAGAGCATCCAGGAGAGTCCACACGTGCGGAGGAGAGAGAGAGGGCACAATTCCCCATAAAGACTGTTGAAGATCAACTATGGATCTGATTTGATCACCTCCTTCAGTCAAGGATTTGTCAGATCCAGTCAATTTGGTTTAGATCTGAGTGATTTCAATCAAATCGGCTGAGAATCCACTGATCTATGATTTTGGATTTGCTCCATTATTCATCAATTTATTAATTAAAATAATCAATAATTGATTTTTTGGGGCTTTCTAACCTGAGTGATGGAAAATCACTCAAAACTAAGAAATAGTGGGTCCATGGGTTTACATGGTGCTCTTAGCTTGAAAATGAGCATCTACATGACTAAAACTGATTATTTGGCCCACTTTTATTTCAAAATCAATTTTTCCAATTAAACTATTAAAAAATAGCCTAAGTTTTGGAAAAATTAAATTTTAATAAAAAACACTGAAAAAATTTAAAATTTAAAAAAGTTGAAAAAACCTAGGGAGACTTAGACATGTTCATATGACTCGACCATGATGTCTAGCATGTTTATACATTGACACATAGACTCTAATAACCTCAATAGGCCTAAATGCCAAGCCAACCACCCCAACTTTGGAGGTATGGAGTGAAAAACTCAGAAATTATCAATCGTTTATTCAACGACCCATAATAACCAAAGGAAAAAACACCCTGGGCTGATCGGATTGACAAATAAAGTCTAAGAGACCGAGTCTTTTACAGACACTATCATGCTAGAACATTTATTACAATTCCCCCATGGGGTATGAACATGTGATATAGTACAACAAGCACTTCCCAGAAGTACTTCCAAAGGTCTTCTGAAGTCCGAACAAGTTATCCTTGTTCGGTTCATCAGGCTCACTTGATAAAAAACCACTAAGTACAACTTAGGTGGTAACAGGCTCTTAGTTTTACAACAAAACTTGCCATCCTTATGGGCCAGGAGAACCCGCTGGTGTTGGTTCCTAAGCTTAGGCGAGTTGAGTGTTGAAGCCTTGACCTCTCTGGTCGGTTGCCCCCGATGTTTGGTCCTAACTGTGGATATTCCCCCTAGTTGCTCGAAGAGTGTCAACTAAAACTTGAAGCAATATGTCTACCATCATTACATGCATTATGTGTTATATGTTATATACTAAGAAATGCAAGCCCTCAAATAAAAATGCAAACTGTCTTTAGACACAACTCAAAAAGGGCTATGAAATGAAATTGTGAAAGGCCAAAATAAAGCAGTGGATAAATAAATGTTAAATCTAAAGATTGTTGGCCATCTTATTGAAATGTAATGATTAATTCCTCACGGAGCCTGCGGGTTTTGATGTGAGATGGAGTAAGGGACAGCGAATTCTAAGTGTCCCCTAAGATCTCTTCACTACAGTTTCTTGTGTACTCAACGCAAGGGTCCTAGAAAAGATCCTCACGAAGCTTGATTGCTAGCTTGGATGTGAGTTGTAGACAGGTTGTTAAAGTTGAAAGGACTCTTTTCAGATCAACTCATCCACTTGCGAGACACCACCATTCCCTATTGTTTATCTGTCATGCATATGTCATTGTGGTTGTGTGTACTTGTCATCATTCGGAGAGATCATATGGTCAAAATCAATTATAAGTCATCACCATTTACTTAGTCTTGTTTTCCATCCTCACCCAGCACTAGCAAATTGTTTAAACTTTGTAAGTATGGCATATGCAATAGACTTCCAAAATATTCAATGATTACTCGAAAACACAGGTATATCTTCTTGGTTGTTATTATTATTATTATTATCACCATGATTCTGAATGACATGATTTAAGATGAGTTTTAATAATACATCTTGGAGCAGTTCTTACCTTGGATGCCTACAGGTTCAGCTCAGTTCAGCATCTCACCTTTAGTTTGGGTACTTTGACTTGGTCAACCCAGTTGACCAAGTCAAACACGGTTCCCAAGGCAGTGGCTAAAAATTTGACAGGGCTTATATTTACTCCAGACACGCCTAGGACCAATACTGCAGTTTCAGTTTTCAGAGTTTGGCCTCAGATTGCATGATCAGTGATTCTTATCACTTTATTATTGGTCAGATTATATTATTATTGCAGTGATTTTGGTTCTCCTAGAGCACCACAGTGTTCCAAGAGGTATGAGTAGTCACTTATACCATTCTCCTATGCCTTCAGATACTCCTGTGCAATTAGTTTGCCCCAGTTCTCAGCGTGAAAGAAGATATGATGATTTTTATGATCTTCAGAGGATGTACCATCAAAAAATGAACTAGGAAATAACTGAGAAAATCGATTTGGCTTGTGTGGTCAAAGAAATGGCAAGGAAACTTATCCAAATGATGTATTATGGCTCTCTGGACACTTCTTCACCAGTTTCAGTCAACATTTGGTCCGGGATTATTTATTTGGATCAATTGGTGAGGACGTACCCCAAGGGACGCCCCTCACTTTGGCTATGTGTTATATTACATTGCTATATCTTATATCTTGATGTTGTAATGGGGCCTAGGGAGAATTGAGCCCATAAGGAGACCCCCTTGATGTATTATCATGTTATATCTTATTTTATCTTATGTTTTGACTTAGACAAGGCATCATTGGGCAAAAAGTGCGCCCCCCTTGATCTAGTGAACTTGATCCATGTAAAATTGATCTCCACCGTTGATGATGTTATAATCTCAACCGTCGGATGTAAAAGAAAGTTAGGGTCTGCGTCTCTCAAAAGCTATATAAAGGAGAGACCCCCTCATTGTATCCCATGGGGAAATTTGACACCATTGGCTCTTGAAGAATAATAGAGATTTTTCTGGGATCTCGTGTTATGTGGATGATTGAAGAATATTCTTTGTGATTGATTGATGTTATTTTTCACTTGCATTGGAATATCGCGATGAATATCTCTAGCATATTTTGGATCCATTATTTTTACTTGCAGGGAAGAAGGCGATTTGACAAGGGCGCACTGGCTGGGGAAAACCTCTTCGTGTCTTTCAAATCGTTGTGTTAACAAGGAGTAGTTTTATCTACGATCAATCATTTTCTCTTATCTTTCATCTTCTTACTTGCATTCGTCATTTTTCTTGTCGATCTCATTGTTGTTTACTTGGCTTGGCAGGAAAGAGGGCACACCTGTGGGTTCTTGGGAGATTCGGATAGAACTGGATTTTCACCATCGTTCCACTTGATCTATGCAAGAATAGTCTTCGTCATTTTGGCATTCGTCCTCAAAAACATCAGGTAAGTTTCTCCCAGGTAAGATCTATCTTTATTCTTTGTATCTAATTGGGGCTGCATTTTCCTTTCACATCAAACCCATCTCTAAAACCCTCATTTTTTAGATCTATAGTTTCTAGTTTGCGGCGGTGTATAAAACTTAAAACCCACTTTGGAATAACTCTAAAACCCCTAAGTTTAAAATTTCATCATCATCGGACTCCATTTGCCCATCCAACGCACTGGTCTACTTCTTAGGGGAAGACGCCCTCCTTAGGAGGAGTGGGTATTTTCAGATCCGCAAACTAGGTAATGCTAGTTTCACCTATAATCACCTTATCTTACACCTAGCAAACAATTTGAGTGTCCAATGTCACTTAATTTCACCATTTACCCCTATATCCAATTTTCCATGCTTAAAACCCTAGGGTAAATTAGGGCTTTTCACACAGACACTCTTGATCTCTTAGTAATTGTACAAAACTCTAATTAAATATAGTACTAAGAGATTTAATCAAGATTCCCCGGGTTATCGACTTGCTTTCCTTGTTTTTAGGGCTATCTTGGTTTTAGGCATGCCCCCTAGGCTTATAGCATTTTCACTGAGTCCAAAGTGTCGGTATCCTTAACTGGCGTGACATCTGAATTCTTTCAGAGGTCTTGGATATCGTAGGTCGCAACTTTAGTTGCCTTTCCCTCTGCCATCCTGGATAGGATCACCCTACGGGGCAACTACAGGATTCGTAATAACAGGTACAATGCTTTAGTGGAGCTACCCCCTCATTGGCACATATGTTAAGGTGGATCATCATATTTTATTATATTTTGCTTGAGTGGAGGGGCTATCCCCTACGACTTTGCAATTCATTGGACTTCTTGTTGACTTGGTGTGTGGATAGGGTTGTTGACTCAATATCTTCATTGGATCTAACCACTTGCATAGGTTTTGAGGAATTGTAACCACCTTGGAGCATATTTTATTATATATTGGGGAGTTGACATGGTCAACTTTGACAAGGTTGAGGTGCTTGCACATTGGAGAAAGCACCCATGAGGAATCTTTCTATTTTCAGAGGTTATATAAGGTCACGAGACCTTTAACCAACCTTGCTTGTGAAGCACTACACTTTGGATAACTCCTTGCATACATTTCTATGCATTTAGTGGTGGAGCAAACTACCTTGGAGTTCACACATGCGAAGGATTTCCTTCCTGACATGGTCTTTGCACTCCTTTCCGCACCTTTTCATATGTAATGGGACATACCACTCATGGAGACTCACACAAGCTTTTTGGAGAATTATTATTGTACACATGTTCGTTCACCTTGTGGACCACACTTGTTATTTTAATGAGAACATCCTTCTATGCCAAGGAGTATTTTAATATATTATTGATCTAGCATCTTAGAGGGTGCCGTAGTAGACGCAGGAGCATATCCTCCAAGCCCACTTGGAAGTGGACCATTCAACATCTAGAATATTCCAAGCTTATCTTTAGTGATGCACTCCTCTCTTGGAGATTTTTCATGCACATTATTTCATATTTTTAGACGAAGCGAGCTCTCTTAGAGAGAATGGAGACTAATGACCATGGCATGGTTGACAAGTCAACTTTGATGGGGATAATCCTAGCTACACCAGTATTATATTATTCTTTGACTTGTAGTGGAGTGAGTTAGGAAAATATTGTAATTTATTATAAGAGAAATGAAGCTACCATTGTATGAAGGAGATTTCTTTGTACATTTCTCTTATGAATCGACTCTCCATCTCTGAAGTTAGCTCTTTTTGGTTTTTAGGTTAGAGTCACACTTCTTGCTTTTTATAGGAGTCACCTTAGCGCTCCCACTTTGTATTGGCGTCATGGTATTGTTGTCGCCTTTCACACACCTGGGGGGGTTAGGTTGGCATGGCAAAAATCTTCAAGCCACTATGTGCATCCTTGGGGGCAAGTCTCGAGTCAAGTACTGTCACTTGATCTTGACTCATCCGTTTAGGCAAACTCCTAACGAAGCCAAGGGGAGTAGACCCTAATTGGTTGCTAAGGTTGATTAAGCTTTAGTGGTGGTTTACGGATGAGTAAGTTGTTTGGAAGTTTTTATGAAAATAAATACTGGAACAAGATATTGTAACAATATAATTTAAACACAATAGCATATGAATTATACAACGTCAAATGAGTAAATGAACTTATAGCAATAAAATGTACGATACAAGTAAAAGACCAGTGCTGAAATGAAGTCACAAGATTGTAATGTTATTGTAATACTGGAAACGTGTTGCAAGTGTTCTTGGTCAATTATAGATTATTGTGGATTAATGAGTGGATTAAACAAGGGGGAAGGGGACTCCAAAAATACCTGACGGTACGAGGAGTATGTCCAAAACCCTTATCCGATGTGGTTCCACACGAAGAATATGTGGGTTGGATCGGAGTCTCTGGGATGTGTCCAACACTACACCAACGAGGGTGTAGCTTGACGGTATCTCGAGGTCACTATCCAGTGGTTCTCGCTTCCTCTGTGAACTTTCCTCGCAACAAATTAATTCGAGGTGTTGGATTTTCGCCTTGAGAGGTTAATTTGAATGTGAATATATAATAAACTATCCACCCTCATTGCGTTTGATGCATCCAACTGGTCAATCGAACCACAGCGGTGCAGAGCATACACAATGGAGCCTTGGTAAATTTTAAGGATTTTAAATGCGATGTGTTTGCTTGTTTATTAAATCCCCAAGAATCTCTTTCAGGTTGAAAAACCCTAATCGGGAGAGAAAGGAGTGTAAATTGTATGAAAAGTAAAGAACAACGCAACAAATAAATAAGCAAAAGTTTTCTAATTAGTCCTACCACACATCTCTTTCCCCTCTCGGGTAACTCGGGAAGTCGTGGGGTTAGTATTTGTATTACTTTGAATCAAATAAAGATATAACAAATGTGAAACTTATCAAAGTATACTAGTTTGCAAAAAAGAAACTAAACTAAACAAACAAAATATGAAAAAGTCACGAAAATGACACCGACGCAAATCCCCCCAGGGGGGATGGGGAGTGGGCTCTGAAGGAGCCTACAAAAAATATTTTATTATGGTATTTACAGTGTTTTTGAGGTGGATTCCTTTGGTCCTTACAGATCTGGATCCAAATGCTCATAGGTTTTAGGAATGAAGAAGGAAAAAAGAAGGTTGTTCCGGGAGGCCTTTGATGGCCTAGATCTTCAATTTTCCAGTAGCAATTTCCTTTGTCATGTTAACACAAGTGAAAAATCAGCCACTTGTAATGCACCAAATGTGCCAAAAAATACTAATTCACTACAGTATGTGAGTGACCGTAACCAAAGGGGAAAGTTTGATTTGAATTGAAGGAGAGAGAGAGAGAGAGAGAAGAAATGTTGGAAGCCTAGGAAAATTTGGGTCGTGGAGTCTGCAAGTGGAAAGCGGAGGGGCTATGCTCTTCAAAACTTGCTTGAAAGTTGGAGGAGTCAACCTAGATCAACCATCCCTTCAAGCTAGATACCTGCATCAACTTAAAAATCTTTGCACAAGAAAGGTCACAAGCAAAGGTGTTGTCGGAAGTAGAAACTTGGAAAGCATGCAGTTAAACAAAATGTACATGCGAGCTAAAAGATCTACAACCATCAAACAATAAGAGCATGAATCAAACTAGAACAATCTCTTATCCTACCGGGAGATAGCTCTCCTTCTAGGCCCACAGCAAACCAAAAAAATGCACAACGAAAAGAAGCTAATACCAGTTACCTCATAAACCATGCAATAATCATCCACACACAATGATACTCGACACAAGAGATTTTCCTCCAAAGGTTTCTTTTACTCCATAAAATACTACGATGTTACAAGTACACAGCTCAACAGCCTTTTGGTCCTCTCTGACCATGAGAAAATGAGGAATGGATGCCCGCTTAAATAGCCAAATGAGAGAGGGGGGATGGGATCCATAAGGGAGAGTTCAAGTCGAGTGAATGAGAGAATCGAGAATGTTCTTGAATTTCAGCTTTAGTTTAAGTGAGGAGGTAGGTGCCACCTCTCAAAGTGGTGCGCCACCTCTCAATCTGATCCCCACCCATCCATCCAATAAATGCCACCTTACCTTAGTCGTGAGCTCATATGGAGATGTGCACCCTTAATTTTAGAGATGACAAAGCGTGAGCTTTGATTTCACGAATATGTTGAGAGATTTGCTTCAAGTTAAAGAGGTGTGGATTAGAGGTAGGTGTCACAATCCACTCACCATATGCCAAGTAACCAAGTCACCAACAATGAAGAGGAAGGCGCATATCTTAAACATGGATTGGTTTGCTAGCCTCCAAAACACATCTAAATATGACGCTTTTAACATGGGATGAGGTAGCCCACTAAAGGAGACAAGAATGCCATGTCATCCCAATCATCTTAAACATGTCCCTTTTGACTTTTTCGACTTGTCCTTTTGTGTCATTTTGTCGCATGAGTAGCAATTAAATGACATTTTGATGCACCTTTAGCAAAATAATGCTTTACAGAATACTTTAGAAACCCAAAACATATGAAAAGTGGGTCTCAAGGTGAAGAGAACGCTCTGGGTGTGAAAACAAGCATCCACACGCCAAATTCTGCCTCCAAATCAAGCTTTTATGCCATTTACAAATTTTTTAATTAAACCATTAAAAAATGTCCTAAATTTGCAGGAAAAATTAATTTTCTCGAAATTGAACAAAAATCTAGGGTTACCTAGAACATGTCCATACGACTCAATTCGAATGCCTAGCATGTTTATAAACATTGACACATAGGCTCTAATAACCCCCCAAGGCCTAACCACCAAGACGACTACCCCAACTTTGGAGGCGTGAGTGAAAAACTCAAAAATTATTAGTCGTTTGTTCAACAACAAATAATTACCGAGGGAAAAAACACTCTGGGCTAGTCGGCTTGATGCCTAAGTCTAGGAAGCTGGGTCTTTTATAAAATTAATCATGCTAGCACATTTTTTACAATTTCCCCAAGGGGGTATGAACATGCATTCCAAAAAAGCCTAGCGGACTTCTGAACTCTAATGAATGAACAAGTGTGCTTGTTTAAACTTTGTCGGCTCGCCTGAAAGTCCAACTAAGTACAACTTAGTTGGTAACAGGTACTACACAGTCCCATTGACCTACTTTTGTGGTCATTTGTTGGACATTAATAAAATTATCTTAACTTATCTTATTATCTCCAATGAAAAAGTGAGAGATCCAGAAGTGATGGAATGAGAGGAGTTAGCAAATAGGAACTTGGAGTTGAAGATTGATGGGCTCTATCGTATATCAAGCTTGAAGACTTAATGAAGAAACGTGGTATTGCATCTACTTTATTGTAAGGCTGATGTTTATAGTCTTTATTTGTTGTTAATTTGTTGTAAAACCTCTTGCTATCATTCTAATGTGAAGGCTGAGTAATGAAAACACCAATATTTAGGAGTAAGGCAATGTGGGGAACATTCCCCTCTTGCTTTCCTTATTGTTATAATTCTGCATTATTTCCCTACATCTATCAAATTAGTTGTTGAATTGGAAACATAATTCAACCAAGTATAACATAACCTTCATATTTGTTTAATGAGTAACAAATCCAGCTCTCCAAGACTAGTTTCAACACCTATTTTTAGCATACACTTAAAAGTGAATTGTACCAAACCTAGTTCATTTTACCTTGAGTACATAATTAAATAATGAACGAGTCAAATTAGTCCTTTCTACCTTATAACCTACCTCAAAGCAATGTTATCAAAACCAAACCAGTTTTGCCAAAACCAACCAATTCAATTGGTTTGCAGGCCTAACTGATCCAATTGGTTCACAAATATGATTTATAATCAAACATTCGATGGACAAATGGCCCAGATTATCAGTGGTGCGTAAAAGATAGGACCAATGCCTATGGAGTCAACTTATCAGAGATGCTTCGAGTGTAAATATGATGTGAACCCCAAAATATGCCAGTGAATGTTAGGTTTTACAAGTGCTTTTGGTAAGTTTTAAGAGTTTTTACTTGTGATCTTCGCTTATGGTAGCTAGATGTCCTAACTGGTAATACCTTTAGTGGCTCCGTTCGAAGACATGACGGACCTGTCTGGGGTCAAAGGTAAGTGTTCAATAACTTAACTACCAATGCCCAGATTAGGTAGCCCAGCGCCGACACTTGAAATTTGCCTACATGCCTCGATATTTATCGAACAACGCCGGTACGTTAGTTATGGGGAAAAGTTTTAGTTAAGTTCCTCTTGTGGGGTTTAGAGATCCAATGCCGTTTCTGGGTATTCCGCTCTAAGATCGGTCAGAGCATACTCCGGCAAGGAGGAAAGGGGGTTAATTAATTAAAGGGGTGTGAGTTGCAAATTTTATTAAGTTAATTAATTAAAACTCTCCGACAGAGAGCGCTCTTGACCTCATCTTATGACCATGGTTCAAGAGACTTGGCTAATCTAATGAAGTTAGTGCAGGGATTATGCAAATCTAAAATGCTCTCCGATAGAAAGTGCTCTTGACTTGTGTTTCTGCAAGTTCAAGAGTCTTACTTATGAATTATTAATTGATTAAACAAGCACAAGATGATATTAGTTGCTTAAACTCTCCGATAGAGAGCACTCTTGATCCACCTTATGGTGAGATTCAAGAGATTTGCATAGTTGATTTACTTAAAAAAATAAACAATTAAACTGAGTAATCAACTTAGAAATGATGAATTAACAATTAGTGATCTAAGCATGAGATATAATCAATGATGAAAACAAGCACTAATCTAAACATACACACAACACAAACCTCCCCAAATGGGGGAGGATGAGAGTGGGGACTTAAAAACCCCACTCAAACAAAGATCTTTTATTAGACTTTATACAATGTGCCTTAAGGATTTTAATCCTTGAAAGGACTTTTCAAATAAAGGCAAAGTAATTCTACAAATATTATAACTTGTGAAAATGAGAGTGCCTTGTATTTTTACTTTCGAGATCTTTCCGAAAAACCTGTGAAAAGGGAAAAGGGAAGAAGTTTGAAGAGAGTGAAAAGGAGCAAAGGAAAGAGGGCTGAAACAAAAGAAGATGAGAGAAGGAAGGCAAACAAACTAAGCAAGAATCAAAACCAAAGAAAGGGGAGAATAGGGCAACCAACTAAGAAGCTAAGGGATGAACAAGATTGAAGAAAACGGGGCAGCGAAAGAGGAAATAAGTGGCTGTCATAAAAAATGCAAAACGGGACAGCGAACAAAAAGTAAAAGAAATGGCCAAAAACAAGGTTAAAGGAAGCCCAAAAAATAGGGCAAAAAGAGGCAAAAAGGGGGAGAAAGCTAGGGCACACTAGGGCTGTCCAAAAAGAGAAAAATGGATGGTAAAAAAAGTACTAACAGGGCAGCGATGAAGAAGAGGTAAAAGAAACAAAGCAAAGCTACCGGTAGAAGAGGAATTAAGAAGAGGCACAATGGAAGGTTTTTTGCAGCTTAATTCCTTAAGTTTTTGCCAATTTTCCCACTTAACCTGTCACGAAAAGTAAGAAACCAGCGAGCTTCTTTCCTACAAAATGGTGGGTTAAACAATGGAATACACTATGAACATACAACTAATACTTGAACAAAAAATAGGAACTTTGTGCTACTTCAAGTACTAGCTAGATCTGAGAAAGAATGCATAACATTTGACACTTTCTAGATCTAAAAATGGAAACAAGTAGATGCGAAAGATTAGCTTTATAAATCAAAACTCTACTTGCAAACATAAAGTAAAATAATGAGAAAATTTGACTTTAGGGTGAATGGAGAAGATGAACCACTTGGATCTTGAATCCTTGAAATCACTTTGGATCCCAACGGCATGCAGCTGCTAGGTACATACGCTTTGCTCCAAGAAGAGTAGATGCAACTTAGCTCAACCTCTTACTTGGTACAATGAAGTGATCTGCAAAGACAATCTTATACACTTGGCAACATGGGGGTTAAAACATGTATTATTTACTCATCAAATCTCAAAAGCATGAAATACAGCTGAATAAAACAATGCTCTTTGAAGCTTTTGAAAGTAAATGAAATAAATAGGTAACTTGAAAGCTACAAATACCTATTCCTACGTGCTTATAGAAGCCTTCTAAAGCATGTATTAATACCCACACATTATCAAAAGCAAAGAAACTAGAACAATTTCACCTCATTAGCTGGAACATATGCACCCAAGATCCACACAGCATGAGCCTCCAAAGCCTTTCTTTATTACAAAATAGGTTGCATAAGAGCAACAAGCATTACAATATTTTACCAGAGGTTCTTTACATCAATCATCCACCCTCAATAGAGCTAAAGGAGCCTCTATTTATACAATGAGAGAGTGCTAAAACCCTAAAACCAATCCTCAAACCCTAACCAGACTGGCCACCAAACAGAGATCCAAACCTAAAACGGAGAACCGGGAGTGAGGGGAAGCCTCCACCCAGGCAAGGTGCCCCCACTCCAACCCTAAACACTGAAATCCATCCACAGATGAGCCCACACGTGTGGAAGGCGCCCTCAGGAGAGAGAGGGGCGTGAGCTACTGAAGGAGGCGCCCTGCAGCATAGGAAAGTTGTCTGCTAAGTCTGGAAACCTACTTTGTTAGGTTTGGGAAGCCTACTGATGGTGTAAGCTTCAGTCTTCACCTCAATCAAATCACCGGACCAATGAGAGCTCTCCATCTCATTTTTAGCTGGAGATGACATGTCTGATAACTGATAATAAATTAATTGCTCTCTTAATGATGACTGAAGCCGAGTTATGATAACTCCAATCATCATAAGTGCTCCATGAGATGTCATTTAGCCTTTTATTTTACTGAATTTGGATTAATTTGGAGAGTTTTAATTTTCTCCAAAATAATCATTTTTTAATAAAACTTCATTTTTTTCCTCAAAACTGACTTTTTTGAGAAAAAAGGAAAAAAGGCATTATGTGTCCGATTGATGATCCAAAAGTTGGTTTTGACTGGCTGGCCGATCAAGAATGATTTTTGGCTTAAGGTTAGAGCCTTCAATCACTGAATTTGGAGTCCAGATGACCGATTTATTACAAACAGGTTTTTTCCATTTAATTTATGGAAAAATTAACCCAAAAAACTCAGGAAAAGTAATTAAAAAATTAAAAATTAAAAAAATATATATTTTTTCACTGTTCGAAAAATATTTTTTCAAAAAATTTTTATGTGTCCAGATGACTTAGGACATGACCATGATCTATCTAAATAATGTCTAGTAGGCTTATAACACTCAGTTGGGCTCTAATAACCCCCCAAGGCCCAGAATTCAACATCGGGCATTCCAGCTTTGTAGGAAGCGGGAGAAAACCTCGTCAATTATACTCGGCTGAAAGCAAAGCATAATTGTCAGGGGCAAAAAACTCCATGGAATACCCTATTTGAGATTCTACGTCTCAGGAGACCGAACCACTCAAAAATATCCTACTAGCACATTTTATTACAAACCCCGGGGGGCCATGGTCAAAATTATTCAAATAAAAAAGTGACTAGCCAATATTGGCTAGACAAGCAGACGGATCAACTGATACACTGGAATCAGACATTGAACAAGTCTGTCAACCAGCGGCTCCTCAGGTAACCCAACTATGGTACAAAAAGTTGGATAACAAAACCTATGCATATATATATGTTGTTGTAGTTAACCATGTGGCATGCAATTTGTTGCCGAATCAATCTTGAATTGTAGACATAGGTCATTCTTCATGTGGTTAAAACACAAATGGTCTCACACTCCTCAACTTGGGAGGATGATTGTCCTACCTGATTCCTGATTTAATGTGGGATAGGAATTCTGTAATAAGGACATTTGGACAAGACCATTTCGGGAAGGACAAAGAACCCTCACGTAGAATATAATGGACAAGAAAGACCAAATTTACTATAGAAAGATGGAAGAGTAGGGGACTTGGAAAACGAAATCCCAAGAAACCCATTTTCGTAAGGGTTTAGGACACCCAATAAGATTTGCAAAGAATTTCAAACAATAGGATGGATGGGCATGATGTTCATCGGGTACAACAGAGACACTACAAGCGGAACTCCTTAAAAACATGTTTGCCACAATGCTTCATGCTTACAACTGGTACAAGACACCCCACGAAGGACAATTACATTCTCCAACACATGACAAACACTACATGAGGAATGAAAGAAACAATAAGAAACGATGGATTTAGATGAAGAAGAAAACGCTGAGACAAATGGGGAAGTGGATCTTGAAGAAGAGCTCATTTGTGCCTTAAGCGAAATAAAGAAGCTTAAAAAAAAATTTGAAACAAAAGGGCATTTGCAAAAATATGAAGGGGAGGATCATGATTTATAAGAGAAAATATCATAAAGTCTTGAAGAAACAAAAAAGACCATTATCAGCCTAAAGATTCAACTAGAAGAGGCAAAAAGGATAGAAGAAGTAGTGAGAAGCCAGCTAAAAGAAAATGAAGAAATCTGTGAAGAGTTAGAATCTGAAATTGTTTCGTTAAGAAAGGAATTGGATAAGTCAACTGCTCGATTGAATAGAAGCTTGAAGTTTGAAAAGAGCATTGAAATCTTAGATGATATCATCAATTTCCAAAGGTCGCCGTTCATTAAGGCTGGTCTTGACTATGATAAGAATCAAAAGACTCCTAAAGAAAATTCAAACTCTGAGGCTACAAAGCCACCAAATAAGGCGAATGAAGAAGAACCTAAAA
Organism: Pseudotsuga menziesii; assembly: GCA_001517045.1. Taxonomy (NCBI): domain Eukaryota; kingdom Viridiplantae; phylum Streptophyta; class Pinopsida; order Pinales; family Pinaceae; genus Pseudotsuga; species Pseudotsuga menziesii. The sequence continues at coordinate 34,162 of LPNX011072080.1, forward strand.
GCTATGTTGATGTTCTTAAAAACCCCATCAAAAATGAAGGCAACAGGAAGAAGGAGAATGATTGTCCCACTGAAACCTGACCTTCCTCACAAGGACAAGGACGAATTCATAAGATCTTTTCCACCAAGGTGACCTCGCACAACTTAGTACCAATACTCTTTATTTGGTTATTGTTTTCCTTGCAATCGTTTTGGTCATAAAGCAATACATTGTAGAGACAAAAATACTTATGTGTCTCAAATAGAAACTATAATTCATTTGCCCCTTTATTTGATTACAATGTTGTATGTTATAAGTGCAACAACTATGGGCACATAGCACATTTTTGTAGAAGTGGCATTATAGAATCTCCTACACAAAACAGGGAAGAAGATACCCTTGCCAAACAAAAGAAAGAATCCACAAATTTTTGGGAAGCAGGAGCAAGAAAAGCACGAGAAGGAGAAATCCATGCTTGTACAAATTGCACTTCGTGCCCAAAATAAAGGAAATCAATGGTACATTAACAATGGATGCTCAAGCCACATGACAAGGGACCAGACCAAGTTTCTCTCTTTAAAGGAAGTAAACGAAGGCAATGTAACATTTGGAGATAATGCTACCACAAGAATAGCTAAAAAAGGTACTCTTAGTCTTGATATTGGAAAGATTAAAACAAAGAATGCCTTGTATGTTGAAGGTTTGAAACATAATCTACTTGGTGTTAGTCAAATGTGTGATCAAGGACACACTCACATTTTATTCTCAATGCTTTGAGATAAGGAAGAAGGGCTCAAAAAAAATAGTGCAAATGCAATTAGAACTTCAAACAATGCATATATTCTCAATGAAAAGCCAGCTAAAACAAAATGAAGAAATCTGTGAAGAGTTCGAATTTGAAATTGTTCCTTTTTATGGAAGGAATCCACTCCTGTTGACTTGCCTTTTCGAGGGAGCGATCTCCTATGAGCTAAGCTCTAGATACTTTATACTCCACACATGATTTGTAAGGAGAACTCTGTAAATTTTCCTTTAATATTCAACTAGGGCTAAACAGTGCATGCAAATATCAACTGATAACCACACATGAATATCTTTTACAGTATGCAGTGGAATATAAAACTAAGAAATAAATCACAACATCACATCACGATATTGACACTATTATTTTGGGTATGGAAACCCCCGGAAAAACCCAAGATGGGAAAACTGGTGCAGCAGTCAAATATAGATTTTATTATGAGAAAATATGGAACTTTTACAATCACTGCAAATTCACCCAAACCTGGCGAATGCAGCACCCGACAGAATCACTGGGAAAATCCCAGCTAAACCTCAACACCCTCCTGTGTGAGTGTACAGCCCAACTATATGAAGCTCGATGATCCTGCTACTCGCTCCTCCGTCTTCTCAGCTAAATCCTGTGTCTGACTTTCTCTCCCTGTATGTATCCTGTCTCTGTCGGAATACAAGTGTATGTTCTCTCCACCAATTGATCTCTCTTTTATAACTTTAGGTAAAGCGAAAACCCTAATTTCACTTTCACTTTAACTAGTGGTTCACTAAAGTTAATTTAGATCACTTTAATTTATTTTCCAAAGTAAACTTAGGAAAAGTAAATTAAATACAACTGGTTTCCTATTTTAAGTCTTCTGCATGCAAGAACACATGCATGTAGGAAGACCTTCCTTGTTGCTACTAGTTTAACACTCCCTCTCAACGAGGCAGGGATTCGGTAGCAACCCAAACTTATCCCTGAACTTCACAAAACTCTGTCTGCAAAGTGCCATGGTGAAAATGTCTGCCACCTGCTCATTTGTCTGTATGTACTCCAACCGAATGGTTCCCCTCTGAACACAATCTCTCAAGAAGTGGTATCTGATGTCTATGTGTTTGCTCCGGTCATGGAACACTGGATTCTCTGATAGCCTGATGTCACTCTAATTGTCACAGTGAACTACTGTAGCCTCTAGCTCACACTCGAACAACCCTGCAAGTAACTTCCTCAACCACATAACCTCACAAGCAGCCATGCTGGCTGCCATGTACTCGGCCTCTGCCGAGCTCAATGCAACTGACTTCTGCTTCCTACTGAACCAAGAGACAACCCCTGATCCGATGCTGAAACAGCAACCTAAAGTACTCTTCCAGTCCTCTACACATCCTGCCCAGTCAGCCTCTATGAAACCTGCTAACTGTACACTCCCCCCGCGCTCATAAACCAATCCATACTCCACTGTACCTCTGATGTAGCGAAGTATGTGCTTCGCAGTCGTCCAATGCACTCTTCGAGGTCCACCATGAACTGACTCAAAGAGTTGAGTGCAAAGCTGATGTCTGGTTGAGTGTTGACCAGATACATAAGCGATCCAACAAGCTGACGATACAAGGTAGGATCAAATCCGTCTGACCCTGATGCATCAATCTTCCTCCAGTTGGAAACTAGAGGTATGGCCATAGGCTTGCAGTCCTCCATCCTGAATCTCTTCAGGATCTCTACTGCATACTTCCCCTGTCCGATGAAGAAGCATCCATCTCTCTGCCAAACCTCCAAGCCCAGAAAGTAATGCATCAGCCCAAGGTCTTTCATCTCAAACTCCACTGCAAGGTTGGACTTGCAGTCTCTAATCAGCCTCTCATCTCCTGTCAAAAAGAGATCATCCACATATAAGACCAGTATGAGAGGCACCTCACCTGTCAAGAAGTACAGGTTGTGGTCAACCTCACTCTGTTGAAATCCCATCTCCCATAGACAGCTGTCAATCATCGAGTACCATGCTTGAGGTGCCTGCTTGAGCCCGTAAAGAGCTCGATGCAGTCTGCATACATGCGTCTCCCTGTTCTCCACGTCAAACTCCTCTGGATGCTCAATATACACCTCCTCCTCTATAACTCCGTTAAGGAAGGTAGTCTTGACATCCATCTGATGGGCACACCAACCTATCTCAGCTATTAGTGAGATAATGGTCTGAATGGAAGAATACCTAGCAACAGGGGCGAAGGTCTCCTCATAATCAATACCCTCCTTCTGTGAAAACCCCTATTCCACGAAGCGCGCCTTGTACTTCTCCACGTCAAACTCCTCTGGATGCTCAATATACACCTCCTCCTCTATAACTCCGTTAAGGAAGGTAGTCTTGACATCCATCTGATGGGCACACCAACCTATCTCAACTATTAGTGAGATAATGGTCTGAATGGAAGAATACCTAGCAACAGGGGCGAAGGTCTCCTCATAATCAATACCCTCCTTCTGTGAAAACCCCTACTCCACGAAGCGCGCCTTGTACTTGTCCACGCTTCCGTTTGCTGCATGCTTCACCTTGTAGATCCATCTGGATCCCACCACCTTTTTCCCTTGTGGCCTCGGCACAACCTCCCATACTTGGTTTTTCATAATGGAGTCATACTCTTCAACCATAGCTTCCTGCCACACATCATGTTGTGCAGCCTCCCGGAAGCTGAAAGGTTCAAAGTTAATCAACTCTGTCATCAGTGCCATATAACTAAGCCTCTCTGGAGGTACACTCCATCTAAAAGATGTCTGTGGAGGATCTACCTGCCTGGAATCCTACATTGTGGATCTAAACCACTTAGGCCTTGGCCTAGTGTCAACCTGCTGCGGCTGCTAGATATCCGTCTCCTGTTGCAGCTCATCCTTCAAGTCAATGACTGAAGGATCCTGTCCACCTGACTCCCTCTGACCACTAGAACCTATGATCTATGTCTGTACCTGTACCTGTACATCTGGCTCCTCCAACTTGACTCCAACTCCTGTGTTGGCTACTGCTCTGCTGGTAAGTCCAGAGATCTCCAACTCCTGTGTTGGCTACTGCTCTGCTGGTAAGTCCAGAGATCTCCGCAAGCCCCTGTCCTCATTGAACTGGACATCCCTGCTCACAATGATCCTCCTGCGTGCAGGAATGTAAACTCTATATGCCTTCGAAATCTCGCTGTAACCAACAAGTAACCCCTTCTCTCCAGAAGGGTCCAGCTTCTTCCTCTTGTCAGCATGAACATGACAATAGCAGACACTGCCGAATATGCGAATGTGACTCACATCTGGCCTAGTGCCTGTGAAGAACTCCTCTGGTGTCGTCCTCCCCAAGGCTGTGTGGGGACTGTTACCACCTAAGTTGTACTTAGTGGTTTTTTATCGAGTGGGCCTAGTGAACCGGACAGAGATGATTTGTTCGGACTTCAGAAGACCTTTGGAAGTGCTTTTGGGAAGTGCTTGTTGTACTATATCACATGTTCATACCCCATAGAGGAGTTGTAATAAAATGTTCTAGCATGATAGTGTTTGTAAAAGACTCGGTCTCTTAGACTTTATTTGTCAATCCAATCAGCCTAGGGTGTTTTTTCCCTCGGTTATTATTGGTTGCTAAATAAACGACTGATAATTTCTGAGTTTTTCACTCAATACCTCCAAAGTTGGGGTGGTCGGGTTGGCATTTAGGCCTTGTTGCCCACCTATTTCGACTAGGTGGCAACTCCATGTACATGTGGATGTACATAATTGTACCTTAGAAAAATCTGAGGATTTTTCACTTCTGCAG
>LPNX011072080.1:39006-87658 GCA_001517045.1 Pseudotsuga menziesii
TATCTTGAAGTAAAAAATCAAGAAATGCCATGGTAAGTTAGTTTGGGGATTCCTAAGCCTAGTAAAACTTATTCCAAAGTTTTTCTCCCCCCCATGGCCTAGATATTAATTTTTAAGTTATTTTTTAATTTTTCCTAAGTCAAATTGGAAAAATTTTAAAAATTAAATTAAAAATTTTATATCTAAGGTGAAATGCATTTTAGCCTAAGTCTAAGGTTAAATTTTATTAATGGAGCTAATGACTAAAGTCAAAGCTAAGTTAAATGGCTAAACCCTAAGTCTAAAGGTGGACAAACCCAATGTTCCCCCAAGTTTCTGGGACGGGGGGACGTGGGAGCGGGGAAACGCACATTCGGGACGCGTGGAGACCATCCCCAAATTTAGGGATATTTGGGGGGGACGTGGGGACGTCTCTAAAATTATAAAAATAAAATAAAATATCAAAAATAATAATTCATTTGATGTATATTAATGATTGTGCAATGTAAATACTAAATATATCAGTTTATTTTCTAAGTAGTACCAAGTAGGAATTGTAAAATGTGAAAATAATGGGAAAACATTAAAAAAAAATTCCTTGGGGCATGGTTGGGGAGGGAAAGTTTCGCCCAGGAGTCCCCAAGTCCCCGAGACGCAGGAAACGTGGAAACGCGTCCCCGACCCTGCGGGACGCGTCCCCGTGGAACACTGGACAAACCCCTACCATATATAGTGGGGCGCTAATTGCTAAAGAGGAACCAAGTTAAAATGAAGGCCTTCACTAAAACGTGGGTTAAAACCACCATAAAAGGGGCGCCACATTAAAAGGATGGAGGTGCTAATCTTAGAGGAGGCATCATATCTTGATGGAAGACCAAGCTAAAGATGGGGCGCTACCATAAGAAAGGGCGCCACTATATTGGAAAACGTCAAGGTTAAATAATGGAGGCGCTACCATGAAGGGCCCACGCTAAAATGAAAAGGGCCCACGTTCAATTTAGAGGAGCGCTCACCAAATTGGAGGAGGCGCTAGTTTAAAAGGGCGCCACATGCATTTAGAAGGGGCCCACGTTTTAATAGAGGGGCGCATGCTAATTAAAATGGAGCCGCCATATGTGGAGACGCCCTAAGTTAAGGAGGGCGTTACATTGTTTAAAGGAGGGGTGCTAAAGTGGAGATGGGTTTTGTCTCTTTAGGCCCACGTTTTACACTATAATGGAGGGCGCTAACTTGGAGGATTCCGCCATATTTAGAGGAGGGTGCCCACCTTGGGGCCCATGATTTTTCCATTTACCTAAAAGCAAGATCTATGGTGGATTTTAAATCAAAAAACCTAGATCTAAAGGTGAATATTACTTGGAGCATGGATTAAGCTTCTCACCCATTGATTAAAAATTAATCTAAGGGTGGAGATTAATGGAGAAGAATAGAAAGCCAAATACCTAGATCTAGTGGGGGAGATTAAACCCTAGATCTAGATCTAATCTCAACCATTTATCTTCAAGAGGTTGGGGATTGCCTCAACTATTTAATGAGGTCTCACTCCCTCATTAATCATGATCTCTGATGCTATTGTTATGCTACCGGAAATTTCTTGCTCTCATATTCTCTTGCTATACTTTGTATTGAAGATTTGCCCAAGTTGGGCCATTAAATAAAAATTTCTTTGGAGGGATAGTATGCTGCAAACTCTTTCATGATCCGAATCTTTGTAAGGTAACCTTGTATTTGTCTTGTTTGCATTTATTGTATTTTTCTAGTTAGCTCTCCACAAAGTGTTTTGTGGAGAGATTAAAGAATAAAAGTGTTTTTATTCTTTCTTGTGAATGATTTGACATTTCTTACAAAGTGTTTTGCAGGAAGTGTTAGGTATTCATCACTAGGATTACAATTCTTGCAGGCATAGAGTTATTTGCAGGTTATTCAAATCAATGAGATCTCTCAAAAAATCTCATTCCGGCAACCAGTTTTAAATTCGGCCATCTACTTCCAGTCTTCCTAAAGAGGGGTTTATTTCACTGTATAGTGAATGTAACCTTTGTTTTAGGGCCCTAACCTCTTATATATTAGTTAGGGCTTACATTTCCATTGTTTAAACACTGTTTAGCTAAGTTTCTTCGATATTTATCCTTCGATTCTTACAGTTATTTTGAATATTGCATTTGTATAATTTCCAGCCTATATTTATCTACACTCTAAGCTTAATCGTGGTATCCCTCGTCTGAGATCAAGCAATTGTGATCAGAACGCGAAGCGCTCAAAGTTGTAATAAATATTTGTCTGTCATTCAGTCTGCATAATAGTTTCCAGCCCTTTAAATCTCTTATTTCTGCAATATTTTTCACTCATATTTTTTATGTAAATTTGTAAATCTTGTACTAATATTTTAACAACAGTTTTTAGTGTTTTTTCTATGATTTCCAACGAAAAATAGCTCGCTGGTTTATGACAGGTTATGCACATTTTGAAGAAGATTTGATGCCCGAATAGGCCCAAGATCTCTTCAAACTTCCACCGCTTCAAAAGGGGTTCAAACCCTCAACCCTCTCTTTCATATTTTTCCAGTTTATTGTAAACCCCAAAGAGAGTCTCTTGGGGTATTCTGTAAAGTTTTGTAATCATTTGTAATTTATAAATAAGTAGATTAGGAAGAGGTAGATAGCTAGTTTTATTTCCAGCTACCCACCTATCTTTGTGGCAGACCATCATCTCTGTCACAAAGATCGTTGTGAGGTGAGTTTACTGTAGTTAGTTGTGTATTTCTTTCAAGTTTATGCAACTTTAATTTTCTGTTTAAAAGTAATCATACAACCTATCAAACCTGTGTATTCTCTATCCGCTTGTCATCTCCCTTTAGGGACTTCAAGCCGGATATGAAAAGCAGGAGAAGTGGGGGCTTAGGTAATTAGGATAACTTACCTTTTCTTGTACTACAATCTACAATCAAATATTTTATTTCCCAAGTCATTTGTTAATCGCTTTAAAATAAACACTGCATCTTAACCATCAAGATTAAAATTTACTCTTAAAACTTACCAACAACAACTTCCCACATCCTGCTCCTCTACTCGGTTATCACCCTCCGGGGTACTCCGAGATACGACCAGGGGAAAGGGAAGTCTTAGTTTAATAGGCATCCATCTAGCCATTTTTCTGTCAACTAAAAACAGTTACCTCAAGAAGCTAGAAGGGGTAGCAGACCGCAGGCGGTCTCTAGGCGCTTTGACGTCCTCCTTGTTGAACACCGGGGCATTGGGGATTGACCTGTGAGCTACGGGTGGGCTTTGCTCCCACTTTGTTGAGCGCAACAGCAGTCTTTCTTTGGCTGGAGAAGTTCTAGATCGGGGTAGTCACACCACCGATTCTAAAATTTAAATCCAAGAAGAAAAACCTTAATAAAATCAACTAAAATAAACCAAGAGACAATTCAAAACCAGCTCTACAACATTCATTTATTTCATAGCACTCTTTCACTCCAACACAATACTACAATTTTTACTTCCAGCACTTTACTTCTCAGTTACATCTATTTGCTTTCAATTCTGCAAGTGATCATGTGGTGAATGTTAACTGCTTAAATCTTTTTATACCTTAAATTTAATGCTGGTCTAGTAATCTGTATTCATAACAATTTTCTGCCGTTTTTTGTAAATCTGTTTCATTGTCCATACATTTGTTTTATTTCATTACTGTTTATAATTGTATTGTTTGTTCATATGTTTCATTATTAAATACTGAAGCTATAGTTTAATCGTAGATTACAATCTCACTTCATTTGTAAAGTTCATAAAGACATAATCTATCTTTAGACTCCATTGTAATAGGCACTAGTCTTGTTTTATATAAGGTCTTAGCCTCTTTTTTAAACGATCCCTTTAATTAACCAGTGATTAATTAATAAACCTGGAACTTAGTTTTCCCATAGGGACTACCCTCCTTGGCTCTGTTGGGATCTTGCCTAAACGGAGGAGTTGTGGACTGTGGTGACAGTGGTCCCCAGCTCTCACTTGCCCCCAAGGACACACATAGCAGGTTGTGACTTTCCTGCATCTTAAAGTGTGAATTAGGCGGCAAAAGGCCTATTGAGGTTATTAGAGTCTGTGTCAATCTATAAACATGCTATGCATTACGGTCGAGTCATATGAACATGTCTAAGTTCCCCTAGGTCTCAAATATTTTTAAGTTTTTTTTAATTTTGATTTTTTCACAAAACTTAGGCTATTTTTTAATAGTCTAAATGGAAAAATTGGTTTTGTAATAAAAGTGGGCTCGAAAATTAATTTCAGTCATGGAGGTGCTCATTTTCTAGCTCAGAGCACCATGTAAACCCATAAACCCACTTTTCCTAAGTTTTGAGTGATTTGTCCATCACTCAAGTCAGAAAACCCTAAAAATCAAATATTGATTATTTTAATTAATAAATTGATTAAATAATGGAGAAAACCCCAAATCCTAAATCAGTGAGATTTGCTCTGATTTGACTGAAATCAGTCTCATCGGCTTGAGATTGACTGGAGCTGACCATTCCTTGATAGAAGGAGGTGATCTGGGCTGAACTGGGAGTGCACCACAGCATGCAATCTTGGGAATTCCGCCCTCTCTCTCTCTCCTCCACACGTGTGGGCTCATCTAGATGAGTTTTGGTGGATGTTTCAGTTAACAGGTTGAAGTGTCAGTCAGATCAGCTCTCTGATTGACAGTTGCACTTAGTGAGACTCAAGTCAGACTCAGTGAGACTCAGATCAAGCTCAGATTGACTCCACATACAGCTGCAGTCTCTCTCTCCTTGGGAATTGCGCCCCCCTGGGCTAGATTTCCAGTTTTTGTTATAAGTAAAGGTCGGTTTTCCTCTTCCAAGCTAGTTAGAGCTGGATTGAAGAGTTGTTGCTATTGTATTGTGTACTACTTTGGAATAAAGAAGCTTTGGAGGCAAGATCTATGGTGTAATGCTTTTCATGTGTGGATGGTGATTGTCAAGTGCTTATGAGGTATAATCTGTATTATTGATCTTTGTTTTTTGTTAATTAATTGTTGGCCTTGAAGGAGAGAGCTCCCTCCTATTAGGGTGAGAGATCATTCTAATTTGATTTATGCTCTTGTTGTTCGCTTGTTTCAGATCTCTTGGAGTTGCATGTATTTTAAATTTAATTGCATGCTTTCTAATTGTCTTTTTCCAGCAACACCCATGTTTTAACCATCTGTTTGTGCAAGGATTTCTAAGTTGCAAGTGATCTCACTTGTTGAAGGGGTTGAGCTAGTTTGAATCTTCCTCATCATCAGGATCTTTTTGAGGACATAGTCCCTCGGTGTTCCACCAAAGCAGACTCCAAAGCCCAACATTATCAGGCTTCCAGCACTCTTTCTCTCTCTTCCTCCTTCTAAAATTCAAAATTTTACCTGGTTACTTTGTTAACAAGCTTTGGTATTATTCAGATCTATTATCTTAAAGTAAAACTTAAGATAGATCTATTGTCTTAAGGCCCATAATCTAGATCTCATTCCTAAAAAGTTTCATAAAGCATTCTAGATCTAGTTTAGGGAAATCGTCCGTTTTGCATGGCAATTTAAAGAGAATCCGTAGTTTGCATGCAATAGATTTTTGTTTTCTGTTTTAAAAGATAAAATCCAACAATCAGTGCATATCACATTGGCTGCCCCAAAGGCAAGCCAAGACCCCTTGGTTCTGTTTTTACCATTTTAACTAGTTTTAACTTAGTTCTTTTTTTTTGTTTAAAGTAGGCTGACCCAAAGGTACTTTCAAAGTGTTTTTAGACATATTTCATTCTAATAAGCTCGTTGTTTTTAGATTCATAACAAAAAGAGGAGAAGTTGTTGTTCAAAAGTGGCTTTTGGGCCATCCGAACCCCCCCAGGGGTCTCCCTTTTTTACTGTAATCTTTAATTTTGGCATTTTGTAAAGCCTTGGTTTCATTCTATATAAGAACCAAGAGGATTCAGATAAGTTTTCTGATATTGTAACCACTGATAATAATAATAAAAATCTCCGAATTGGCTCTTTCGAGCCCATTCCCCATCCCCGCTGGGGGGATTCGCGCATTTTTTCCGTTTTTTGCATTTTCTTATTTCTTTTTCGCTCTAGATTAGTTTCATTTATGCAGAATAATATGCTTTGATTACTTTATCATTTATTCCATATTACAGTATCAAAGTAACTTTAATACTTACCCACAACTTCCCGATTGACCCGAAAGGGGAAAGAGATGCATGGTAGGACTAATTAGAAAACCTGTGGTTTGCTTCTTTTTTGTTGCTTGTTATTAATTTCTGCAAACAATCTTTCTAAAATCAACCCCCTCCTTGATTCCCCGATTGAGGTCCACTTGGACCGAAAGAGGTTCTTGGAGGGTTTTTCTTTCTAAAAACACATCCTTTAAAAATTTACTAAAATTTACAAAGACTCCGGTGTGTATGCTCTGCGTTTGGTTGCGGTTTGTCTAATCAGTCAAGCTACATCAAAAGCAACGTGAGTGGCTAGATTAATTATGTTTCACCTTCCCCAATTAACCACCATCAGGCAAAAATCCAACGCCTCAATCAAACCGTAAACGGTGGCAAAACACCCAAAGGAAGTGGGAACTCCTAGACAATGACCTCGAGGCGCCAATCTCTGTTACACCTTCGTGTGTATTATGAACACAGTCTCAGAGACTCCATTCAACCCACACATTCATTACGGGTAGCCATGAAGGTTTATTTCTGGACATACTCTAAGTACCCCTCGGGTATATCTAGAGTCCCCCCTCGCCTAATTTAATCCACTCATATTTCATATTAACTTAAAACGTACCAAGAGGCAATTGCAAAACATTCACTCCAAGCACATGCAAGTACATTTGATTATTTTATGACTCCATTTTTAAGGCACTTCCTCTTTGTTTCAATCTTTCGATACATATATATATATATTGTGTGTCAGCATTGTGCTTCTTGTGCTCATTTTTCATCTTGTCATCTATGGTTATTTATGGTTAATTTCAAACTCCTAAGCAACTTATTCAAATTAACATCATCATACTAAAGTAATTTTCCTTAGTAACTTAATAGGGTCTACCCCCCTTGGCTTCATTAGGAGTTGAGCCTAAACGAAGGAGTCAAAAACAAGGTGACAGCCTTGACTCGAGACTTGCCCCCAAGGACACACCGAGTGGCTTGAAGATTTATGCCACGTCCCCCCCAGGTGTGTGAAAGGCGGCAACAGGGACACCTGTTCTGAATGTATATTGCAGTCCTGTATGCCTCGGCCCAAAGGAATAGTGGTAATCCCTGATCAAATAGCATGGCCTTGGCTGCTCCAACCACAGTCTTGTTCTTCCGCTCTGCAACTCCATTCTACTGTGGGGTATGGGGCACAGTGTGCTCCTTCTTGATCCCCTCGGCCGAACAATACTCCATGAACTCATTGGAAGTGTACGCACCCCCGTTGTCTGTCCTCAACACTCGAATCTTCTTTCCTGTTTGGTTCTCCACAAGAGTCTTGAACTCTCGAAACCTCTCAAAGACCTCTGACTTGGCCTTCAGGAAATAGATCCAGGTTTTCCTGGAGTAGTCATCAATGAACTTTGAAGGTTACGCGGTAACTGTAACCACTGAACAAATGGACCTAAGTTGCACGAAACATGGAAAAGTTTCCGAGTTTCCGAAACGGGGACGCCTAGAAGCGTGACCCCCAAAAATGGGTACGCTGGGGGAAACGTTGTATATATATATATAAAATATAATATATATATATATAAAATATAATATATATATATAATTTTAAAATACCTCATTGTTTTGTAAAAAAATAAGAATGAGACAAATAAACAATAATTGAGAAGAAAATCACATCTTTATTAACTGATCCTTTATCAGATGAGGCTTTACATCCAAAAGTAGCCTTTATAGATGAGGCTTTACATCCAAAATTAGCCTTTATAAGTATATACTTGAGGCTTTATGTGTTGCACAAACTTAGCCTTTATAAGAAAAAGATGTTGCGCAAACTAAAAAACAAAAACGTTGATCAATATTTTAATCAAAACGTTGATCGAAGGACACTGTGATCAAAAAGTTGGTCGATATTTTAATAACAGAGTTTGGAATTTGCTTATAACTTGTCAACGGCTACAAGAAAAAGACAATCAAACAAAAAAAAAAATTATGGAATCTCACTGCTCAGTCACTTTTGAAGGACGCTCTTCTCAAAACATTGTGAATAGTTTATGACAAACATGTGCTTATAAAGATTTTAGAATAGGGTTTTAGATGTTTCTAGGTGTTAATTAGGTAAACTAAAAATTAATTTTAAGAAAAACCACTATTTTTTGAACCCAACAACCGAAAAAAAAATTGGAAACGCGTCGTACAGCACTGAAAGTACCCGAAACTCCGCCACACGTACCGTACGGCGTTTCCAAATCTGTAAACGTCGTAGGGTACGGCTGGCGGCATTTCAGGGGTGTTTCGTACTAGTACCCGCGTTTCGGGGAGTTTCTGGTGCTGGTACCCCCTACCTGACGGAGTTTCCTACAACTTAGGAATGGACACTCATAGGTCCGCATACATCCGAATGCACCAAGTCCAAGGGCTCCTTAGACTTGTGCTTACTCTGTGGGAAAGGCTTCCTGATGTTCTTCCCCAAAGCACAACCCTTGCAGTGGTTATGCTTTTCCTCCTGTACCTGAGGAACTCCAATGACTGCCTGTCTCAAATGCTTCAATGCTCCATGGTGTAAGTGTGACATCCTCCTATGCCACAACTCACCCTGACTGCTGCTATTGCTGCTGACTAGAGCCTTTACAGGCTCAAAGTGTAATCTATACACTTTCTCGCTCCTTCTGCCAATCACCCGATCCAAGCTCCTATCTAACCCCTTGGGCCTGATATACACTCTATGGTCACGAAACTTCACTTGATATCCCTTGTCCTCCAGAGTGAAGACTGATATAAGGTTCTTGGTCAGTCCTGGAACATATAACACATCAGCAAAACTGAGGGGTTTGCTAGACTCCCTCTCAAATGAAACAGTGCCAACTCCCTGTACCTAATACCGTGCATCATCACCCAGCTCAACGTGGATCCCTGTTCCACCCTCCTGCAAGTCTTTGAAAAATCTCTTCTGTCCAGTCATGTGACTAGATGCTCCACTGTCAATGTACCATATGCTGCTCCCTGTGGTGCTTGCCATGCAAGCTATCAAGCAAAACTCCTCATCGAAGTTCCTGCTGAACTCATCCACCTTTGCAGATCCAGCCATCTGAGTGTTACTCTTCTTCTTCCTGTCTAGGCACTGGGAGGTAAAGTGTCCCTACTTGTGGCAGATAAAACACTTGACCTTTGATACGTTAAGGTTCTTCTTACCATCCTTCTTCCTCTTTGCCTTCCCCTTGCTCTTCCCTGTAAGGGCTAGAGCCTCCTCATCCATAATCTGTGGGGCACTGTTGGATGAGCCTGATTCTTGACCCATGCGGGTCTCCTCCTGCACAAAGTCATCCCATAGTCTCTACCAATCAGGGAGCTTCTCCCTAGCCACAATACCTTTGACAAAGGTGTCCCATGGCTTAGAGAAGCCATTGAGGACTATCTGAACTAGCTCCTCATCCACTGTCTTAGAGCCAACAGCTCCAAGCTCAACCCTAATCTGTGTGAGCCTCGTGAGATAAGGCACCACTCCTTCTCCCTTGGCCATCTTGGTGCTGCGCATCCTCTCTTGCAACACCATCTTCCAGTTCTCGTTCTTGCTTTGGTACAGACTCTCCAAAGCCGTCCACCTCTGCTGCAGTCTTCTTACCAGAAAGGTGAGGGACTATATGGTCCTTCACTCCATCCATGATAATCATCATGGCTCTGGAATCAATCTTCTTCCAAGCTGCTAAATCTATCGGATCTGTGGGTGCAACCTTCGTGGAGTCAATGTGCTCCTCTGCATCACTGACGTCCAGGATCCTTGTGATCCTTTCTTTCCATGTAGGAAAGTTATGAGCACCCTGGAGTCTATCCTCAACTGCACGACCATAGTGAAGTGTACCTGTCAAACCCTAGATCTGGAAGTCTAGGTTTGTGTCTTCCTATAGATCTACCCCTGATCTATCACTACTGCTGCAAATCTCTCAGCTTTAGCTCACCAAAGCTCTGATACCATATAGATTTTCCTTTAATATTCAACTAGGGCTAAACAGTGCATGCAAAATATCAATTGATAATCACACATGAATATCTTTTATAGTATGCAGCGGAATATAAAACTGAGAAATAAATCACAACATCACATCACGATATTGACACTATTATTTTGGGTATGGAAACCCCCGGAAAAACCCAAGATGGGAAAACCAGTGCAGCAGTCAGATATAGATTTTATTATGAGAAAATATGGAACTTTTACAATCACTGCAAATTCACCCAAACCTGGCAAATGCAGCACCCGGCAAAATCACTGGGCAAATCCCAGCTAAACCTCAACACCCTCCTGTGTGAGTGTACGGCCCAGCTATACGAAGCTCGATGATCCTGTTGCTCGCTCCTCCGTCTTCTCAGCTAAATCCTCTGTCTGACTTTCTCTCCCTGTCTGTATCCTGTCTCTGTCGGAATACAAGTGTATGTTCTCTCCACCAATTGATCTCTCTTTTATAACTTTAGGTAAAGCAAAAACCCTAATTTCACTTTCACTTTAACTAATGGTAAAGCAAAAACCCTCATTTCACTTTAACTAGTGGTTCACTAAAGTTAATTTAGATCACTTTAATTTATTTTCCAAAGTAAACTTAGGAAAAGTAAATTAAATACAACTAGTTTCCTATTTTAAGTCTTCTGCATGCAAAAAGACCTTCCTTGTTGCTACTAGTTTAACAGAATCCATCTATATTTATAAATTACAAGACAACTCTAACCATAACAACCTCCTAACTACATGGTGGACCTTTTTTAATGAGGCCTCGTTACATTTATTCACAAAGAACTATCATAGTAGACCTTATTTAATAATAACAAACATAGTGGACCTAGTCCGCCTTACATTGAATGGCCTCTACTATTATTACTCTGATGGGTCCTTTGGCCCGCCACTGCACGCCTAGGGAGGATCATAACACAAACATTACAACATGCATGGCGAGCGGTCATAGAGCCAGGTGCAATCTTGATCCCAGACACCCTAATTGCATCTCGTGTTGATGAGGATGTGAGATCTCTCAATGCACAATGTTCTCCTTCAATTTTCAAGGAGAATGCAGAGCTTGTTGTTACAGATTTAAAGGCTCGAGAGCATATAGGAGCGTCAAAAACTTCAATGAGGGCAAGTCTACCTTTTAGGAGATAGAGGGAGTTTCCCTTGATGTTACTCTTACTTCAGGATTCTCACGAGGTGAGGGAATTGACCTAGTCCAAGTTAGTTACCTAAGGATTTGAAGTCATGAGAGGAATTCTCGTGTACACAAGTTGATGATGACCTTGCATAGACCACGAGCTTTGTATTCTAGGATCCAAGAGTTGACTTGTATGGATCTCTATCTTTGAGACTTTGATAGATGCGATCCACTTGTCATGATCTCACATGGGGAGAAATGAATATCTTGCAAGTTATCCTGGCAGGCTTTTGACATGGTGTCCTTTGATGTTGGCTCATGATGTTGAGGATGGTGGAGGTTGCCAGTTAGCTTTTGCTCTTTAGGGATTATCCTTTTAGTCACTGTTCATTGGATGATCAAGATGTTGTGATGACATGCTTGACAATCTTGTTGTAGACAACAACGGTTGTTTTGGGGACCGCAACAAACACTAATTTGCAAATAGCAGATTTGGTGGAGATGCAGAGGGGGTTAACAAGTGTTAGTGTAAACAATTTTCTTATAAAGAGAGTGTTAGTTTTTTCGGTTACTCCAAAAGTGTTTACACCATGTTTGGGGTGCTTCATCAAATTTCAGGTGAATGTTCAACCCATAGATGGTCCAAGATGGATTACAACATGAGAGATGGCCCATCATGGATATGCATAATTGAGATAGCTTGCTCAAGGGATGCTTGACCTTAGGATTGTGTTGGCTTGGTGTTATTCCCTTAAGCATTGAAGATCTCTTTCCTAGATGGTGAACATCCTTCATTGTGGCCACATGGAGGGATCACCTAGTTGAAGAATACCCTACATGTGATGAGGAGTGTTTTGCATCATGGAGGAGGATTTCAAACCCTATAAATGGCATGTGGCAGCTTCAATTCTTGTTCAAAGGATTGGACATGCCTTGAGGATGCTTGGGGTTTTGATAGTTTTCTTGCAAGGGATAGTTGACCCAGTGGAGTACATTGCTTAGGAGGATCAATGGAAACCATGGAAGCTTATGACAAAAGCATGTGGACTTACCTTGTGTAGCTACATCATCTTGGATCCCTTATTGTGTACAACACCAGCTTGGAGAATGACACATGTACTTTAGAGTGAACATCTCACTTGTGTTGGCCTACAAGCCTCGTGTAAGTTGCTTGTAAGGACTTGTTCCCACATGGTATAGTTGACCTCCCTTACCTCTCCTCTTTCCAAACAAATCATCATTTGTGTATTCATTCTTATTCATTGTTGTGTAAAGATGTGACTAAGAGAGGAGTGCACACTGGCCTCTCTCTCTCTCTCTCATAGACCTCACTTGTACTCATATTCTCTCTCTCTCTCTCTCTCTCTCTCTTAGACTTCACATGTACTCATATTCTCTCTCTCTCTCTTGAGGCACTAGGGTTTCTTGGTCTTCTTCAAATTTCTTAGAGCATCTTGGAGTTCTAGGATTAGGATTTTTCCCTTGGAGATTGGAGATTAGAGTTTTGTGATAAAATACTAGAGTGGATTGGTGAGAAGAAGAAAAGAGGAGGACATTTTCCTTGCATGTTGTGTTGGAGAGATTCTTGCACTTGAATCTTCTCGGTTGAGTGAGTGTTTGGTGATTTACCCTAGTTAGAGCTTTTTGGATAGTTGAAGTTTTTGTACTAGCCTTGAGAAAAGGCTATGGCATGTACATGGTCTTCAACCAAACAAATCATCATTTGTGTATTCATTCTTATTCATTGTTGTGTAAAGATGTGACTAAGAGAGGAGTGCACACCGGCCTCTCTCTCTCTCTCTCGTAGACTTCACTTGTACTCATATCCTCTCTCTCTCTCTCTCTTAGACTTCACTTGTACTCATTCTCTCTCTCTTGAGGCACTAGGGTTTTTTGGTCTTCTTCAAGTTTCTTGGGGAATCTTGGGGTTCTAGCATTAGGATTTTACCGTTGGATATTGGAGATTAGGGTTTTGTGATAAAACCCTGGGGTGGATTGGTGAAGAAGACGAAAAGAGGACATTTTCCTTGCATGTTGTGTTGGAGAGATTCTTGCAGTTTGACCTTCTTAGTTGAGTGAGTGTTTGGTGATTTACCCTAGTTAGAGTTTTTGTACAAGCCTTGAGAAAAGACTCTGGTACGTACATGTCCTTCAACTTGAGCTTGTATATGAAGTTTCCAGCTGTCCATATATCGTGCAATTTCCAGATTTGAACTTCAGCTATATATGTTTTTATGCATTGCTATTTACAGCTACTTATGTCTTGTTGATTTGACATAAGTAAAGGGGCAAAATGTAAAGTGTTTTGACATCTAAGGAAGAATATATAACGAGCTGATTTCACTGTCGTTATACTGCCACAATTGCTGTTGTAAAATTACATTTTCAGATCTGGTTATTGGTTGATAAGTTGCCCTAGATGGAGATGAAACTTATCTCATTGTTTGCTATTTTTTTTTCCTTGAATTGCCATGAAGATTGGGGCTGTTTGAAGTGAATTGTTGTGATCTTTACACTGTTGTTTTATACTTTAATTTACAGCAGTCCTAAGGCTGAAAATTCTAGGTCTAAGATCAGGGAAACCTTTTAGGGAAGAGGTGAAATTTCGGTTTTGCATTAATTGCCCAATTGCATGAAATTTCAACATTTTTTTCATCTTAGCTTTGTCAGAATCCATTCAAGAACTACAAGAAAAGACAATTTTTATCCATAAGGGTGTTCTCCGGGGCACCTCTTACTATCTTAGGCATGCTCTTATTTAATTATGTCGAGGTATGTTTCAGGTGCTTAAAATTCGCTGATCAACTTCATTAAGAATCCAATGCTTTATAAATTTGTATTAAAGCAGCAGATGATACGTTTTCAAGATTTTAGGGTTAATCGCTCTGATAATGAACTTAATCCATGGAAACAATTGATCAAATTACTTGGAGATATAGCCTATAGGACTGTAAGAAGCTGCCCACAAATTAATTTAAATTGTATAGAGATTGAAAAATTGGGAAAAAAAATCAATAATCAATGATATGGAAATTTTAAGAAGAATTTTCTGTTATCGACAATAACTTTCACAAAAATTACTTGCCAAGCCCTGTCCACCGAGGTATGGTCCAGAAGCAAGTTGGAGTGATTGTAGCAATGAACACACAAGTTCAAAACTTGACAAACTTACTCCCCGTGCTAGAACAGTTGACCGAAGTTTTTTGAGATGTGGGCCATGTCAAAGCAGCAACACTGCTTATGTGATAATGCAGAAATGTTAAAGGTGTGGGTCGTTTTAAAGAAGCAATACTAGTTATGTGATAATGCAGAGATGTTAAAGGTGTGGGTCATTTTAAAAGGTGACCATCTATGCAGATGAAGCCAGATGCAATCTCTCGGTGACTGATATTATAGATACCACTCAAATGTAGCTCTTTATTGAAGGGCCTGTTTGTAAGGATCTCTCTGTGTATATATATACACAAAAATGAATTATAATTTCTACAAGTATAATAAAGTTGACCAAAGTTTTTCAGAATGTGGGCCATGTTGAAGCAGCAAACTGGCTATTTATAATGCACAGATGTTAAAGGTGTGGATCATGTTAAAGCAGCAAACTGGTTATTTTATAATGCAGAGATGTTAAAGGTGTGGATCATGTTAAAATTGCAATACTGGTTTTGTGATAATGCAGAGATGCTAAGAGTGGCCCTTTGTTAATGTTGTCTTTTATGATTTTGTGATAATGCAGAGATGTTAAAAGTGGCCCTTTGTTAATGTTGTATTTTATTCAATGAAGTCAAGTAAAGTACTCGGTGACTTTGATAGAATAGATACCAGACAATTGTGACTCTTGATTGTAAAGAGTTTAGTAGACCACTCTTACAATTTTTTAATTGTGTGAGACAACAAGTTCGGTTTCCTGTGAGTAGCCATAAACCCCAAAATCTATCCGATATAAGCGGTAAGCAATGGTCGAATGTAACTAGATTTCAGTCGAATCACACTTCAATTTTGAGGGGGTTGAAGTAAGAAAATAAAAACACTTGGTAAGAGTTAACCTTACTCGTAAAAAGAGATGGCAATGTTGAAAAGTTAGATTGGAGGAAGAATCTTTCATTAGAAGCCTTTTGAGGTCCTTCACAGTTTGATTCCCGCGAATTCCCACCCTGCTGGTCTGACCGTCCAGGGTTCGAACCCTCACCTCCAAAACTCCAACTTCCTCTGTTCCCATCTGGGAAGCCATAAGAACGGCTGGGGCTGGCGGTACCAGTGGTTTTAACTTCATATATAATTCGTAGTAATATATATATATTAGTTAATTAATTAATTAATTATGTTGTGATTCACAAACCCAAAGTCTAAAGGGAGGGCTATTAAGTTCATTAGGAAAAAATCACAAGTAAGATAGTGAGATTTGGACATCAAGTAAGACCTTTATATGGAGACATCAAGTAAGACCCTTATATCAATATATAGCCACATAATATATATATTATGTTGTGGTTCACAAACCCCAAGGGGAGAGTTGCTAAGTCCATAGGAACCTTTATATATCAATATATAGCCACACACATCACAATTTTCAACACTAAACCACTTGAACTAGCCCACCCTACTATATATATACATATTAAATTTAATTTATAATATAATATATTATATAAATTAAATTATAATATTTATTTATAACTACTATATATATACATATTTAATTTAAAATATAATATATTATAATTTAATATATTATATAAATTAAATTATAATATTTATTTCATATGAATTATATAGTCTATTGTAATGGGTTGTGGATTGGTTGAGAGATGTGGTTTATAATAATATTTAAGTTATATTATATTATAAACTTATGTTAATGTGGGTAGTTATATGGAAGTGGAGAATATTTTAAGTTTCTAATTTTTTAGGAGTATATTTTTGGTTTGGTTGCAAATTTGTAAAAAATCTTATAATCATATATATTAATTATAGAAATTATATAATGTGGGGGACATGGGGTTATTTGAGGGAAAATGTTATGCACTTCGCTGTAGACTTTTAAATAGTTTGTCGAAGAGTTTACAGCAGGTATGCCCATCGATATGGCATTCTTATGCACATGTGGGATGGCGATGGGAATCTTGATGGAGAGCATGCGTCCATGTGGGGTGGGACCAACATCCATGCATGTCAATCCATGGCAGTCGTCAAGTTGTTGCTCCATCTATTCTCCTTTATTTTTTACATCAACCTTGCAATCTTTAACCCATCTCCAAAGATCTTAAACATGTCAATCATGATTGCCTCGATCACAACAGATCACAGCGACCCTAATTGGAGTTATTGGCCATTATCTCCTCACCAAACTCAATCCCATTGCTTCATACTTGCTAGGTTCCTTCAACAAGCCTGCCTCTCCTTTCACGTGAATTATTGTTGCTTCGTTTTGCGGTGAATTATCCTCCTGTTGTTGCTTCTTTGGTGGCTAGAACAAAAATTTATTTCCAAGCTCCATGATTGCATAGCTCAATCTCAACAAGTAGGTATATATCTTTGGCCCTCCCACCCAAACGACATCTCTTTCATGGGTTGCTTTGGTGTCTTCTCTTTCTTGGACAACACAAAATGTATTTATATATGTTTTTTAAATGAAATGTGAAATCCATTTTCAACACCCAATTCTTTCACCAGACTCAACACAAGTTGTCCATCGCTCTGCAAAGCAGCCAAATAGCATGTGATATGCCTCTTCCCCTAAAACTTGTATGCTCTCAACACAAGAAAAAATATACATTCAAATATGTGTGTATATGAGGCTTAGGTCATACCTGTTGTTTTGCATAGCCATTGAACTTCCAAAATTTCCACCATAGTATTATTGAGAGAAATCGATATTTCACTGTATATATGTAACTATGGTTTGTGATTGTGAATATTCACACACGGTTTGGTATAATTCACATGACATTTGGTGGATATAATTCTTGGCATTTGATGGTAGAGGTGTGGCAGCCAAGGGAAAGTGGCACAGTTTCAATAATTGAAACTTCTTGTCAATCTTACATCATTCAATTCCAATCAGTGCTTGTAAACAAACTCTAGTTTTTATGATGGTAGAGTAATTTATTGTTGATTTCATGTTTCCATTTTAAAAGTCGTCATTGTTGTTCAATTTTGAGCCTCGGTTGTGCGGGGTTAAATTTACAATTAAAACCTAAATAAATACCCTTTTTTAAGATCCATTGGCTCCAACCTTTGTCGATAATTGGCCCTTCATAAAGTACCTTTTATATTTTAAACTTGCCTTTATACCTTGGATGATCATAAAAGTGATACTTAGTTACGCAAATTAAAAAGACAAAGGAAGCACCATGAAGAAGAGACTTGAGAAACACCATTTTATTGCTTTACCTTGGTAAGACTTGGGAATGACAAATTGAGATATGAAGGAGTGTGGTACTTAGCTCTTAACCTCTATGTAAATTAATTGTAATTAAATAAATATATTATAATAAAGTAAGGAAAACACCTTAAATTTTATTATTTATTAAATACATGTATTATATAAAAGTAAAGAAAACAACTTTAAGTCGCGGTGGCTTATGATGTGAAAAAGCGGAAGAACGTGCTTGATATTTCATACACCAGAACATCTAGGCCATTCTCATATATACATTAGTGGAATATATGGGCAAGAAAAGTAGAAAAGGTTGAATAGACTGGTAATTTTATAAAAATCTTGTTGTGGGCAGATGTTAAGAAATTGTTTTCTATAGGTTTTAGAAGTGTTTGTGTAGTGGTAAGTATGAATGTGAATATAAATAAAATTTAGATAATTATTTTTAAAAACAAAATAATATAAATGAGAATCCAAAATTATAAAATTTTAGTTTTTTTTGGATGAAAAAATAAAAAAAGATAAATGTACTTAAAAACATTATATTGATAGTGAAAAATATTTTTTTATTATAAAATAAATATAAGATATTAAAAGTTTATGAAAGCAAGATTTTTAGCATCCACCCTATAATATTTTCATATTAATGTTATATAGAGGTGTGGGAGCAAAGGGAAAAAATATAGTAGTTTCAAGAATTGAAACTTTTTGCCAATCTTCTATTATTCAATTCCAATCAATGCTTGTAAACAAACTCTAGTTTTTATGCACATATGTTATTGAAGGTTAATCCATTAAGGGTTTTTATGCACATATGTTATTGAAGGTTAATCCATTAAGGGTTTTTATTGATTAATGGCCAAGTGGCATCTTCCATAGACCTAAGAATGTCCATCAAATCCCAAGGAGATCATTGTGAATGGTTCTATCTCATCAACAACTTTTCATTTCTTTTTAGTTCAAATTCTATAGTCTTTAAAGTTGAAATTCCTTTTTCAAATCATTTTTGAGATCAAATTTAAGTTTATCTCTCAACCTATATTCTTTATGCATTGAGGTTTTTCCAAAGCTACAAAAAAATAAATTAATTAGAATTCATATATAAAATTTATAGCTCCCATTTGTAAAGTTTATAACATTTGTATATGATAGGGTAATGTTTTTTTAAGTTTTTAAAACTTAAATTTACTTAGATATAGTTAACTATTCGATTATAATAAAAAAATTTAAATTAAATTTCAAAACTCAACAAAATTCAAACATCTCATAATTTAATAGAAAATTTAAATATTTATTATTAAAATAATATAATATGTCTAATAAAAATATTTTAATATTTTATAAAATAAAAAAACGCAATAAAATTATCTTATACTTCTATAGCAAATTCAAAAATTTCTTACAAAATAATATAAATACAAATCTCTTCTTCAAACCAAATAAAAATATTCATTAAAACCTTACCTATACCAAAAAAAATTAAATAAAACAAGTATATTTACAATCAAATGTTTCTAGATAATTTCTTATTAAAAAAATATAATCAAAATATATGTGACAAGTTCTAATGTAATAATAATAATAATATCTATTTACTATTTACATACATATATTCTCAACATTGTTATTATTACTATTATATATAAATCTACTTGAACTCAAATAATAAAAGAAAATTGAAATTTTATAATTTCAAATTTTTTTTGTTATTTTGAATTTAAATAAATTTATATATAATAATAGTCCTTAGATTTATAAAGTTTTTGGGCATAATACATTATATACAATATTGTATATAAAGGAAAATAGATATTTATGTGATCAAAACAATTCAATTACATGATAAATTTTATACACAAACTCTTTCTTTAATGGTTTGAACATTATAGTAGAGAATAATGAACCATGTTAATAATATCTCTATATTTTGTATAATCATTGGTTTTAGTCTTTAAGACAATGACAGATCCCTCTAATTCATGTAATGCTTAAAACCTTGAAATAATCTACATAACTAGTCCTTAGTTTTTTATATTTTAATATTTTATATTTGTCAAATATCCAAAATAAATAGTTTTTATATATTTTTTTAATATATCCATTATAAAGACCATGACAAGGCCTCTAACTCTGCTTGAAACCTTGAAATAATCTACATGACTCGTCCTTACTTTTTATATTTTAACATTTTATATTTGTCAAATATCCAAAAGAAATAGTTTTTATATTATTTTATTATTATTTTTTAATATATCCATTTTGAATAATGATTTTGTTTATTTTTAATCTATATCTATGTATTTGTTTTCTACAATTTTGAAATATTTGTGAAAGAAAAATGAAAGTTAAATAGTCTTTAATTTAGTGTGCTTATTAAATTGATAGAAACATAACACAATAGTATTTAACAATGCTACTCAAATTCAGAATTTGATGTATGGAAAATGTTGTCTTACGTCAGAAGTAGAGGTTGTCTCATTGTGGACTTATAAAGCTCCCCTTACACATCCCAAGTTGGATGGTAGACTATCAATAGACATTTTGATGACATCATCTAACAAGGGACCCACCATCAATCATATAAACCATTGTACATCTTAATTTGTAGCTCATAAATCCACTTAGATCCCTCAATGTCATTAGAAATCATATACATTCTTAGTTTGGTCTTCTATTTTCAAATAAGCTTGTTTTAATATTTTCTCCATTTAATATCTTCACACCTAAATTTATTGTTATGCATTTTTTTTTTCTGGCACTCTTTTTATTTTGTTTTTATCTTTCAAAAAAATGTATACATTATACAAATATACTCACCATGCCGTTTCCTTTGTTGTGAGGTTATTACATATTATAAACGTCTTTGAAATAGAAATTTACATAATAAATTAGCAATAGTGGAATCGGGAACCAGACATACAATTTGCATTCGACAACTTGTGGATAGCCTCCATCTACATAGAAGACAATTCCAAATCCATATTGGAAGGGATAGTCTTTCTAGGCCAGAGTTGAAAGAAAAACTTGCGAGGAAAATTAATGTTTCAAATATACAAACAACATTCATATCTAGTTTCCAGACAAAAGTTTCATTCTCTAAAGGCTTTGGCATAATATATGACAGTGTAGAGGATTCATTGAAATGCAAACCAAAACATCGATTACCTAAAAATGGTCTTAAAGTTCATGTTGACAAGACTACCAAGAAGAGTAAAAAATGAGAGAAAAAAAATCCTTAACATTAAAACCATGGTAAAAAATAGAATCTCTAAGTAAAGACATGCATTATGTGTGACATTATCTTATATTTATTTTGTTAAAAAAAAAAAATCAATATCAATATAATTTTTTTATGTAATTTATCTTATTTTAATTTTTCATCCAAAATAAAACTCAAATTTTATAATTTTGAATTCTCACATATATATATATATATATAATTTTTAATAATTATCTAAATTTTATGTATATTCACACTCATACACACCACGACACAAACACTCTAAAACCCATAGAAAATGTTTTCTTAACATCTGCCCACAAGAAGATTTCTATAAAATTATCGGTGTATTCAACCTTCTCTACCTTCCTTGTCCATCTATTCCACTATTGTATATATCAACCCGACCTAGATGTTCCGGTGTATGAAATATCAAGCACATTCTTCCACCTTTTCACATCATTTTCCACGACGACTTAAAGGTGTTTTCTATACTTTGATATAGTATGTGTATTTAATAATAATAATAAGACTCAGGTGTTTTCCTTGCTTTATTATAATATATTTATTTAATTACAATTAATTTACATGGAGGTTAAGAGTTCAGTACCATGCTCATTAATGACTCAACTTGTCATTCCCAAGTCCTACCAAGGTAAAGTAATAAAATGGTGTTTTACAGGTCTTGTAACACCGCGATTTGACCCCGTTTGCATTAAATATATATGGTGTATTGTAATTAATCATGGTGTGGAGTTAAAGGCAAAAGCCTCGCCATTGATTTATCATTTTATGTTTCGGCGATTAAAATCGATGCCGATGGTATTTTGTGCTAACCGGCACATTATAATTTTGGACATCATGTAAATATGCAATTTAATTAAATACCCACAACTAGCTATGTCAATGCAACATTAAAAGAGATGTGGGCATGATTTCCTAAGAATAAGGAGTGGGGGGGGGGGTATTTAATATTTGGGGCCAATGGGGAAAAAGCCAAATGTCAATAAAAGAACCCATCAAGCTGTCAACCACCTTTCTTGTCTTATTCAACCAATATTTTAATTCTGTCAGAAATTGGTTGGGTTAGTTATTGCATGAGAATGGGCAAGGTATGGAAGTCATAAATTCGAATTTGGGGAAGCACCCATTTTTTGGAATAACGTTTTTGACTTTTGGGGCAAGTTAACACCAAAAAATGTATGCCCATTTGGCTATCCACCCACATTCTCCATTTCCTCACACAGTGGAAGCTTGGGAGTTGTTTTCCTTCACGTTGGGGGCTCCTAAGCATTTTCCTCACCATCATTCATCCACGTTGGGGCTTTCTCAAGCGGCTAGGAGTTTCCTGTGTGTGGCATTCACGTTTTTGGGTTTGTTGTGTATGTTTTCCCTCACGTGGGCAATCGTTTCTTCATTTTCCTCAGGCTGGGAATTCGTCTTTGTAATGATCTATGGTTGGGTTTCCTTTCCCACGATTTTTGCTGCATTTCCCATTGTTTCCAAGCTGGAAATCGTTTTTGGTAATGCCCACCAGGTTGAGAAGAGACCCACGATTTCTTGGGTGTTATTGAGTCCGTTTTGGCCATGTTAGGGCCAAAACGTCCCTGGGAATTGAGTTGCTGTTAGGGGGATGTTTTCACCCATCTTAGCAATTCATTTTGTTGCCAAAATTGTTTTGGTTCATACCCAGAACTTGCATTTTGTTGTGTAGTGCATCCCTGTGTTGGCTTGGCTGAGTAAGTCCAAGAATCCATCTGTTAGTGGGTTGACTGTGTTTGGATGTGGTTATTGGCTTGACAGTAGGTGTTTGGCCTTATTGTGTGTAAGTCGGTGTCCTCTAGTTCCCTGTGGAAATCATGCCCAGCTCGGGGGTGGCAGTGATGTTGAGAGAGTAAGGAACACACTGGCCTATGGTTGGGTGGAACGTTGCAGTGACATAGCTAGTTGCGGGGATGCTTCTTCTCAAGAGAACTATCCTTGTATTTAACACTAGAATTGTATTTCTTCGTAAATTGCCATGAACATGTTAAAATGCTTGAACGGGATGATTGTTGCTTGTTTCATGAGTATGAACATCATGTATGTGAATGCTTGAATGTGTATTCCTCCGTTGTAGATTGCATATTTTATACATATGTGTATGTTTTTAAGTTTCATGCATTTTATATCATGTTAATGGGGCTAGTTTTCCTGGATTAGATAACAGCAATAGTCACGTCCTCTCTCCAGTAGAGGGACGGGGACGTGACAGTGTGGTATCATAGCTCATGTTGCAGCTTTGGGCCTCAATGGGCCAAGAAGATGGACAATGACAGAGGCAGGATTACCCTTTGTTGAGCACAGGCCAGCAGGAAAAATTTTCAAAATTCTCCTAAGTGTTGGAAATTTTCATATATTGGCTCAGTTGACCCAGTTTTGTCGATACAGTGTCGACTGAACTGGCTGAGTTGAGCGGACGAAGGGAAAGAAAGAAGAAAATTTGAAAATTTCTATGTGTTTTGAGATTTTGCACATCAGCTCAATTGGCCGAGTTTTCGTTGGCTTGAAATGCTGAGTTGAGCCGATGGCATCGGCTTGAAGAGCTGAGTTCTCAGTTGATCCGATGAGAATAAGGAGAAAATAATCTTTTCAAAAAATTTCTAAGTGGTGAAAATCAGGTAAACTCGGATGAGTTTTCCGATGCATCTCAAATGAGTTTTTCTGATGCCGAGGAAAGAAGGAAGAATTTCTCGGATGGGCTTTCCGATGCATCTCGGATGAGTTTCCGATGCATCTCAGATAAGTTTTCCGATGCATCTTGGATGAGTTTCCAATGCATCTCAGATAAGTTTTTCGATGCATCTTAGATGAGTTTTGTCGATGGCTGAAGGAAAGAAAGAAACATTTACAAAAATTTGTTTAAGTGTTGGAAATCCCATATCGACAAGAAAAGACAAGTTTTTCCGATACATGTCAGGTGAACTCGGTAAGTTTGTCTGATAAGTCGGAAAATCTTGGTGAGTTTTCTGATCAGCAAGAAGAGGGCAAGTTTGTTGATACATCGGATGAACTCTGCGAGTTCTGTCGACACATCAGAAGGAGATGACAAGTTTTTCTGATCGGGAAGAAATGTTAAGTTTTACCTACGCATCGGAAGGGAAAATGTGAGTCAAGCCGACATGTCGGAAAACTTCGGTGAGTTTGTCGATCGGGTGGAAAAGTTGAGTTGCCCCCTTGACCCCCTTCGCCCCCCTGAGACAGTCGTTGTTGCAGAAAGAAAACTACAGAAAGAAGGAGTGTTAATTATCAGAATTGCTAAACTTAGCCAACCTGATGAAAGGCACATTGGTCGTTCATGCCTGCAAGAAGTAATTGGTAAGTAATTGTTTGAATTTCTAAGATTGACTAACAAATGTTGTTGTTACACACATTTTGCAACGTCATAGTGCAGATTGAAAATTCGATCATGGTCCGACCAAGAGGGTCAAAGAAGGCCAGCGCCAAGAAAATTAACATCATGGATGATGCACAGGATCCCTATAGACACGAGAAAGATGCTATGGGGGGGAATCCAAGATATCCACAAGAGGGAAGAAAGCCACTCCAATGTTGGAGATGTGGGGGACCCCATTTGCACCGGATTTGTCCACATGGGGAAGGGTGTGTAAGGCTAGCTTACAATATCCAAGGTCATGGAATTGAAGTTGTTGAGAAGTGGGAACAGGACAATTCCCCAGATGATGCAGCTACCATAAGAAGTCTGAGGGTAGAGTTGTAGGATTGCAAAGAAGAAAATAAAAGGATGGTTAAGGCTTTGGTAGAGAAAAACTAGTTGACTACCACCATGCTACAGATTTTGGCAGATCTCCAAAGGCAGATAAACTTTGGGCATCAGTTAACAGAGGTAGAAGGGAGTAGGAGAATTTCCCATGATAAGAATGAGAAGCTTAACCTAAGGAAGAAAGGTTTCAAACCTCCTCACCTCCCAAAGCATCAAATATATCCATCGCAAGCTGTGATTGATCCAACCAGAGTGGTGAGGAAAAAGACAAAGGAACCTCTCAAATGTTGGGGATGTGAAGGACCCCATCTGTACAGGCATTGTCCACTTGAGAATAAGAATGAGGGTCAAGTCCATAGCACCCAAGAAGTTGAAACTATGTGTCAGGAATCATGCATCATTCCAAAAATTTATGTAGTGTTAGAAGACCACCAGGATGGTCATAACTCAACTGTGGTGGAAGTTGGGGGTGAGATTGTTGAACATAATGTTTCTATTTTGATTGACCCTGGATCGACTCACAACTATATCACCCCTGGACTTATTGAGATGTGCACTTTGAAGAAATCAAAGCATAGAATATCATGGTTAGTCCAACTAGCCACTGGAATCCAGAAGGATGTCAGTGAGGTGGTAATGAAATGTCCATTGTTCATGGATGGGTTACTCACCCATGCAGATATAAATGTTCTGCCACTTGGATCATATGATGTCCTCATTGGAATGGATTGGTTGGAAGCACATAGAGCAAGGCTTGATTGTTACAACAAGACTTTTGAGTGCTTGGATGAAGAAGGAAACCTAAGTCTTTGTGAAAGGAAATCCATAAGTGATCTTTGGAAGGAAGTCTTCAGCAATGCAGCTGAATAAGTTCTACGGGAAAGGTTGCAGAGTGTATGCAGCTCATGTTTTGGAGGCAGCAGAGTATGATACTCCTAGGTTGGAGGGATTTCATATGCTACAGGAATTCAGGAATGTTATTCCTGATGAAATTCCAACGCTTCCTCCAAGGAGTGACACTAATTTTACCTTTGAGCTTGTGCCTGAAGCAACACCAATGTCTGATACATCCTGTATGATGAACAAACCAGAATTGCTAGAGCTGATCATGCAGCTACAAGAGTTGTTGGAAAAGAAGTACCTCAGACCAAGTGTGTCTCCTTGGGGAACACCATTTCTGTTTGTGAAAAAGAAAGATAGTACATTCTGGTTGTGTATTGATTATGGGCAGTTGAGCAAAGTCACTGTGAAGAACAAGTATCCTTTGCTTAGAATTGATGACCTCTTTGATCAAATGAAAGGAGTGAAGGTGTTTTCCAAGATTGAATTAAGGTCTAGTGAACAACAGGTAAGGATCAAGGATGAATATGTTCATAAGGAAACCTTCGAAGCAAGGTATGAATCTTATGAGTTCGTGGTGGTACCATTTGGGTTCACAAATGCACCAGCTACCTTTATATGCCCCAGGAATAATATTTTCAGCATGTACTTGGGAAATTTTGCTCTCATTTTCCTTGATGGCATTCTTACTTATTCAAAGGATGAGGAAAAACATGTGGAACAGTTGAGGTTGATTTTAAAATTGCTCAGGAAGCATCAATTGTATGCAAAGTTGAGAAACTGTGACTTCTACAATGATGGAATTCATTATTTGTGTCACATTATCTCAGATAACGGAATATCTGTAGACCCTGAAAATATTGAGGCCATGATGAGTTGGCCTGCTCCAAGAAAGTTAATAGATCTATGATCTTTTGTGGGACTTACAGGATACTGCAAGAGGTTCACTGAAGGATATTCTGTAGGTAAAGTTGAGTATATGTATAAGCTGAGGAAGCCTGCATGTGAACTTGTAGTTCCGTGAGGAAATGACCTTTCCTGAAGACTACAGGTAGAATGACCAGAGCAGAGCAGTCTAGTTGTACCCACTACAACCAAGGCAGGAAACTGCCATGTGCTATGAGAAGGATCTCATGACTGAAATCTAACTTTTGAACATAATAGATTTTGAACTTCATATTTTGAATTTTGTTGTTAATCAAATATTATTAATTGTTTTTCAAGATGACATGTTGTATGTGAATGTCCAGGTTTTGGGCAGCAAGTGTAAGTTAGGGATGAGTACTCCCCACTTGCAAAAGCCAAACAATATGAGGACGATCTCATGATTACAAAATCCGATTTTCTGTGGGAAGAAGAATTGTGAATTCAAATTTTGGATTTGACTATCAATGTTATTAATCATTTGATAATTGGAAATGTATCCAAGCATCAAATAGATTTCAAAATCTATGATTAAATTTTTATAATGACATCTCATATAAACCGCATGCTTGTATGTAACGCAGGTGAGATCATGAAAATATGTACTGGACGTACATGGATCCTAGGAAGGATGTACTTGGATACATAGCTTCTTGGAGGTATGTGCCTGGAATAGGTTTGAAAACCTATAATTGCAATTATTTTTATAATGACATCTCATATAAACTGCATGCTTGTATGTGACGCAGGTGAGATGATGGTGGTCCGCCCTTAGAGTACATAGCTCTCGGTAGGATGTGTTTGAGAAAGATGACTCCTCTAGAAGGATGTACGAGAGTACATAGCTTCACCCCCTGCCAGCTAGGCATCGGTATACATCACTGGGGATGCCCAGGGTGTAAGATATCCGGTTAGACTTCTCTCCACGCACATTCACGCCGTAAGGGGACTGTCACAAGACTGGGGGCTCCATGAAGAAAATAAACCCTAGGTATTATGATGTCTGGAAGGGAAGCGCCTGAGCATTGGTAAGCACTTGGAGGAGGTGTTAGGCCCTTAAGCCAAGAGCTGTCATTAAGCACCCAAGGAGGTGTTGGGCTTTGAAGCAGGGCTGACTAGATCTCGATTGAGAGATTCTATGCAGATAAGTATTTGATTACTTGGCAAATCCTTGTTGATTTCTGTGATTATTCATATGCATATGATGCGGTCTATATTTTCAAAAAATATTGTTAAAGGTTGCATCTTATAGAAACGAATCTGACCAGTGAGTTGATTCATTTTGCTATCTGGAAAGGAAGTCCCTAAGCTTGGCGAGCACTGGAGCAGGTGCTAGGCTCTTAATCCAGAGCTTCCATTAAGCACCCAAAGAGATGTTAGGCTCTGGAGCAGAGCTACCCAATCTCGGTCAAGAGATGCTACATAGATAACGCCAAAGCGTTGGTAAGCACTAAGAGGAAGTGCTGAGCCTTAAGCAGAGCTTCCATTAAGAACCCAGAGAGGTGTTGGGCTCTAACGCAGGGCTACTAGATCTCGATTGAGATATATTATACATATAAGTATTTGATTTACTTATCAAACTGTTATTGTTGTTGATTCCTATAAATATACATGAGCATACGATGCAGCCATGGTTTTGAAAATCTTGTTAT
Organism: Pseudotsuga menziesii; assembly: GCA_001517045.1. Taxonomy (NCBI): domain Eukaryota; kingdom Viridiplantae; phylum Streptophyta; class Pinopsida; order Pinales; family Pinaceae; genus Pseudotsuga; species Pseudotsuga menziesii. The sequence continues at coordinate 67,063 of LPNX011072080.1, forward strand.
AGATTGCACCTTATATGAATGAATCTGACATGTGAATTAATTGTTGTGGTGTCCGGAAAGGAGGCACCAAACTTGGTGAGAACTTAGAAGGAGGTTTAGACTCTGAAGCAGAGCTGTCAGATCTCGACTGAAAGATATTTTCGGGTAATTCGAGGCTTGCAGAAATTTGGCTACCCTTTAATGCAAACCCAAGTGTGAGGTGGGGTAGGATCGTGAGTGCCATGGTTGTATTAAGCCCAGTCGGACACCTGTGGAACCAAAAGAAGATACTTATGCAAGATAAGTATTTGGTTCACTTAGCAACTTTTTATTGATTTTATGTCGATATACATGTGCATGTGTTTCATCCATGATTTTTGAAAAACCTTGTAAATATGACGTGGAATTGATTCATTGCTCGGGGATTGAGCACAAGTATTGCTGGATTTCCAAAGACATTGGAGATGTTCCAAGCTGTGGAGAAGGATTCTCCAGGACCGAAAAAAGATTCGGTGGTGTGTACTGATGCATGTAATCAAGGACTTGGAGGAGTCCGTACACAAGACAACTGCGTAGTGGGACCAAGGAGGAGTTCCAGATCGTACCATTGGACAAGTGAAAATGCAGAATGAGCACCACAGTCCCGATGAGGTTGCATGGGAAATGGAGGATGCCATACGATTGGCACATCCATTTTGGTTTAATTTTGTAAAGCACTGAGGTAGTTCCAGGGTAGCATTTTTGTTCAGTTTTGATGAGCATCGAGGACAGTGCTATTGAAGGGGGAGGGGAATGTAACACCCCGGTTTGACCCCGTTTGCATTAAATATATATGATGTAAATATTGTAATTAATCATGGTGTGGAGCTAAAGGCAAAATCCCCACCATTGATTTATCATTTTATGTTTCGGCGATTAAAATTGATGCTGATGGTATTTTGTGCTAACCGACACATTATAATTTTGGACATCATGTAAATATGCAATTTAATTAAATATCCACAACTAGCTATGTCAATGCAACATTAAAAAAAATGGGGGCATGATTTCCTAAGAATAAGGTGGAGGGGGGAATATTTAACCTTTGGGGCCAATGGGGAAAAATCAAATGTCAATTAAAGAACCCATCAAGCTGTCAACCACCTTTCCTGTGTTATTCAACCAATCATTTAATTCTGCCAAAAATTGGTTGGGTTAGTTATTGCATGAGAATGGGCAAGGTCTGAGTAGTCAGAAATTCGAATTTGGGGAAGCACCCATTTTTGGGAAAAATGTTTTTGACTTTTGGGGCAATTTAACACCCAAAAATGCATGCCCATTTGGCTATCCACCTACGTTCTCCATTTCCTCACGCAGTGGAAGCTTGGGAGTTGTTTTCCTTCACGTTGTGGGCTCTTGGGCGTTTTCCTCACCATCATTCATCCATGTTGGGGCTTTCTCAAGCGGCTAGGAGTTTCCTGTGTGTGGCATTCACCTTTTTGGGTTTGTTGTGTAAGTTTTCCCTCACGTGGGCAGTCGTTTCTTCATTTTCTTCAGGATAGGACTTTGTCTTTGTAATGATCTGTGGTTGGGTTTCCTTCCCCATGATTTTTGCTACGTTTCCCATTGTTTCCAAACTGGAAATCGTTTTTGGTAATGCCCAACAGGTTGAGAAGAGACCCAGGATTTTTTGGGTGTTGTTGAGTCCGTTTTGGCCACGTTGTCGAGTTGTTGTTAGGGGGATGTTTTCACCCATCTTGGAAATTCATTTTGTTGCCAAAATTGTTTTGGTTGATACCCATAACTTGCATTTTGTTGTGTAGTGCATCCTTGTGTTGGCTTGGATGAGTAAGTCCAAGAATCCATCTGTTAGTGGGATGACTGTGTTTGGATGTGGTTATTGGCTTGACAGTAGGTGTTTGGCCTTGCTGTGTGTAAGTCTATGTCCCCTGGTTCCCTATGGAAATCATGCCCAGCTCGGGGGTGGCAGTGATGCTGAGAGAGTAAGGAGCACACTGGCCTATGGGTGGGTGGAACGTTGCAACGACATAGCTAGTTGCGGGGAAGCTTCTTCTCAAGATAACTATCCTTGTATTTAACTCTACAATTGTATTTTCTTCGTAAATTGTCATGAACATGTTAAATGCTTGAACATGATGATTGTTGCTTGTTTCATGAGTATGAACAACATGTATGTGAAGCGGCTTGAATGTGTATGCTTCCGCTGTAGATTGCATATTTTATACATCTGTGTATGTTTTTAAGTTTCATGCATTTTATATCATGTTAATGGGACTAGTTTTTTCTGGATTAGATAGTAGCAATAGTCTCGTCCTCTCTCCGGTAGAGGGGCGGGGACGTGACAGGTCTCTTCTTCATATATTAGTTTCTTCATAGTGCTTCCTTTGTCTCTTCAATGTGGGCAAGTAAATATTACTTTTATGATCATCCAAGGTATACAGGCGGGTTTGAAAATTAAAAAGTTACTTTATTAAGGGCCAATTATTGACACGGGTTGGAGCTAATGGATCTTAAAAACAGGGTATTTATTTAGGTCATAATAGTAAATTTAACCCAGACAATCGGGGCTCAAACGCAAACAACAATGACAAATTTAAAACAGAAACATGAAACCTGGTCAACAATAAATTACTCTACCGTCATAAAAACTAGAGTTTGTTTACAAGCACTTATTTGAATTGAACAATGTAAGATTGGCAAGAAGTTCCAATTGTTGAAACTCCACCATTTTCCTTTGATTTCCACACCTCTACCATCAAATGTTGAGAATTATATCCATCAAATGTTGTGTGAACTCTACCAAACCTTGCGTGAATATTCTTGATCGCAAACCATAGTTACATATATAGATTAAAAGCTCGATTTCTCAATAATACCAAAGTGGAAGCTTTGGAAGTTCAATGCCAATGAAAACAACAGGTATGACCTAAGGCTCATATACGCACAAATTTGAATGAACATATTTTCTTGTGTTGAGAGGATACATGTTTTATGGGAAGAGGCATATCACATGCTATTTGGTTGCTTTGTAGAGCGATGGATAACATGTGTTGAATCTGCTGAAAGAATCGAGTGTTGAAAATGAATTTCACATTTCATTTAATTCTTATTCGAAAACAAACATAACTAAATACATTATATGTTGTCCAAGGAAGAGAAGATGTTATACCCCAATTGTTAAGCCCCAGACTTAAGATCTTTCATGTGACTATGGGCTTATGTTCTTTTGTTTGTTAATGCGACTATGTACTTGTGATCATTTTTTGGTAATGTGATTATAAACTTTGGCATTATTATTAATGGTATTGTTGCTATTGGCATTGTTGTTATCTTTAATGTTGTTACTATTGATTAAATAAACAACTAGCTCAACAAAAGAGTATGGGAGATCATGGATTCCACATGTGAGGGGGGTTCAGGACTAGGAGTTGTGGCTCTCCCTACCAACACTCCTTGTTTCCCATTTTTTATTATTTTAGCCTATGTTGGTACTATTGAGATTAATTAAGGATGTAGCGGGCCTTCCTTGGTGAATGCGCCCTCCTTGGTGCTTGGGTGGATTACACGTGTTGAATGTGCCACTTGGCTAGTTATGTAACTCCTTTTTGGAGGTTACACTTGGTTTTTCTACCCCCACTTGCACAAAGGAACACTCACTGGCTATTTTTAGCTAGTGCATGAGAAAAGTGTAAATCCTCCTTCATTATGACTCATTTTTCTATTTTGGGAATATGCCTTGGTTTGTGTAACTCCTCGCCTCACTAATTTGAATTCCTATTCATGGATGAAGTGTCCCCACATGAATCTGAGTTGGGTTGGATGGTTTGGAGTCATCCTCTTGGAAATTTGAGTTAGCCTCCATATGGTTGAGTTAACCCCTCTCTTGAATTGAGTTAGTTTACATTGGTTTGGATCACCTCTTCCTCTTACAAATTCACATGCTCTCTCCTTATTGAAGCTAATCCCAAGCTTTGGACCACTTGCCTTGTGTTATATCACTATGTTGTGAGTGTTGACAATATTGAGATTGTGTTGGGACTAAGTGTTTGTTGTAGGATCTTGGAGAGGAGTATTTTGTTGTCCATTCCAAATAATTAGTATGGTGGATTGTCACCCATTTTATTTCGTCATATCACTCTACCAGTCCAGTTTTTCACACAGGAAGCCAAGAAATGGGATGATGTCCCCATACGTTGTGGAGATAGACATGAAAGTAGTAGTAGGAAGCATTGTCATTCTCGAAAGAGGTATTTTCGAGATTTGCTAGACTAAGTTCGCCTCTACCTATGGAACCGTGGTCTCAGCTCGGGGGAGACCTGTTCAAGTGAGTTAGACTTGATTATGTCTACAATTGGGAGGAAAGTTGTCATGTTGAAGTCAATTTCCCATTTGAAGACAAGTATTTGTTCATATGCTTATTTATATTATTTTTTTGTATTTATGTCCCATGGAGGATGAATTGTGTCATGTTTATGGTTTATGTTCCAGGATTTGTATGAAGGATGGATGCTCTTTGTACAATGAAACTCTAATTTGATATGAACCTCTTCTACCTTCTATTCCTTCTCTTCTCTTTTCTGGGTTGCCATTGTGGCTCTCACGGTGATGAGAGGGGTGAAGCCATATGTTCTGGATCACCTATTTATGCTCATTTATGGGTTGTGATACATGTTCCATTGCATGTAGGGAGATGATTCCAATATGGAACACCTTTCATTTCACTGGAAAAGCTTTATGGATGACCAAGTTATGATTGTTTGGGTCGATATTATTCCAGGTGTTGACAGTAACACACCATGTCTTTTGATTGAGAGAATATTTGTATATAGATATGTCCTATTGTTGCAAATTTGATTATGTTAGTATATATGTGATTCGTAATTTTGATTTATGGTTGGAGGGAAGGAAACCATACAATCTAAATCATGCTAGTGAAAGTTGGTTGTAGGGGACAACCATGGGATTTGATTTTGGAGGTTGTGGTTGGAAGCCCGGGTTTCAATTTATATGGTTTGTGGGGTTTTATTTGATGCTAATATCACTACTTAACTATGCTATCAACACACACACATCACAAAATTGAAAAATATTCTTCATATGAAATATCATTTTTATGCAAGCAAACGATAATCACAATACTTACTAGTCTTTTTCTCCCTAGCCTCACAATCCAATCTTTTCTACCAAGTACTAGTGTTAATTATGTGTTCATGATCATAATAAATATTCTAAATATCAAGCATTATTCACGAATATATTATGAAATACATTATTATTATAGCATGTCGATTGGGGAAAATGCCATGCTTGACTTTCATGCACTTCATAAGGCTAATTCTGATTGTATGGCCAATTAGCCTAACCTTAAAACACTTTATTTTGTTGTGTAACATTTAATCTATCATTTTATTAGATATCCAAGTGCCTTTGGCCTTATTTTGGGGTCAGGGACACTATAGGTGGTATCATAGTTGAAGGTTTCAACACTACAACTGTTGGGCATTCCATGAAGTTACAAATCACTATGTAAACATGCATTTGCATTAGATAACTTGGATGCATGCACCTTAATATAGTTTCACATGTGAGTTAGTTGATTAAATTGTTAGCTTGGGACGGCTATGGAATTGATGTCCATACAATAAGGAGAAATTCTAGAATGTTTTCTAGCTCCTATTATCCAATTAGATGGTTTGCTTTTAAGAAGAAATAATAGTTTGATTAAATATGGACTTATGTCTATGCGTAGTTGCTAACATTGGTTGATAAATGACCACATTGCAGTTTCCAGTGAATGATTGAGCAAGCAGTGTGACCACTAAACTGAAATTTTAATTGAAACAATGAGGACTAGAGATTCAACAAATACAAGTACAATAGTAGGAAGTGATAGATTGGAGATGGATTTTGAAGAAGGATGGAGACCTTATAGCCTTGGGGAGTAGTTTGGTGAAGGATGGTGAAGGAAGAAGGTCAAGTAGACCTTAGACGAGTAATGAACCATTAATTTTGGAAGATTCAATGAGGAAGTGTAGGGAGGATAATGAAAGGATAATCCACACTCGGGAACAAATAATTAGTGATCTAAATTCATTGAAGACCATCTAATGATCGGATGACAAGAGACATAGAAGAGATTATGCGAGATATATATCATATTCAAGGAGTACCCATAACACATAGAAGAATATGGGATATTCATCAAGTAGTACAAAGAGAGACCCTGAAAGATCCCGAGTGAGACATAAGAAGATGAGGTCTTCTCAGGATGAATTAGTAGGATAACTAAGAAGAATCAAGCCTCCAACTTTCAATGGAGAAGTAAAGCAGGGAGAAGATGCTAAAGCATGGTTTCTAGGACTCAGGAAATTCTTCCAATTGCATCAGTACATACCTAATGTGGAGGCATGAGAATCTATATACCATCTGCAAGGTAAAACATCTATCTGGTGGGATCAACTAATTAAGTTGAAGGACATTGATGAAGATATAATTTCTTGGAGGATTTAAGAAGAAATTTCAGAAATATTACCTCTATAAGCACTATTGTGACATGAAGATGGAGGAATTCTTTGAGCTTAAGTTGGGAAGCATGCCTATGGAGGCTTATGAGAAAAAGTTTCTAGAACTTTTGAAGTATCCAAACTTTGTCAAGGTTGAGAAGGTGAAGATTCAAAGGTTCCTAATCTACCATAATCTTATAGAGATAAAATCCATTATGATAGACCAAAGAATCTTAAGGATTCCATCTGGAAGGAAAAACACCTATATGAACAGAATAAGAGAAAGGCCCCATATCAAAAGAATTGGAAGGACATGAAGATGAACAAACCTTCAAAATTCATAAACAATAATTCTTATCAACAAGGACATGCAAGGGAAGAGAATTAAGGGAAAATATCACCAGTGGAATCATGTTTGATATGCAATGAAAATCACTTTTCCAATTAGTTCCCGCGTAAGAAGAATAACCTTCACAGCATGCAAGAGGATTCAATTGTTGGAGATGTTGTTGGAAGTGCTTAGAGGATCGACTATGCAACCTTTGATGGGAAGCAAGTTGACCACTAGTCCTGAATGATCGAGGTAGCAGGTAAGATTTCTAATAAACCCATAGCTATTTTGAATGATTTTGGAACTAGCAATAGTTACATTGCACCTAATATAGTTGAGAGATGTATTTCCAAGAAAAGTTAACTTGGAACAATAAATATAGCATAGTTAGCTGCTGTAGCCGAGAGAAAAACCATAGAAGTTGTAAAATAGCGTCTTATAGAAATGAATGGATTGAAAACCTTTTCGGAATTAAACATCATACCCTTGGGGTCCTATGATGTATTGATTGGGATGGACTAGTTGGATGCACACCATGCCATACTTGATTGTCATAAAAAAACTTATACTTGTTTGGATGAAGGAGGAAGTTGAGTGACAATCAAAAGTATACCTAGACCCATATCCTTGTGGTAGGTCACAACTCTACAATTGAAGAAATGTCTTAGGAAGGGATGCCAAATATATGCAATTCATATGGAAGATTCAAAATAAGGAAAAGAGCAAGAACTACAAGATTATCCAGTGCTACAAGAGTTTGTAGATATATTTAAGAAACCGTAAAGAATGCCTCCTAAGAAGGACATTTATTTTTCTATCGACTTGGTGCTAGGCACATTTCCCTCATCTAAGGCTCCTTATAGAATGAGTACTCCAGAGTTAAAGGAATTATAGATGCAATTATAGGAGCTGCTAAAGAAAGGTTACATAAAACCCAGTGTTTCATCTTGGGCAGCTCATGTGTTATTTGTGAAGAATAAGGATGGAACTCCAAGACTTTACATAGATTATAGACAACTAAACAAAGCATGGGTTAAAAGCAAGTACCCCTTACCAAGAATTGATGACTTGGTTGATTAGTTGAGAGGATCCAAGGTGTTTTAAAAGATAGATTTGAGATCGGAATATCGCCAAACTACAATTAACAATGAGGAAATCAATAAGACATCATTCATAACAAGGTATGTACATTATCAATTCACAGTGGTACCTTTTGGTTTAACAAATGCACCGACAATATTCATGTGTCTAATGAATGGAGTCTTCAGAAAATACTTAGATAAGTTTGTGATTGTATTCTTGGATGACATCCTTATCTATTCCAAGATAGAGTAAGTGCGTGAAGAACATTTAAGACTAATAATGCAAGTGCTTAAAGAACAATAGTTGTACGCCAAACTAGGCAAGTGTTCTTTCTATTAGGGATTAATTCACTACATAGGACATATCATATCTAAGGAAGGTGTTACAGTAGACCTTAAGAAGTTAAGAGCCATTATTGAATGGCCAACACCTAAGAGTGTATTAGAAGTTGTTAGAGTTTGCACTTTGATTCAATTTAATTAGGATCTTTAACTGAAAGAATAACAAGCACAACAAAACACAATAGACACAATCATTTTCTTCGGGGAAACCATAAAGGAGAAAACCCTGCTACTTTCTTAGAGATATATTTGTCACTAATACAATATCACAAAATGGAAAAACCCAAATATAGGAAGTCTTATGTATCTCTCTCTCTTTATCCTCTAGCGAATTTGTCTTCTCTCTTTTACTCATGCGAATTTGAGTGAGCGTGTTTGTGTAAATGAGGGAGGGAGGCTCCCTATTTATACCCTTCAACTGACTGACCTAAAACCTAACAAGGCCAACCTAACAGGGCCGAATTGTCTCTTGGGAGACTAAAAATACATTTTACATTGTTTCTTATGGGGACTATTTCCCCGAATTACAATGGAGGTGTTACCTAAATGACCAAACACAATACTGACATCTTTGAGCGAAGGAAAAACATCTCCAACAAAGGTACAATAGAATACAATATAAATATACAATAGAATATCTTATGAAGTTACATTTACAACAACACTCCCTCTTAACTAGGAAGGTATTCTCTCGCCATAGTCATCAACACTTTGGTCATGTCATCATCGCTGGATCATTATCATCATTGTTGCCGTAATACTCATTTTGTTGATCATTGATATAGTGGCATATCTTGAATCTATCTGTCACAAGAAGTTCTATAGATCCGACCCTTTTCATTCTAGATGTAGGCTTATCTCACATTTAAGTATTCATCATATCCACAAGCAAGCCATCACGTAGGTACAACCTAGGACCACACATTACATTGCCATAGCAATCGCCTGCGTCTCCTACCGTCATCTCATCATCACACACACAGAGAAACCCATATGCACACATCATGTCCATCATACCTCCTGCATCTCCCACCTAGTGGGTATACCCTAGGAGAACCCCAGGTGAATTACGTCTCGCAATGGTCATCCTGCGTCTACCAACATGGGAGCACATCTAATATCACCCTAGGTGCATTACATCCCAAGGACCACCTACATCTTCCACCTTGCGAGAATCATCTTAGGCACTCACAAAGTACCTTTGTGACCAGTGGACCTCTCATCGTTTTCAGCACGGTAATACAACCAGGAGCACCCTAGGTGCATTATGTCCCAAGGATCACTTGCATCTTCCACCATGCGAGAACCATCCCTAGTGCATCTGCGTCTTTCGGTATCATCGCTCCCTTTTTTTAGGGACCTCGATCTAAATGACACCAAGCCTCTCACTAAAGTATTCAAACTTCACTCTTGCTAACAACTTAGTCAACACATCGACTATTTTCTCGTCTATTGCCACATATTGGAGCTTCACTGCTTCTCTCTGTGCCATATCCGAGATATAGTGATACTTGATATCGATGTGCTCCGACACACAAGTTGTCTCTTACTTGACATCAAATGATCCCGCAACTAGTTTCTGAAGCCACATTGCCTCACAATTTGCTGAACAAATTTCAATATATTATGCCTCGACTATACTTAGAGCTACACTCGTCTACGTCTTGTTGTACCAAGAAATCATGCCAGACCTCAAGCTCAAGCAACACCTTGAAGTGATCTTCTTATTTGTAGCACTACCATCCCAATTGGAGTCAACATATCCTACTGGAAAATCCTCTAATATATCGCATCTTTAAGGCCATACTCATTTGTACCCTTTGGGTACCTTAACATGTGCTTTTCCACAACCATGTGAACACGTCTCGACTCCACCATGTAATGGCTCCAGGTATTCACCGCAAAGCATATATTCGGCCTCATGCTCATCATCAAAGAACTAATCATCTACCTGTAGACTATGGCATCAACTGTATCTAAGTAGAATCACGCAACAACTTCAAGTTTGATGCCATAGGTGTAGCCTCGCAATCCAACATTTCGACCATGTATTTTCCTTAATGAAGGAAAATATCCTCTGTATTTTGCCACACCTCTGATACCAAGAATCATTTCAAGATTATTGAACTCTGAGATCTTCTGTAGTTACTCCCTCTGAAGCGGAGCACCATCCTCCCTCTACATCTTGTACTTTTTTCATCGGGTCATTCTGCACTAGAGTGACAGGTAGCCTCCTCTGCTATTGATATTTTATGTATTTATCTATGTCATCCATCAAGGTCATTGGATACTGAGATCCTCCATCTCGAATTTGGTTGAAAGTTCCTCTTGCACCCATATATGAGCTTGTTGTCCTCTGTAGGCTTCCATCTTCAACGTTGTAGCAAATTTTTAGATCTTCGTCACTCTAGGTGATCTTCAAGCAACTGTACGTGTTTTCCCATGGGTGTCTTCTCAGCCTGTATAAATATTTCAAGGCACATGTGGTTCTCTGATCGATATACACTTCTACTTTACTAGAGAAGTGTGTTTGGTCAATGGAGCATGTCTCGCAATAATATACTCCCTCTTTTTGAGATAAATCACGAACCTTGCGTTGTATTTCTTGATGCTTCCATTTGTTGCATGCTTGATCTTGTAGATCCACATGGAAGACACTACGAACTTCCCTTTAGGTCTCGAAACCACATCCTGGACATCATTCTCCATTATCAACTGGTACTCTTCGATCATAGCCTCCTTCCATTCTTTCTTCTCAGCTAATTCTTCATAGTTGGAAGGATTTGCATCAATGATGCCACATAACTTGAGTATGTCTGAGGCCTCTTACTTTCTATAAGTCACATCTGGAGAACCATATTTTTCTTCATCTTGGATGGTCTCTTGTGCCCAAGCAAGTCTTCTCTTGTGGGTGTTCACCTTTTGAGGCGGATCTACCACTTTCTGTGATTCAGTCATATCATGATTCTTCTGAAGCTCTTTCTTCCAACATGGTGTCTTTTTCCATGGGAGCTTCAAGTTCCTCTTTATTTTGCTGGAGTGAAACGTTTTTCAGTGTTATGGTAGAATTGTCATCACTTGTTCTTCGGAACATGATTCGTCCTTATTTTATTGTAGGTGAGTGTACATGATCTTTCCTACAAGTCAAATTCAGTTGCATGATTAAAACCATTGCACATTATTCAAAACATATTAATAATGACAAGTTCTTATGGAAAAAGACATATGTCACATAGTCATGTAACTATCTTATCCAATGCAACATTTATCCATATCCCGTATACATACGGTAACTTACTAGATGCATTCCATCTTTACCAAAACATTATTAAGAGTGTGCACTACTCCCAATATGTCAATAAAAATGATTCATTCTACATAAGTAGCAATGGAATGTTGTATAACACCATAGGCTACTTACCTATGACATGCAATTTAGTAGTATATTGTTCATGAATGCAAACATTATGACATGCACAATTCATTTTCTAAATCTAGGAATATAAATATATAAACAATATCATATGACAATTCAAATACTTATCTTTGTTTGTTTGTTTGTTTGGTGGACTCCCTCTTAATCCTTGTCTTCTTGCAGGAATTACTAGAACATATAGAACATATTTCATCTTCAAATATTTGTCAGAGTATACCTTGTAGGAAGCTTCTCCACTTCCTTTTACAAGGTATTGATAGTCATCCCCAAGTTTGACCTTATGAGGTGACTCATGCTCAAATAGATTGATGAATGATTATTTGTATCCCGTCGTGTGCTTGGATGCTCCACTATGTACAAGCCAATCATTTATCCCATGTGTGACAGTGCTTGTGAGTGCTAAGATTATGACATATTCTTCATCATGTGAAGAATCATCTCTTTCTTCTCTGGTTATTTTCCTTGCTAGTTTATCATCTTCGGCGGTGTGAGCATGATGTCTTTTCTTGTTAGTCTTCTTGTCGGAGGAACTTTTGTTTATGGGATAATTTATAGAGTAATGTCCCTTCTCATCACATGTGTAACATCTAACACTAGATAGATCTCTTCTGGGTCTCCTTTGTATTCTGTGATGGTGGTCCTCCCTCTTGTTGTGATTTCTTCTAGTGCGAACTATGAGAGATTGATCATCATTTGCTCCCATCCTTTCTTCTCTTGTTATTAGTCAAGATTTTTCTTGAGCACATTATTCCCATAGTTTGTTGAAAGTGATCAACTTATTCCTTGCACATATTCCTTGAATGAATGAGTCCCATGATCTTGGGAGACCATTCAAGGTAGTCATAATAATCTCTCCTTCTACCTTTTCTTCAACTGCTTCAAGTTGTTCCTTGATTTGAGAGACCCTTGTGAAATAGGATTGTATGGTATCTGAGTTTAGGATATTCACATTCTTGAGTTAGCTCCTTAATGCCATCTTCCAATCGATGTTCTTCCCTTCAAATAACTTCGTCAAAGCATCAAACATCTCATTGGGTGTCTTCAAGGACGACACATGAGGAATGAGAAGATCTTTAATAAAAATCTGCAATAATTATCTTGTCATTGACTAAGTTCTTCTTGTGGATAGCCTTTGTTTCATCTCCCTATGGTGCTGGAACTTCCTCACTAATATATGTTTCCAAGTCGTTTTCTTCAAGAATAAGTGATATCCTATACTTCTATGCTCGGAAGTTGTCAGTTCCCTCAATATTATCCTCAATCTTGGTGTGGTGAGTCATTTTGAAATAAGAACCTCAAATGGAAATAATAGAGGTTTTGGGTCTTACCAATTTGAGATGCCCAACCTGGTTCTAGAGTTGGTTAGCTTAGGGTTTGTTAAAGAAACCCTAATTTTCCAAAGTAAGAATTTTATACTTCTAAATGGATAAGAAGATGCGCCTCTTCAAGGAAAGTTGTCCAATGTACTCATTTTTCTAGATTGATGGAGAAAAACTATAAAAGCTTGTTGCCCTAGTTTTCTCTCGGCACTAGTGTCTGGGTCAAAAATGAAAATTCTTTAAACTTGATTCTGCTTCCTAGAAAAGATGCACCCTCCTAGGGAGAGTTAGCCTAGCCCTCTTTTTCTGGTGATCCGTGGAGAGAAGACCTTGAACTAGGAATCCCTAGTTTCATGTTGTTGCACAATGGATTCTTTTCAGGTTAGCTCTGATACCATGTTAGAGTTTGAAAGAATAACAAGCACAAAAAAACACAAAAGACACAATATTTTTCCTCGGGGAAACCATAAAGGAGAAAACCCTGCAACTTCCTCGTATATATATTCGTCACTAATACAATATCACAAAATGGAAAAACCCAAAAATAGGAAGTCTTCTGCAACTCTCTCTCTGTCTCCTCTAGCAAACTTGTTTTCTCTCTCTTACTCATGTGAACTTGAGTGAGTGTGTGTGTATATAAATGAGGGATGATGCCTCCCTATTTATACCCTTCAAGTGACTGACCTAAACCCTAACATGGCCAAACTCCTAACCTAACAGAGCCGACTTGTTTCTTGGGAGACGAAAAATTCATTTTACATTGTTTCTTCAGGGGACTATTGCCACAACTCATAATGAAGGTTTTACCTCAATGACCAAACATAATAATGACATCCCCGAGTGGAGGAAAAAAATCTCCGACAGAGGTTCAATAAAATATAATAATAATATACAATAGAACATGTTCCGAAGTTACATTTACGACAACAAAAGTAAGATCTTTCATGGGGTTAGTTGGGTACTGGTGAAGGTTCATCGAAGGATTCTCGAAGTTAGCCCATCCTCTCGCATCCTTGCAGAAGAAGGTTGTGAGTTTTCATTGGATTCGTAAGTGTGAATATAGTTTTCAAATATTTAAGGAAATTCTTATTGGTGCACCTGTTCTAAAGATTGTGGATCATGAAGGAAACTTTGTTGTGTGCACGGATCCATGTAAGCAGGGAATCGGAGGAGTATTGATGCAGGGTGTACATGTGATTCGTTATGAATCCAAAAAGCTGAAGGAACATGAGAAAAACTATGTTACTCATGACCTAGAGCTTGCAACTATCATCCATGCTTTGATGATATGGAGACGTTATCTAATGGGTAAGAAGTTAGAGTTAAGAATTGACCATGATAGGTTAAAATACTTATTTGAGCAACATAATTTTAATGCAATATAGAGGAGATGGATGGAGTTGTTATGTGAATATGAATTTGACATCAAGCATATCAAAGGTAAGGAAAATAAAGTAGATGATACACTTAGTAGGAAGATACATGTGATGCACGTGGAAGCTATCAACATTGGTACATCAGATTTAAAGCATAAGATCATTGAAGTCAATGTTATAGATGAACACTTTGATGAGGTAAAATAAGGATTACAATAATATAAAATTCCACATAAAATTGATAAATATAAGTTGGAAGAAAATGGAATCCTCATGCATAAAGATAGAGTTTATGTGCCCATTTCTGGAGATATACAGAAGTTGGTTCTAAAGGAAATACATGATGTTCCTTATGTCAAACATTTAGGTTATCAAAAAATGGTAGCAACAATACAGAAATAGTACTTTTGGCAAGGGATGAAGAATGATGTTGTAGAGTATATAGCTAGAGGCACAAAATGCCAAAAGTTTAAAATTGAGCATTGAAATCCAGTAGGATTGTTATGGCCTTTGCCAATATCCGAATGGAAGTGGGATGTCGTGACAATGGATTTCATCATAAAGTTTCCTAAGGCAATATTGCAAAATGATGCTATCATGGTTGTAGTAGATAAGTTGACTAAGGAAAGATACTTCATTCTAATTGATACAACTCAAAGCAACCAACATTGCAGATATTTACATGAAAGAAGTGGCGATATTGCATGATATTCCAAAAGCTATAGTATCAGATAGATATTCAAAATTTACTTCTAAAGTTTGGAAGGAATTGTTCGAGGGGTTTGGCATAAGACTAAACATGAGTACAACATACCACCCTCAAATAGATGGACAGACATAAAGAGTTAACCAAGTGATTGTAGATATGTTAAGGATGTATGCGATAGATCAACCATCTAAATGGTAAGATTATTTGCATTTGGTATAATTTTCTTATAATAATGGATATCATGCCTCTTTGAACATGAGTCCTTTCGAGGAAATGTATGGGAGAAAGTGCAATACTCCCATCAGTTGGGATAATCCAACAAACATAGTCATTGTTGGGATAGAATTGTTGAAGGATATGTTGGATCAGATGGTTTAGATTAAGCAAAATGTGAAAGCAACTCAAGATAGGCAAAAAATCTATGCAGATTGGAACATGGCTACCATATAATTTCAAGTTGGAGATCATGTGTTTTTGAAAGTTAGACCTAAGAAGAGTTGCCTGAACTTGGGAAATTTCTCCAAGCTACTTGTTAGATACTATGGATCTTTTGAGGTCTTATCTAAGATAAGACCCGTTGCTTATGAGCTTGCTCTACCTGTTTGCATTAAAGTGCATAATGTGTTTCATATTTCTTTATAGAAAAATGATATACCTGATGCTAACCATGTAATTGATTGGAATGTGATCGAGGTGGAATCGAAAGGGGATTTTATGGTACAACCAGTTGCCATTTTGGGAAGCAAGGTCAAGCTGCTTCATAATCAAGAAATCAAGTAGGTAAAGATCTAATGGACCCATTACATCCTTGAGGATGTCACTTGGGAGCTAGAAGATGCCATGAGGGAAGCATACCCTCATTTATTTTGAAAGTTGTGGGGCAGCATGTACGTAATATGCATCGATGACGATGCATTGTTTAAGGGGGAGGGGGATGTAATACCCCAGTTATTAAGCCCCATAATTAATATATTTCATGTGACTATGGGATTATGTTCTTTTGTTTGTTAATGTGACTATGGAATTATGATCATTGTTTGATAATGTGATTATGGACTTTGGAATTATTATTAATGTTAATGTTGTTATTCGCATTGTTGTTATCTTTGATGTTGTTACTATTGATTAAAATAAACAACTGTCTCAACAAAAGAGTATGGGAGATCATGGATTCCTCATTTGAGGGGGGTTGGGGACTAGGAATTGTGGGAGGGGATAAGATTGAACAAAAGCAATATAAGATCATGGGAGGGGATAAGATTGTGCTGTTTAAATACTTTGGTTCAAAGATATGATACAAAGGTGACGTGATGGTCTAAAAGAGCAGCCAAGTTAACAAGAATCCTAGGCTGTGATCGAAAGAAGGAGCCAATCCATGGCTAACACTCCCTCCGCCTTTCAAAACATGCGAGGAAGATAGCAGAAGTTCGGGCTTTTAGCCTCCTGCACAAATCAATGGTTACAAATTGATTCGGGGATGATCTGCGGTTCATAACCAATCCGCCGGGAGAAAGTGCAAGTTAGTTAAAGAAATGGGAGTTGGCGGAATCACATATATTCCTCTCGATCCGACGGTGGAGGGACGGAATCAGATCACATCGGCGGTTGGGATTGATTTCGCAGCCGGAACCTGCGCAGCGGATAAACACCAGAGCTTCCAACGGAAGGGATGCGTGGAGGTAAATCCGACGGCCGAGGATTAAAGACAGCATGGATCGACGGCTATTTTGGTTTCCGGGAGATGAACATGCACGCGGGATAACCTTTGAGCCACCCGGCGGAACTCATTATATGCTGCCCGATCCAACGGTTGGAGATCGGAGGGTAATAGATCAACGGGTAACAATGATCCTGGAAGTCGAACTAGCACGACGGATAATCCTGGAGTGCCCAGCGGAATTGGGTACGCGAGTGAAGATCCGACGGTGCGTAGTTGAAGGGATATCACATCAACGGCTGGGAGCAATTCCGCTGATCAAAGTTGCTTGACGGATAAGCTGAAGGAGGCCAGCGGAATTGGATGGGCGTCACATGATCCAACGGCCCGCCTATAAAGGGAGATCAGATCGACATATTAGCGGAAGATTTCAAAGTCTTACAGAAGTTCACCGTCATCAGAGCCAGGTTACCCAAGAAATATTATGAAACATATATGGGGCTCGAAGTGACCATCCGAGAGATGATGGAGTGCGACACCCCAAGTTCGGAGCAGTGGAAAGCTGTCGAGAGGTTTGGGAAAACAAAGCTTATCGTTCCCTCCTAAGAACAGGTGTCATGGTACCAAAGAGCTGACGGGGCAAAGACATGGAGCTGATGGTGCAAAGAAATGGAGCTGATGGTGCAAAGGCATGGAGCTGTTGAGGCGAAGACGTGGAAGCTGTTAGGCCCAAGTTTGTTATTCAGTTGATTCATACTTTGTGATCGGTTAGGAATGGAATTGTAACAACTTCCTAGTGGTGTAGGATTTCGGTTACAAACTCTAATTTACGCCGGTCATTCTGTTATTGATCAGCTGGAGGCAGACTTATTGTTTGATCTATAAATTTGTATCTCTTTTATGAGATGGGGGTTGGAACCCATCAGATGAAGTAATTTGTGGAGAACATATCTGTCTTATTTTTTACCAAAATGAATGCATGAGAGTTCTTTTTCAGAGATTCATGTATCATTGACATTGCAGTCCGTGCTTTCTTTCTCTGTGTGATTTGTAATTTTCCCTGTGTGACGCTCCATTCTGTTTTTTCTGTCATATCTGGAACATAGTGTTTGATGTTTAGAATTCATATGCTTATGCTCTATTCATCGTTTCAGGTATTATATGATGTTTTCTACTAAAGTTGATATGGAATTCGTCTTAGACGCTCTGTATTGATGGGCTGTTCCCTCATTTCTTCTATTTTCACCCTGACAAATGAAATGACTGCAATTATGTGATTATCTTGCCTTTGAAAAATCCTGTGTATGCATTTTGGGAATCTTTTTATATGTATATGACTCCGTTGCCCAATGGATATGTGATTGTTTCAACCAAATAAATAAACCTTTAAATATTGTTACCGTTTGGTCTTGCAATTTGTAAAAGTTCATGTTGAGAGATCCCTCTCTGGGAGAGAATACCAATATCTTCCTAAAGTGGTTTTGCTGTTACCTCGGGGCGTACCTTTTACAACATGGGTACATTCTGAGTGCTAACAAACTGGCGCCGTTGACGGGGACCGAAGTGCATATCTGCCCCGGGAGAACGACAAAGATTAAAGGAGGTTCCTGTGGGCAAACATGAATTTCAAAAAGAGAAGAAGGTTGTGTATTTGCCCTGGCAACTTCACTGTGAAATTGTCCCAGAATTCAAGAACGACATTCTGGCTTCAAGAAGACATACACGAGGTAACTCTGATACCGAAATCTTAAAAAGTTTTGAGAACCCAGAAAAGTTGTTTAGAAGAAAGAATAAAGAGCAGGCAGATTTTCCTTTGTTTGGCTCCTCATCATCGCCAAATTCTCATACTGATACAGAAGGGGAAGTCAGTGCTGCACATGCCCTGTTGAGGACTAGATCCGAATCCGACCTCAAAGATCCTAAACTTGATCCTCATAAGGGGGAATCCTATTTGTTAGACTCCTTCTGGAGTGGCCTGCAACAGACCTCTAAAACCAAAACATCTGCCTCTGTGCATCCTCTAAGCACTTCAGTTCCTGTAAACCCATCCAGACCGATGGCCGCTAGGTTTGCCCCCTTGCGTTTGCCTGCTGTTTTACATGATCTTCCCCAAAATTATTCTCAGAGAATTTCTTTGTTTGATGGGGAAGGTGATGTAACTGCAAAACAACACGTTGCCAAGTTTGAAGACTTCATTGACCTGGAGGAAGTAGATTACCCTGATGTTACCATGAGGTTATTTGCCCAAAGTTTGTCTGGAGAGGCGAAAAAGTGGTTTAAGGACCTTCCACAAGGGTCTATTGTAAATTTTCAGGCCTTTCAGAATGCATTTTTGGATAGGTGGGATGATAAACTTAATCCTCTGCAACTTTTGTCTCAGTATAATGGTCTCAAGAAAGGAGGTTTTGAGTCTGTTCATGAATTCTCAAGTAGATTCATGAGAGCTTATAACTCTATTCCAGAGGATATAAAGCCTTCTCCTGCAGCTATTAAACTGCATTATGCTGGAGATTTTGATAATGATTTTGCTTTTTCACTGCGGGAGAGGAAATCAGCAACCCTTGCTGCCATGTTTACTGATGCCCTAGAAGTGGAGGCTAACATGATGGCGAGTGGAAAGATGAAAGACAGAGATGTGGATAGGAGGAGGAAAGAAGAAAATGTACCTTCTGCTTCATCTTCTGCTGCAGATGTTAAGTTTGACATAATGCTGAAGACTATGGAGAAGTTGATGGATAAGTTAACCATGGATGCTAGGCCTTTCAATAGAGAGCAAGGGGATCCCCAGATCAGGAATCCAAACTTCAGAAGACCAAATCCCCCTTTCCCCCCTCAAAATAGACAAAGAGACCAGAGGAATCCAAGAAACCAAGAAGAACAGCCCATCCGCCCACCTTTCCCTGAAAATTATGTTGGCGAAGAAGAAGATCCACCGGAAAATGAGATCCACCTGTTCGGGGAACAAGATTTAGAGATATATCTCACTAAAGAAGAACATAATATGTTTGCACAGGAAGATGCAAATGAAGAATTCGAAAATGAGTCATATCAGAGAGGTTATTTACATGCGATGGATGATGTTCAAAGGAAAATGAAGCTAAGGAACAGAGATGTTCCCATAAATAAAGGGAAGGCAAATCCAAATCAGCCTTCCTCTAGTTCCTTAAATGTAGAAAAAGGAAAAGAAACACAACAAGAGCCCTCTGTGAGTAGAGAAGTTCAGAATGATGTACAGAGGGATAAAGTAATAAAAAAGGCGACTCCGATTGAGGTAGAGAAGATTAGTGCTGGTTTTAACCTGCAAAAGGAGCTGTCTAAACTGAAGATCTCTGTTCCATTTAATGAGTTGTTGAGAAATACTGAATACAGAGATACTATTTCGAAAATGGTCAAAGACGAAGGTGAAGGGCAGGCCGACATTTTAAATTTGAATGATGATAATCCTGCCATATCATTTGGATCAAAAGCTGAGATATTAGAGGGTGAAGAGGTGCCTCCTTTCTACTTAAGTCTAAAGGTGCTCGACAAAGTGGTCCACAATGCCATGTTGGATTCTAGGGCGTCACATAATCTGAGGCCCAAAGGAGTGGTAGAAAGTTTAGGATTGGAGGTAACAAGGCCCTATAAAGATCTGTACTCTTTTGATTCCAAGAAGGTAAAATGCCTGGGACTAATTAAGGACATGGTGGTAACCCTGAACAAACTGCCTTCTAAGACCATAGTCATGGATGTGGTAGTGGCAGACATCCCACCCAAATTTGGGGTATTGTTTTCAAGATCTTGGACTTCCAAGTTGAAAGGCAGCTTGCAGATGGACATGTCATATGCTACCATCCCAGTTCCAGATGGGAGCAGAAGACTG
>LPNX011072138.1:0-15824 GCA_001517045.1 Pseudotsuga menziesii
TTAACGCTGTGCTGTGGGCATACAGAACCACATGCAAGAAACTTACGGGACACACACCTTTCAGCTTGGTATATGGACAGGAGGCTGTTATGCCTATGGATTATATTCTTCCTAGTTTAAGAGTCGCTTAGATTACCGGGATGAATGATATAGCCACGGTAGAGGAACGGTTAGCACAGCTGCTTACCTTGGAAGAAGACAGATTCATCGCTGGATTCCATCAGACAGTGCAGAAAGCATGAGAAAAATCCTGGCATGATAGACACATTAAGAATAAGACTTTCCAGATTGGAGATCTAGTGCTCCTGTATGACAGCAAATTCCTGAAGTTTCCAGGGAAGTTCAAAACACATTGGTTGGGGCCATATCAGATACAGCAAGTCACAGAAGGAGGTGCTGTTCAACTCAGTCAGTTGAACGGGGAGCTTCTTCCCACATGGATTAATGGCAGTAGGCTTAAGCTCTACAGTGACAACCTTCCCACCTCTCCGTCCTAGCATGAACAGTTTATAGAAGTGCAGATGCCCAATGTAGTTGAAAGGAGGCATCGCACTAGGAACTAGTCTACACCGGCAGACAGCCTAGTCAGGAGGAATCGCACCAGCGCGATTCAAAAAAAATAAAAATTTGACATTGTTTGGTTGCGCAGGTGACGAGGAAATTACATCGCAGCAATGCGACGTGTCACCGTGCCACGTGTCCAGTTTGGAAACTAACAGTGGACCGTCAAGTCACGGTCTGACAGGCAGTTAATGAGGAAATGACCGGTATCCCTTACCGTAGATTTGGTGGCAGGCCTCATTAAGTTTCTAGATTTGACAAAATATTCGACGAGACTGGCGCCGGTACACACACTTCGAGGGAAATTTGATCGGATTTTTGCATTTATTAAGGATCGGGTAACCGGTGTGGTCTTGTCCATGCAATTAATATGACCAATGAGCTCATTCTAGATGACCGTTGCGTCCGGGCCTATCATCCATGGCATAAAAAGCAGACATTATTCATTGGAAGGACTACATTTTCACAGAGCCAAAAATTGTAGTGTGCAAGATCAGTCTTCCTCGTACAGAGCCCATCACCTTACAAGCTAAAGAGTTTTCCAGATATTGCAGCCATTGCATATCCGCCGCCTCACACCGACTGGTTCCTGGCCGAGGATGAACCACTAGACACGCTACTGAAAAGATTCAAGCGTACTGGCCTGGCAGCACCCATGACAACACTAGTTAGGAACGTTCAGCCGGGTTCTTCACAGACCAGACCACCACCACAGATGAGGAGCCAGTCTCAGCTCCCAGGGGAGTCCAGTTGGGGGCAGGACGAAGACATAGTGAATGAAGCAGACTACCTCTTACCTCGAGTCGAAGGCGCTCCAGAGGTCAAACTCTCCAAGACTGGTAAGCTCACTGTCCCTATCCCGCCAATAGACCCTCGAGTTAAGGAAAATGGCGATCTTGTGGGGTATGCTGCTGTTGTTAAATTCGTAGATTACAACCTAGCAGATGGTAAGACATACCCTCACTTCAAATCAGACCAGTATCTTAGACATGAGAAGAACCCGAGGACAGCAAAAGAGGAATTGGTTCCCATGCCACATGTCCAGATTCTTGAGCCCACCGATCTGCTCAATCTGTTGCGGTTACCCCATTTTGGACGTAGTGCAGAGGTCAATGCCGTGGTACGTGTCCTACTCTCGTGTCTACACGGGGGTTATCTCTGGCTAGGCCGTAAGGTCGACCTTAATATCGACTTGATCTACCGCATCACCGGGCTGTCTAAAACTGGTAAAATCCCCAACTTACAGATATCAGGGAAGACCAAGGATTCGAAGTTACCACCGGCCCTAGTAAAAAAATACAAGTTACAAAGAGGAGGCAGGGCTTATGATATCACCAGTATCGAGAATGAGACACTCAGATTTACAGCCAGCCTGCTGGCGGGAAGATTGCTAACCAAGGTCCGACGGAAGGAAGTTACAGGATCTGTGATTAGCCTGGCTGTACAAGTTACAGAGGGAGAACAGTTTAAATGGTCCTTGTTTCTATTAAATATGCTTCAGGAAGATTGTTTGGCAGCCCAAGATCAGGAAAACCACCCTTTCCACTTTTCTTGGTTAATTATTCTTTGTGCATTCGTGGGCTGGAAAGAGCCCCCCAATACACAATTTCCGCAAATTCCAGGAGGAGCGCCCAGGGGTTTGCATTATGCTAGCTTATGGGACACCAACAGCCCAGCAAGGAAACACGTCAATTCGATGGTATTCCACAAATACTATGCGATGCTGAAGACAACTATCAAGGAATTACCACGGCTCAGCACAGAGACCGTCGACCTGTATGATAGCCGGCTCAATTTTATGGCAGACAGCCATAGAGTCTATCTACGGCCGAAAAGGACAATAAGGGATGATTGGGCTCCTGGCTGGTTCAGGATGACAGCACAGGATGTTGAGAATGTCATAAGAGGCTTTGATAACCAATGGCAGTAAGAGTATGAAGACACCATACCACTGCCAGCAGGCTCTGCGGAGACAGACCCATTTGAAAAAGGCAAAGACAAAATGGACACCCAAGCAGCAGGAACGGCGGAAGCACCGCTACCAAGAGTAAAGAGGAAAGAACCAACAGGAGGGCCAACAGAGGCGGCCACTACAAAGAAGAAGAAAAAACACAAGGCTACAAAGCCAGCTTCCCAGGCCACATTAACAGATGAGGATTACGAACTCATTGCAACAAGGACATCTGACGTACTGAAGGACACATTGGATGCGATGAGGGAACAGCAGGAGAAAATACAGAGCACAGTCGAAAAGCAACAGCAAGACTTAAAAGTAATTACAGAGAAGACTGCCGCGATGCACATCCCATCACCTAAGGCAACCGCCAAAGAAGCAGCGACATCGTCGATATCCCGCGAAGAAGGTCTAGCAAAAGATCGACTCAATACCATGTTGATTCCACCAGGGAGCATCCGACTCCCTACGACGATGAAGGATCCACCAGTGCAGTTTGACCAGCCTATTGAGGTCAACCTGGTGGAATTCCATACTGAGCAGTTGCAGATGATCGAACAGCAGATAAGCGCAGAACTCCGGACCCGAGAGCTCGCGACTTATAAGCAGAATGCGCAGCTAAAGAAAAAGAATGCAGCACTGGCTACCAGCTATCAGAAGAAGGTTGGTGAGCTGGAAGCATATCAGGAAAAGGATCAGGCACTCTCTCAGCTGCTGCAGAACATCGCTTTAGAACTACCCAGGTGTAACATTGAGTTCGCGGAAGATACTCCCCAAAAGCTAAGAAAAGTAGCCGACAGAGCAAAGGCTCTGGAGGATACCGTCATTAGAATGGACGAAGAAGTGGCTAAGATGAAGGCAGATCACGATGCGCATATCGCCGAGCTTGAGGCTCACGCACGGGATACCTCCCAGGCAGACCAGAGAGCGAGAATCGAAGCTTTTAGACTCGCCGCTGCGCAGATGCAGTCCCGCATCAACGACGCAACATCAGTACTGACCGATGCGATGAGCGCATGGTCCGAGCTAGATGAGCCGCCTCAGCAAGTGGATATCCAGCGGAACATCCAGGTGATAGAGAGCACTACGATGGAAATGAAAGAAGAGATTAAGGGCTTAGCATCCCTTCAGAAGATGAAAAAGACAAAGGAGATGAACCAATTACAGCAGGAAGCCCAGCAGTTGAGAACAAAGGAGCTGCACATCACCGATCTGCTTCAACCTTTCCAGGAGCAAATCACCGAATTAGTCGACGCAGTGGAGCAAAAGGTGAAGGATTTCACTACCGTCCGTGAGCAAGCTGATCAAACAGAGGACTCTCATATCAATCAAACCTTGCTTGACTCGGCACGAGAGCATGCCGAGGTAATGAAGAATGAAGTTGCAGAACTTCGGGGTAAGTTGCAAAAAACTTCGCGGGAGGCGAAGGAGAAGCTACAACAGGAGAAACCTGCTGGTAGTGGATCGGGGGCGAGCCACAAGTGAGTGTTAGGGGACTGTTGGAGCAGGATCCCGCAGCTACAGAAGAAGCTGCTAGTTTTGGCAGAAAGAGAGAAGTTTTGGTGGAAAAAGGACAGGGCGGAGCTACGACGCCGTAGCACGTTTCCAGCTGGAGAGCAGAGCCGGAAACCATGACTTTTGGGATAGAAAAGTCAAGAAGGCAACGGTACCTGAGCGGCCGAGAGAAGAAAGCTCAACCACTGCATTGAAGGCAGCGGCGGAAGACAGGAGGGCTCAGCGACCCTCATAAAGAAGAAGGAGCAACGAGGCTCAAGCATTGAAGGCGAATGACAGAAAGAGAAGCGGTGCATAGTACCTATGGTCAGTGCCGGGAAGCATGGAAAACTGTAGAGAGCTGCAGTGTGACGGGAAGCGGCTACCTCAAGGACAGAGAGGACCGACTGTCACTAATTAGGGTATGGGTTTACTGTTGGGACAAGCCCACAGTGTTGTAATGGCACGACCTTCGGGCTGCCTATAAAAGCTTGCATTTTTATATTGTAAAGGGTTAGCTAATCAGTCAGTTAGATAGTTGGTCAGTTGATAGTTTTGTAGACTCAGGAATCAGTCAGACAGACTGCGTTGTAACGATCCAGACACCTAGTTGTCTGTGAGTCATTTGAGTCTGTATGTAACCACCCACAGAGAGAACAGTGAGGGAAGGATATATTGGAAGAAAGGCAACATAGAGATAGACCAGAGATCTAGAAGAGACCTCGTGCTGCATATGCAGTGCAACAGACTGTGCTAACTTCCCTCAAGATATATAATAGAAGCACAGTTTGGTGGACGTAACTTCCATCCCGGGGGTGAACCACGTTAAATCTGCGTGTTATGTGTTGTATGAATGTGATTGTATTTGCTTACTGTTACTGGTTATTATGCATGTAATGTTAGTTTCCGTAGATGAATGTATGTAGTGTTCCGCTCATGATAATGCAAGAGGATAAAGATAAGTTGAAGCATTTTAGTAGGCTGTTTAAAGACTCCTTTACGTCTGTCTCTAATGACCAGTTACTCACAATATACTTCTGAGAAGTAGAGTTTCGCACATCGGCACAGTCAACGTTAAGAGCGCAAAGTCGTAGTGGTAAGATATCGCAGAGAGGCGGTATCGCATTGGCAGAGGAGCTGCGGTGCGCGATACTGCGAGCTGAGGGCTTAGCGTTGAGGAGAGGATGGGTGATCCGCGGTGCGCAGAGATGCGGTAAGGTTGGGAATATTGTGAGTAAGTGGAAGTTGTGCGACGCGAGAGGAAATCGTGCGACTTGCGCGGGGTTAAGCATCGCACGAGTAAAAAGTCCTGCGAGCAGAAGGGGATGTGCGATGCGCGGAGCTAGTTGATCTAGTGGCGCGCAGGAGTAAGAGAGAAGAAGTAGGATGAACAGAACCTGGTCCAAGACACTTAAGTCTTGGCCAACCCATTAGATTCACTTCGGGTGAGACTTCAGATCACTTCGCGGTCTGTCGCCGAAAGGGCCAGTGAGTTTTGGGTGTTGTTGATTAATTATAGTAAACCCGGGTCTGCCCATGCAATCAACAAACGCTCCTATGTATGTGTTAGTGTTATTGTTAGTGGATGTGTATCACATAACTACAATATACATTTGTATATATATATATATAAAATATGAATTTTTTCCTTGGAAAAAAAACATTTGTGTGCACATCCCACCACATCAATATATACATGTGTGTGGGGGGTGTCATTCCAGGTGCACCACATCACTACGGTATATTTACTATTAGATATACACCATGTTTATATATGTGTGTTTTCTATGTTTTGGATTATCTTTTTAGTGATTTTTTTTGGGTTAAAATTGTTAGAATTGCATATTTTAATTGCCCAAAAATATTTGAATGTAATAAATCTACTTCTACAATTAAAAAAAATGCAATTTAAACAATAAAAATCAAATTTTAACAATTTTTTTCCAAAACAAAACATACAATATTTACCAACTCTTATTATGTCCCAGACAAGGGGATATATATGAATCGGTCACGTCGATTATTTTGACTAATTTGTAGCAACTTCAATAAAAACATATAATTTTTCCTATAGTTATATCAATTTTTTTTTTGAAATTATTTAAATCTTGATTTATCTTACTTCTTATTGATTTATATAGGTGACGTAGGCCTGGGACTTTGTGCCCCAAGACCCGACGGCGAGCTTGCGTAAGCAACTTCTTGGCAAAAAGGTTATGAGGCTAGTTTCTCGAGAGTTTCTTGGTAGCAAGGTAATAATGGCATATTAATTTGTTACCAGTGCATTACATAAATGAATTGTGATACAGATGAGGCTTATATTTAAAATAATATAATCACGGGGAATTCACTTAGTGAACCTCTCACGTAGCACGTGTAATCGTGGGATATTAAAGAATACCCTTAATTTCGATAGATATTGACCCAGACTCTTTTTGTTGAAACCCCCTCCCAATACCTAAAACCTTCCCCCCACCCCTTTTTATACCCCAATCCTTATAAACGACCCTACCCCCCCAAGCTTAAAACCCTCATCCCCCCCAATACCTGCAATATATTGGTTCGATTTTGGACAATTTTAAAACCCACAATATGGACTAACGTGCTATGATATTGATCAACAAGTGAAGCCCCTGTGAATATAATGCCCCTTGTTTCTGACATGCATTACCTCAATTGGCAGTGATGGACCTCCCAAGGCTCCTCGTAGGCTGTGATATTTTCTAAGAAATCCGCCTTCTGCTGCTTAGGGTTTCTGCACACATATTGTCCCATGGCTCAAGGCAAGGGAGATTTAATGCATCTGCAGTTGAACTGACCTTCACTGTCATGTGTTTTTATTGTGTGTTGAATTTGAAGCTTTCGTGTTATGAAGGCCGATTTCAAATCTTGCGAGTTATACACGAATTAATTCCTCCCATGTCAGGTTTCTTGCTGAGATGACTATTCCACATAGTTTATTGTCATACCCAAAAATCTGGTATACTATGCTTTTTTAACTCATAAGCCATAAAACTATTTATATGGTTCATTAGGAATATTTTCTACCTCTTACCCTAGGGTTGCACAGATTCAACTTCTACCATTCTAATATGTCATTGCTACTTCAGCCACTTATCAGAAATCATTTCACTATACCAACAGTGACAATGGCAGCAAGTTTGACTCACCGAATGTTTCTGTATGTCAACCTAACACTTTAGTTAACAATTTTAAATATTATCCCTTTTAATTTATATGGAAAACTAGCGATGGTAGATGTATTGTTATTTATAAAAAACTTGAATTATTAAAGTACCACAGGTAGATCACTACAGCCTGTCATTTATTTTACAAGAGAATCCATATGAATTTGAATATGCCCTCAGCATTGTTAGCAAGGTTGATTTCTATTTTCTGTAAAATTTGGAGGAGCCATTTATTTTCTAACAGAGTCCATATGAATTTCACTGTGCTCTCTACATTGTTAGCAACGTTCATTTCTATTTTCTGTGAAATCTAGGAAAACGATTTATTTTGCAAGAGGGTCCATATGAATTTGACAGTGCCCTTGGCATTGTTACCAACGTTCACTTCTATTTTCTGTGAAATCTGGGAAAGCAAGCTTTTTAACAATATTTGAATTTACAGGAAAAAGTTTCATTTTAATTGAATAACTTGATTGATTTGTCGTCGTTGAGACTAGCAAGATAGTAGTTTGTTTCACCACAACTTTTCTCAAAATAGGACAATGGTGAGAAAAAGTCCAAGAATTGTTTTTTTTATGTGTGAATATTTACAAGTTTTAAAACCTTAAAAGCAGTGGCTTGTAGTGTGAATGAGATTAGTATACAAATTATAATCACTGGTTTTGAAATCTTTAGACACCAATACTAATGCTGTAACAAAATAGGTCTAGTTTTGTATTATTTTTAATTTTAAGTGGTTCAATAAACAATGATTTCCTATCAAATATATATTTACCTAAATTCGTATTTAAATTGGTCAACACAAATGCCGTAACAAATAGGTCTAATATTGTTGTTTCAATACACATGGATTTCCTATCAAATATATCCTTAGTGGATCTATTATTCAAAACGTTTTCATGTGTGAATTCTCTTGGTGCATCGAAAACTATGGTAATTTACTGTATTGCAAGGACCATTACGAATGGTGTAATAGATATTTGATATTTTTAATTAAGCTGAGGTAGTTTAGTGTATCTCAGGGACCAATATTGATGCTGTCACAGATAGGTCAAATGCAAAAAAGGGTTTTAAGGGTCAAATGCAAAAGAGGGTTTTAAGGGTTTCATTAAAAGGCAATTTCCTATCAAACATATCTTTTGCCAATTTATTATTCAAATTTTTTTCATGTTTGAGTTATTTTTGGTAACTCTAAAGATTTGGTAATTTAGTGCATCGCAGAGACCAATATGGATGCTGTAATGTAACCGATAACGTATAGGTTTAATTCTATAAATTTTGTTTTTTGCTTTTTTAACAATTACTGCCCTCAAAAACCTAAACCTGATTGTCCTGGATGGAAATCATTGCCATGTTGGGTTACAATTAAAATAAAATGAACATGCAACATTCGACTTGTTCACTTCACCTCGAATTGTTCACCTCACCTCGAAAGTAATGGTAATACTTGAGTGGCTCCTTGCATGTTTTCTCCTTGTAGTATCAATAATCAATATGCAACGTTCTAGTTGCATGGCTCCTTGCATGTTCTCCACTTGTAGAAGAGGCATGAGGCATGCCTTTATAGTGCAGTTTTCCATGAAATTGCATGTTCTCTACTTGTAATATCAATAGCTGATCCAGAAGAGGCATGCCTTTATAGTGCAGTTTTCCATGAAAGTTTGCAGTGCAGTTTTCCATGAAAGTTTGCTTTTTCCATAAAATACAGTTTTCCATGGAAATTTGGTTTGCGGAATTTAGCATCAAGTCTGCCACCTACTGACTGTTGTGGCAGAGCCTTCTTAGGAGTCTAGTAAACGAATCCCTCAACCCTTCGGCCATTAAGGCTTTCGTGAAGGAAAATAATTGTGGCTTGCAGGATTGATAACAAATCTCAGGAAAAGAATTGGGGCTTGCAGGATTGATAACAAATCTCAGGAACGAAGCAGCTCGGAACATAGAGGCGGTGAGCGCTGTTGAGAAGCTTCGATCCGCGGTCTTCTCAATTATGTTTTATGTTGTTTTATATGTGCCCGACGAAAAGACTTTATATAACCTCTTCGAAGCCTCTTGATCATGCTCATGCTGTAAAGCTCGTTCAAAGATTTCCAATACATTCCAATTCATGATTGCATTACAAGACCACTCTGCCTTTCTCGTCTTCAAACTCGCCCTTCGCTCTTACTCTGTGCTTCCAACATCTCTAGCATTTGCTTGCTTCCTTATGACTTCTCCCAGCTTTACACCATATAAAATTAAAAAAACAGCAACAAATGGATTTTCGATCAATGGAAACATTCGTATTGCGATGCATATGTTAACAGGAAATGAACTGCTAACGAGCTTTCAGTTCATCATGTTAATGGGAACTACAACGGGAATACCACGGCAGCGGTTTCCAATGGAGTGCCCGGGATTCGAAACTGCGCTTTCGAAAGGTGCTTTTGGTATGAAAAAGAAATTGAAGACAATCTTCGCTGGTGTTTTGCGCTAAACGTGTAAATTTTGTAAACTGAACTGAATTGTAATACCTTCCGGATGATTTTGGCATCGCAGAGATTTCCAGGCAATTACCAGGATATAGTGCTGATCGATACATAACCATTAGGCAAGATAGAAGGTGAATTCATTTAAATTCTAAGTTACATAGCTTGAGAAGTTTTTTTATTACGACCATTTATATTTGACTTTTACAATCCTAAAATATGCAACATTGCTGTTACCCCCCTTGTTTCTAATATTTATGATAAATATGCAAAATCAGATTAGCAATCCAGCTTCAAAGTTAAATTGAGCAGTTTCTTCATAACTGAAATGTTGAACCGTTGTTTGGTGTTTGATTTGAATCTACTGAATATCAAAAGTCCTGGAATTGTTTCTATTAAAGAAATATCAAATGAAAAGCAACTAATATTGTATCATCCATGATACACCCTCGCTCTCATATTGAAAACCACCAGAAAAATTCCCACCTAATATTTCAAGTGGAGGTAGGTATTTTAGAATGCGAGATTTAATTTTAGAATTTCATTTTGTTGTTTGAGACAATATGTTACCTTCTACTGAGGATTTAAATCTCTGTGCTGTTGGACCAGTTGTAGCAAGTTAGATAATTCAAATTCTTTGCCCAACTGCGATATGTTTTCATGTTTATTTTTTAATTTTTACCCTGGAAGAGTAATAAGTTGCAACTTCACCATTTTCTGAATGGAACTGCTACTGTTGCATCTTCGTCTAACTATCTTTATTAAACAAACAGAAAGTCCGTATGTTTGGAAACCTGCTAGTAACTATATGGCTGAACCGCTGAGCTTACACAAATTTTCCACTAAACTGCCCTGAGAGAATACTATTTCCTTCGGCTAGGTTAAGAGACTGTGTTTCTACAACAACAACAAGGTTGGCAATGTTGAAATGGTGGTGCCCTTCAAAATAGCAATGAGTTGAAAATACATGATCAAACAAAATTCACATTTCCCAATTTAATACGTAGATAAAATGTGGAGAAAGGACTACCATAGGAGGAGACGAAGGTTTCTTATATACATATTGTGATCTCAAATGTTGATGTTCTTATATACATACTGTGATCTCAAATGTTGGTGTTTCTCAACTTAGTGCCTTTTACTATGGATTCAATAAATAATTTTGAGGTCGGTGACCTGGTTCTGGTGTAGTTTTGATTAGTTATTGGCTTTATATAATGGATGCCTTGTTTTTTTAATTGGTCAAAGCATTTTTAACCATGAAATTGCCTTTGAGAATAATACTAGTAATAATGAGAATACCATGAAGAATGACGTGAAATTGCCTTGGAGAAGTGAAATTGCCTTTGAGAATAATACAAGTTATAAAGCCAAGTTTTGAAACAACTAGGCACACAACCAACCGTGGCCTTAAAGCATTCCAACAATTGTACTTCTTAACACTTAGCCAATATTCTCAATAGTTAGCCAAATAGAACATTGGAAGGAACATAATGAAGACACAACACAAGATATGGGCAACACTTGACGACCACCTTTGCCCAAAAACAAACTCCAACCGATGATTGCTTGCTTACTTGGCTTGCCTGGAACCGCCCAACACATGAAAACTGGTAATTGTTTCCAACTTACAGTTTTTCTGCTTTCCCAGGTCCTTCCTTAAGGAGTACCACTGCCGTTAGCACCTTTATAAGTACTCCTTTAGCTAATCCCTTATTCTCCTTTGAGCCCGCCTTAGAATAGATGTTCCATCGAGATTGATCCTTGTATGCGAGCCAGCCCTATCACCGCTGTATCCTTGTGCATCCGTGCGCTTATACCCTAGCGTTGGGGGAGATTCAACTGCCACCCAACAGAGCAGAGCCTTCCAAGCGAGCCTTACAGTTTTTACCTAACACCAAGGGGGCCTAACAAAGAAAGAAGACGGCATAACAATTGAAGCCTTCTTGTCTTGACCTAACCAATGGGGAAAAACAAAGGGAGCCTTCAAAGAAGAGGGCCTTACAGTTTCGACCTAACCCCATAAAAAGTATCAACTAAGTGGACCTCAATCTAAATGCTTGTAAGTAATGCCCATGTCTTCTTTCTGCTCTATTAAAGTAGCCGTAACTAACTGTTTCTATTTAGTGACCTTTACTGCTTTGACTCTTCCTTTACCTTTCCTCCTTCCGACGAATACCTTTTATGCTTCGCTCAAATAATAAATAAATAAGCTCCCGGTCAACCGGTTCTCCTCTCCTTTCAGACCAATAGCTATTTCCTTACGGGATGGGAAAGAATATAGCTTGGCCTTTTGATACAGCCCTTGCTGCATACGGTCCCACTTTCGTCCTTCCTGATACATCATTCTATCTTACATCAAGGGAGATTCAGAATGATGCTTGCCGGGCCTGCCTAGGAGCAACTTGAAAAATGCCTAGGCAGAGGCATGCTTCCCGGAATGATATCCCACAAGTAGAAAGAAAACAATCACATCCGTAGCCAACTATCTTAAGCGGGCTGTAGCGGGCGAGAGCGGGAGGAAGGGTGCGAATGCCAACCACGAAGCGGTAGCGCTAACTCCACAGCAGGGCGGACTCCTTCAAAATGAGGAGAAGCAGTAGGAACAATCCGGAATTATTTGCCGAGAGCCCATTTGTTTGCTACATGTGGTCAACCAAGGTTGATACTGACCTACAGAATAAATAAAAAGGGAGAGCCATGCATGGTACCCGTTCAAAATCCATGAAGATGCACAATCCAATCAACGTAGCTGGGGACCTACTACAAAAAAAGTTATATATGTCCCCTATGTGCATATATTATTTCGCCATGGAGAACGTTACACCTAAAGCCGCTCCAGGGCACCCAAATCGTATTATCAATGGCTTTCATTCAATATGCAATTATATTAACTAACAGGTAAACTAACTGTCTGTTGGAGCTTCGGAGAGGAAGATGAAAATAGCCCGGTTGAAAGGGGAACCTAGTTAGTAGCCTGCAACTACAGCCAACCTATTTCTAGCCCTTCTTAGCATTCTAGTGTATACTTCAATCTCATCTAGTCTAATCTGGTTGCCCCATGAGGATGGTGAACCCCAGGTCTGTAGGAACACTCTATCACTAAGAAAAGTGATAACATGCGACAGTAGCGATCGATCAGTGAAGGCTGAATGTCACTACAATCTTTAAACCTATTTCGAGCATTGAAGTTGCATTTATTAAGATAACACGAGTCGACCTATGTGACCAAAGAATTCCTTTCGGGGAAAGCCGCCAATCTGGAATCTGTTCATTGAAGAGGGCTGAAGCTAAGGGGTAATGTTTCATGCCATGCTGGGTCCATAGTTGTACCTCCTAAGCATTGTTCTAGGGTGAACAGGTCTAGGTATTCTGGCGTATGGGATATTAGGTAAGGAATTAGCCCTTTCCACGTACTAAAAGCAGCAAGTAACCGGTGCATATCCCTCCATCCCACAGCCTCATTATGCAAGTAACAAAAGCGGCGGGTGAGCCACTGAATGGATAGGCCCTACCACGGTCGATAGCCTACTGCTTTTGTCTATGCAAAAACTGGTGACGGAAATGATGGATTATGATAGGCGCGAATGAAATACTTGGACAGTATAGGCTACCACTATAGACAGAAAGAAGACATGGTTGTTACTTACTAGATTTCGATTTAGTTCCACTGAACTGATTTTATTTGATTTAGAACTGATTAGGCTGCTTCGCAGCGAACTCCTCCCTTTTTTTCTATAGGCAAATTGCTTCTTTTCATAATTCCAATAGCCTTGGTCCTGGGTGCCAGCAGAATTGCAAAGACTCTTTATACTTTATACATCCCAGGAGAAGGAGTGGTAAGGGTGATGGAGAGTCATACCCAACCTACTAGTCGGAATCCTTTAAATTGTATCCAACGACTGGACAACTTGCTGCCTAGTTTCTTAAAAAAAAACATAAAGTAGTCGTAGATTTATTCTGCCCCTTTGAGGGCAGTCATAGTGACATTCCCAATAGACAATAGCCGCTAGTCGATCCAAGTGTTGACGCCAGGTGGCAATCACTCAATGCCCGGTACTCCGTATTGGTATTCCATGCCAGGAGTAGATTTATTATTGTAGGTTTTGGAACAGTGGCATTGTCCAATAGGGGTAATGCTCAATAGAAGCCTAAACGAACTTACTAAAGGTGTGGGCTTGGCTTCAATGGAGGCTCAGGAGGGTAAGGTTCAACTTTGTTTTTATTCCATAATTGCTTCGACCAACTTTATCGCATGAGAATATTACTAGTAAGAAGTATATTTTAGTTTCAATTTTTTATTTTTTTTCAATATTTATTTTCTTTACTACATAGTAAAAACACATTTTCATTTGTGTATCATACTAGTCAATACAATTGAATTCCATAAGGTATTTATTCTATCCAATTCATTTGGGTTTCTTTTTTTATTACTTGCAAGTAATTGGTAGTTTATATTTGAAGGAATTTCAAATAATGTTTATGGATAATTTTATATGAAAAGAATAAAAAGATTTACTAAAATTGAGTTCTTGAAGAA
Organism: Pseudotsuga menziesii; assembly: GCA_001517045.1. Lineage (NCBI taxonomy): Eukaryota > Viridiplantae > Streptophyta > Pinopsida > Pinales > Pinaceae > Pseudotsuga > Pseudotsuga menziesii. The sequence continues at coordinate 14,203 of LPNX011072138.1, forward strand.
CTCAATGTAATAATCTATTGGAGAATCAACAAATCTTTTATGTTTTTCATTGATTAATACTAGATTATAAAAATTATAATGATTTCAATGGGACCAAAGTCAAGTCTTAACACATGTTTATTAAGGTTTTAAATATTATAATATTTACTATCTCATGCTAATTACATTGTTAGCTAGCACAAAATATTTATTTATAGTTAATGTTAAATGCAAATGTTTTTTTTCCATACTTGCTATGTTTACCTCCTCCCAACAACTAAAAAACTTTGACAATAACATAAGGGAAATTATATATGATATTAGAAACTATGGTAAGTAATTATACATGATATTGAAAACTACCATGATACATGGTATAATCAACAATTTAAAATTAAAATGTCATGCTATTTTCTTTACTTTATAATTTTGACACATGATTTTCTTTCAAATGTACATGGTTGTCATCTAAAGAGTTCATAAAGAAAATATTATGCATTGAAATATATATGAAACTAAATGAAAAATATGTATCTTTCATATTTTTTAATGGATATGAACATTGCCTCATAGACCTAGTCTTTAATGGATATGAACATTGCCTCATAGACCTAGTCAAGAGGATTGAAATATATGCATCCATATCTCTACTCTTTTACCATTGCATCAATTGTCAAAAACCATCATGCAAATAGCCTCTCCCCATTGCCACCACATGGCTCTGGTTTATGTATATAAAAGTTGGTTATATATATATAACATTTAATTAAGTTTTATAAAAATTATATATATATAATTTAAGTTGGTTATATATTTTGATAAAAATTGGTTAAATATTATATATAATTTCACTAATTTATATATATATAACCATTAAATGTTATATATATAACATTTAACCAACTTTTATATATATATATACAGTGATGTCATGTGATATTTCCAACTACCTAATCTGACATTGCACGTGAATCATTATTGATGAGTGCATAAGGCTTGCAGACTGCAGTTGCCATATCTGTCATATCAACTGGCGAATAAAGTTTAAGAACTTTATGGCGAAGTTGACTTATTTAAAGTATACAACAAAATAAACGATACATGCAAGCTGGCAGCAATCTACGGTTTTGTCGGCCCAGGAGAAATCTTTCAGCTTTTTCACTATCGACATTCTTACTGTTGACAGGCATTTGTACCGAGGTGAGACGACTCAACCGTCCTTTACTGCCACCTCAACAGTTACTTGTCCTTTATGCGCATTCGTGATAATGACGTGCACGACAGGCGATGTGGCAATACGTGCCAGCTAAGGGCTGTGCAGGCCAACAAACGAAGGAATCAACAAATAGCTCCGCCTAACGTAGGTGTGCTTTCTATGGATGGGCATTGGGCACCAAACCAACTAATTTGTTGGTAATATCTACCCCTAGCAAAGGGGCACCATTGGTTACACATGCTACCATTATCTCTTTCTTGCGACACGTGTCCTCCTCATCTCGTCACAAACAAAGTTGGGAATGTTGTACCAATTTTGGTCCTCTAAGTGTCCACCTTCAATGTGGGATGTGCAAACAAATAATAAATAGCAAAAGCAACTTTGTTATGTACAAACAACCAAAGTGGGAAGGAAAAAACATAATGAC
>LPNX011072138.1:16040-62925 GCA_001517045.1 Pseudotsuga menziesii
CTTAGAGGATGCTGTCGTAGCAGGTTGAGATCCAACAATCCACAATGCTGTCGTCGCAGCATTTATTACTCTACTGCATGTAAAATATTTATTGTCGTATTCCAGTATTGGGAATCAATGGTAACCCAAACCTCCTTGGAGTGGACCCCGAGATCTAAGCCCCACCCCCCAAGTACTATTGCACCATTCTACTCGGGTCTTGCCCATGGGAGAATCATTAATGAATGTCGTGAAATTAAGACGCTAGGTTAGGAACCATTCGTTCTTTGTTTCACCTTGATCAACAATCTATGTGCTCTACCTTGTCTTTGCTTCAAATATATTATTGTAACCAATTTATTGTTATTCTTCTTGATTTTTAGATTCATATCCATTTTCTATGGATCCTTCATGTGGTAGTTCCATGCTCATGGATTCATTTGTTCATGTTTTTGCTTGACCACATGAACTCCTAAAGTTCCTCTCATCAACATTTTATAATGACCAATTGCACCGGCAAGTCTTCTCAAGAGTTGCATCCCACTTATGACGCGTCTTTCAACAATCTATTTGTCCATTAAAGTTGTAGGGCTTCTTTCCTTTTTCAACTCAATATTGTTGGTCTTCCAACACCTACATTTAAAAACTCAACTTGCAACATGTACAAACGTGCCTTCTAAGACTTTTAGTTTGTAATGCTTCAAAACTTTCAATGCAATATTCACTAAAAAGTTCCAAAAAAATGTCGTAATTTGTGCATTTTATTTTCAAAAGTATTTGCATTAAGAGAAGAGAAGTGCATTCTACAACCTAATTACCATGGGTCACATATGTTATTTTAATCTTTTTTCTACAACCTAAAATGAAAATGTTTAATGCATGTCCCTAGTAATGAAGTGATACATGGAATATATATATATATATATATATATATATGAAGTACAAGAACTCCACGTTGAAACACTTTGACTGGTAAAAAACAAAATATTTATTTATAAAAAAATTTATGATGATAAATTACAATAGACTTCTCGTATGTATATGTTTCGCGGGGTATGAATGTGACTTTCCATAAAGTAATGTCTTTTTTTTTATGACTAATAACAATTTATTAAAACATTACTATATTTTTATTATTTCATTCTCTTTATATATATCTAATATATAACGTTGCCCTCTTCTTTTAAGATGCTTTGTCTTCAAAGCACGATAATGATGAGTATTGTTGAATGAACTTATCTATTTCCTAGGAAGTGTCTTCTTCTGGACAATTCTTCCACTTAATAAGGTATTCTTTGATAATGCGAGAACATAATATTTTTTCTCTAGTGTTGATGATGGCTTCTGGTTCAAATACAAGTTTCCCTTCTTCATCCAACGTAGGGAGTGTCGTCTGAGCAGTTTGTTGTTGACCCAACTATTTTTTGAGATTTGAAACGTGAAAAAAATTATGAATTCGACTCTTGTCTGGTAACTTCAATTCATATGCTACCGATTTAATTTTTCGGGTAATTTGGTATGGCCCATAGAACTTGGGATCTAATTTATTCTTTCCTTGTTTCTTAAGTGACATTTGCTTGTATGGATAAAGTCTTACAATACCCAATCTACTACTTCAAACTCTCTTTATGTCCTATGTTGCCATGCTTGTTGTTTCATACAATTTTGTGCCCTAGTTAAATTATCCCCGAGTACTTGCATTACCTTCTGTTTTTCTTCAAGTTGAATTTTTACTGCAGATACTTTTGCATTTCCTTGAACAAGTTCCTTCCATCAAGGAGGCACATACCCATACAATGCTTAAAAAGGTGTCATTTTGGCCGATGTATGATAGGTGGAGTTATACCACCATTTTGCAAGATGTAGCCACTGTAACCATCTATTCTGCTTGTCTGTGACAAAACTACAGAGATCGGATTCCACACATTTGTTAACAACTTCCATTTGTCCATCTGTTTAGGGGTGATAGGCTGAGCTCATGTTAAGAGTGATCCCAACTTGTTTGCAGAATTCCTTCCAAAAATTGCTTGTGAATTTGGCATATCTGTCACTAACGATGATTTTGGGGAATCCATGTAATTTGTAAATATTTTTACAAAATACTTCATCAATTTGTTTAGCGGAGTTAGTTTTCTTAATACCCATAAAATATGCATATTTAGTTAATCGATCAACTACCACGAAGATTTTGTCCTTGCCTTCAGATACGGGTAACCCTTCAATAAAATCCATGGAGATTTCCTCCTACTTTTGGGTTGGTATGTGAAGCGGGTAGAGTAGCCCCAGAGTCATGACATTTTCGCTTTTGTTTCTTTGACATGTATCACACTCAGCTACATACTTTTGAATGTCTTTATACATCCCCTTCCAATAGAATGATTTCTTGGCATTGTAGTAAGTTTTGAAAAAACCTACATGGCCTGCAACTGGGGACTCATGAGACTCTATCAACACCTTGGTTTTAAACCGAGATGTAGGGCTTAAGTAGATTCTTCCTTTATACTAGAGGATTTCATTCCTCCATTCAAACCTTGAACCTTGATTAGGGTCATTGATTAGGGCACAATTGTCTGGATCCTTGGCATATTCTCATTGGATTTCGTCTAACCAATCTGGAACTGCAACTGAGATTGCATAAGCCTTGACTCCATCATATTTTCGGGAAAGGGCATCAATAACTACATTGTCCTTTCTTTGCTTATGTAGTATCTCCATGTCAAATGTAGTAATTTTTTCTATCCACAATGGCTTTTGTTGAAGGAGATATTAAAGGCTATTGTGGTATGTTCTTATCAAACAATTTCTCCCTAGGAGGTATTGTCACCATTTTGTTAGAGCATGTATAATGTAAATCATTTCCTTATCATACGTAGATTTCAAACTCTCTCTCTTATTGAGCTTCTTGCTTTCAAAAGATATCCGATGACCTTCTTGCATCAAGACTGCTCATATCTCGAATCTTGAAGCTTCAGTGTTTGTGGTTGTGATACCCCTGTAATGGCAGCTAATGACATCTTTGGTGTATCATCTTCTAGTTCTGAGTGGCAATCATGTTGGGTTCATGTGTCTTCCTCACTTGATTCTTCACATTCTGATAGTTTTTCCTCCTCTTCAGCTTCGCATGCATACAAATTTTGAGGGTTGCTTCTTTGCAAACATTTGTGCTTAGGATCCCATTTTTCTCCACAATATTTGCACCTTCCTTCCCTCATCCTTTGGGCTTCTAAACTAGGTTTTGCTCCTTCCCTTAAATGCGATGGTGTATACCTTGAAATTCCAGTATTCTCTAATTGGGGAGGATTCCTCTTGGAGTAATTTTTGTTAAAACTACCTTGAGTAGATCATTCAAACTTGTTCTCGATGATCTTGGCCTTACGTCTTGCCTCCCCCATGGTATACGTGTTATGTAATTCCAACTCTTCTTGAATGTGTGGTTTTAGTCCATGTATGTATGATTGTAGACGTTGTTCATCGGTTAGTTCTGGAACTTGAGTTTCCAAAGCTTCCCATTTGCATGTGTACTCATCTATACTGCCTTTTTGTTGCAACCTAGTGATCTTGGCAAAGAAGTATTTCTCGGTTATGCCTTGAAACCTTTTAAGAAGATCATTTTTAAAGGTGTTCAAATTAAAGGAACATACTCAAATTGTCATCTTCCACCACATGTACCAATTGTACACATTTCCCTCTAACTGCATGGTGACACACTTAATTTTCTCATTGTCGTAGGGTATGTTATGAATATCAAAGTATTCCTTGGCCTTATTGATCCGTGCGATGCATTGTTTCTCATTTCCACCAAATTTGGATAAATCTAGTTTTAGCCTTATCTAGTATCTATGGGCTTGGGGGGTTGGTATCGACGAAATGTTAAAGATGGGAACTTCGTGTGGTGGAATTGTGTCGGGTTGACCCAGTGATTTAGGAATATTTGGAGGAGGTGTATTGAAAGGGTCTAGGTTATATCTAGGTGGGGGATTTAAAGTGTGTGACGATAGTATGGCCAAGATAATGTTGAGAGTTTCTTGCTTCTTCCTTTGTTCTGCTTGCAATGTACTTATGCCTTGATTTAGTCTTGCCTTGAACCCTGTTAGATCGTTATTGTTTTTGTCGATGTCTGCTTTGAGTTCTGCATATTTCTTGTCTAATTGGTCCAATTTGGCATTGAGATCTCCCATTTTGGTGACTACTGAGATTCTTTCTGCGAAAGGAAAAAGGGAGGATGAGAGCTGTAGAGGACACAAAACACAAGAAAACGGGTAGAAGGAAGATTCAAGGTGGAGGGGGGGATGTGGGAAAGGAGGATACAGTAGGCATGGGAGCTGGAAGCTAAACACGGACAAGTAGCAGGAGAGGACGTGAAGGTGGATGGTGCAACGACAGGGTGGCTTGAGTTGTTAGATGTTGGCGACAATTGTAGGTGACTCTAATACCATTGAAGCACAATAACTCCACGTTGAAACAATTTGAATGATAAAAAATAAATATTTATTAAAACATTATTATATTTGTTTATTATTTCATTATATATATACACCCCACCCACACATATTTCAAGAAGAAAAAGATTGTGTGCTCTTTATTAATTGAGTAACAAAGGGTACAAGTAATTAATTTTGATCATTGGGTCAAAATTCACGAAGAAACCCAAGATTTATTTACTAGTTATACATCCCATTACATATATGTATAAAAAAGGTTGCAAAATCTAAGAGCCTAGTACAACAATAACTAAGAAAACAAATAAAAAGATTGGGTGGAAAGATAAGGGACAATTATTCTTCATCATTATTTCCTTTATTTTCTTCCTTTTCTTGACCTCCTTCCAAGTTTTTATTATAACATGTGTAAGAGGGGAATCAACCACTAGTAATTGCAGGTTTGAAATGTGGAGATCCAACGCATTATGTTGAAAGAGATCCTTTGGGGAGCCACCACCTAAGGAGTTTGATTAATGTTTCCTTTTACCAATCTCGAGGGGAGAGTCGAAGATAAAAGCACAGAGCTCTAACTAGGATTAACAATGTACACAAAGTAAAATTTACTCTCATTGACAAAATTATGGCCTCTAAGGGAGGGGGATTGAGGACTTGTAATAGCTAGAGACAATGAAGAGGGGATAATAGTAGCATTGGAGACAACCTCTTGTTGAGTCTTGTAGTTCAACCAATGGTTTTCCATATTGTAATTCCTCCACCAAGAGGGTTGTTTTTTCTTCCCTATTTTCCTTTAGAGTCTCTTGACCTTTTTCCTATATTATTTCCTTATGTATAGTCTCAAAACACAACATGAATCTAAACGTTATATTCTCATAATCCATAGTTTGAATCCACCTTGAGTCCCTATAGTCCAACATTATTTGAGTAGGAAGGAACTTTCTTAGGTCAACATCAATGCATAATGAGACAAAGGTATTTGAGATGTTCACATTCATTTTGAGGCCAAGAGTTACAAATGAATCCAAAGAATTCCCAATTTCTTTAATTGGGTGTGTATACCATAACTCCAAGGGGAGGCCTCGAATATGAACCCAAATAGGGACCTATATGAGAGTAGTTTTTTTAGGATCAAATACGGGATGCCAAGGATTGATGAAGAGACCAACGCCTCCGATGAACCATGGCCCATGTCTATTGAGAATATAACAATATTTGCCATCTTTGAACTTCAAAATAAAAAGGTGTTTTCTAGTGGGTGGATTTTAACCTAATTCTCTAGGATATCCCCTTGAGATTTTTCAATCTAGGCATTTCAATGTATCTACATCGTCAAATGCCATGAAATTTATAGATCGAGCTATGTTTAGAGATTTTTTTTTATAATCCCCAAGGATATTTGGTTCAATATTGATAATTGGGTCCTCCTTGATCATCTCACATAGAAAGAATGCCCTTTTCCCAAGGTAGTAGGAGTATCATGTATAGGGGTTGTTGATATATTCTCATTTCCTTAAATCCATGAAGGGAGTACTTGTATGAAGGGTGTGTTCCTTTGGAATTTCCTTCATAAAGTTGGGATGAATTGTGGTATTTACATCTACCCTTAAATGAAAAGCTAGGAATATATTAGCATCCTTGGATAAAGAAGATATTACAAGAATGGAGGAGGAGACAAGTTGCTTACTAGCATAGATCAAATGTTGTTGTGGGATAGGGATCCCCTCCTTTACTTGGATGTGATACATGAGGGATGTTACTGAGATTTTGTAGAAGACACTATAAGAGATATTAAGCACCTTGAAGGAACATAAATTAAGAGTGGAAAGGTAATTGCTTCCAGAGGGATCCCCTTCTCCTCCACTACAATGGAAGAACAATCCATCCTAAAGAACTAATGAAATTCATGACATAGGAAAATATTCCAATTGGGACCTCAAATATGAAATCATATGGTCGATCAAATGATTCAAATCACTCCCCAAAAATTCCTAAAACCAACACTCCTCATATTTTCCATTGATCCCCATACATATCTCCCCAAAGTATGTTCAAAACTATGATAAGAACATGAAGAAGATGATAATGTAACTCACCCTATGGGGGTCTTTGAACTTTGTTGGCATATTTAATGTTGACCCAGGTTTAGAATTCCATGTCCATCAACAAATCCCAAGATATGGGCCTGACATAGTATAAATTTGTTGACAACACAGGCGACGCAAGTGAGGTATCACCCGAGATATCTATGGGGACTGCAAGAACCAGGTTTCTGTAGCTATTGGAGGGGATTTTCTTATCACAAATTAATCAGGAAATTCGACTAAAACCAAAGAACAAACCTCCATTATCATACATACATCATAGAATAAAGCATACTGATCCGTCACACAACAGGATTTGAACCCGAAATCCGACATCATCCAACATTTCGTACGGATGTGTCGGACAGCAATCATTGAGAAGTATAGCGATCAGGAAATTTTTATAGCGCCATCGAATATCCGACACCTAAGGCATCGATTTTTTGACTCTCCAGAGTGTTGAATCTCCGACCCGGGAGTGTCAGTTTTTCGACGCACCAAAGTGTCGAATCTCCGACCTGGAAGTGTCGGTTTTTCGATGCTCCAGAGTGTCAAATCTCCGACCAAGGAGTGTTGGTTTTTCGACACACTAGTGTCGGATATTTGATGTTATCTGGTAGGTTTTTTTTTAATAATGCCAGATTTGAAAGATTTGGTTTTTTTGGTCCCATATTTTCAACGATAACTATGTTCAAGGCGTCGAATATCTGAAACCGGGCCATTATAAATTTAAAATTTTTTAAACATTTTGACATGTTTATTGTAGAAGCGACGGACAATTTGCAAAATTATTTGTTCCTCGACGGACGATTTGCGAAAATTATTTGTTCCTCGACGGACGTTTTCAAGAATTGTTTTATTCTTCAACGGGCGGTTGTGGGAATTTTTTTTTCCTTCAACAGAAAGTTTGTTGGGATTTTTTTATTCTTCGACTTCTCTCCGTTTGAAAAAATGTTGATGCATGGAACTTGATTTTTTAAGACAACTGGTTATATTCATTCACGAAGTTTGTGACAAAATGTCAAATAGAAATATTCTGGATACAAACGAAGACAACTGACAATTGCTTGCTAGACTATGGGATGCATCAAAACTAAGGGGTGATGGAAAATGTTATTATCTGTGTACTCAATGCAGGGGATTTAAGAGGAGAAGAATACTAATCTCAACAGCTACAAAACATTGCAGGGAACATGGACACGCTGAGGGGGGGAACGAATATTGTCTATTTGTAGGTTTAGCATTATAAAGTTTATTATATTCTTTGTTTTGGTAATTGTATGTATTATTTTTATTTTTCATATATTAATGTATATCTATTGATGTTTCCATGTATTTATATTAAAGGAAAGACACCCTACAACATATCATCCAGAGGAAGTGCTTTCAGAACAAGTTCAGGATCAGGATCGTGGAGCGTGTATGTTTAATGGAGAACAAGTGAATGATCATATTGAACAAGATGATCATACTAATAATGTAATTGAAGATTATGGTACAAATATATTGATCCATGATACATTTAATGTTAGAATGGATGATGACGATGACATTGATAGTCAAAATGATGACGACTTTGATGATGTTCACGATATACCTCTTCTCAATAAGGCATATGAACCCCTTTATGAAGGCTCCAAAACAAATCTTCTCTCTGTTGTATTGTTGATAATGAACTTGAAGGTTATGAATGGTCTTTCAAACATTGCAATCACATGGATGCTAAGGTATGTAAAATAATCCATCACATATGTAGGAACGTGATAAATTTTATCTGTATTCCTCTAATAATTGTATTGTTAACTCATTATTGATCATCGTACGGATGAAGTGTGTTTCGTTAATATTATTTATTTATTACATTAACTATTTTTTATTTTTTGTATCTTGATAGCTGAATTTTTGTTACCACCATCAAATATTTTACCTCTCACATATCGAGATTTATCTTCCATCATGAAAGAGATTGGAATGCATTATGAAGCAATTCATGCATGCCCCGATGACCATGTTATATATTATAATAAACATGAATTTGTAACAGAATGTCCGGAATGCCACGTAAGTAGATATCATATAGATAAAGTAACAAAAAAGGTGCCTCAAAAGTTTCTTCGTTATATTCCCATCATTCCACGTTTGCAACGGCTGTTCAAGTGCAAAAACATAGTGCAATTTATGGATTACCATGCCAGGAACAGAAGTCAAGATGATGTTATCCGAATGCCTGCAGATGGTTCTGCTTTTAGAGATATTGAGGAAAAGTGGCCTCACTTTAAAGAAGAACCACGTAATATTAATATTTCTTTGGCAGCAGATGGTGTTAATCCATTTGCACATATCAAATCCATTTACACGGTGTGGCCTATTTTTTTTATAAACAATAACATTCCTCCATGGTTGTCAATAAAGAGGGAGCACATAATGCTGTCGATGATTATTCCAGGTTTTTTTGTCTACAACATTTTATTTATAATGTAGTTGTGGCATCTCATTTTTCGTATTATGTTTCCTAATTTCATATATATATCTATTATTTTACTCTTGTGCATGGTTTATATATCTTAATGGTTCTCATAATGATAGATTTTATATCGTGTACTTCAAATCAATCAGGTAAGTTCCAAGTCAAATATATGAATGTATACATAGAACCTCTTATAGATGAGCTACTGAAGTTATGGAATGGCATCACTATGTATGACGTATCTAGACCAATACGACAAAGGCAATTTCAATTCCATGCAATGGTTGTATGGACAATACACGATGCCCCTAGGTTAACTTCATTTTGTGGTTTGTAATTTTAAGTTCCACTTTAATTGCATTTAATTTTATATGGAGTAGTTAGAATAGTTTATATATGAATATATTTGACATAGATATTCCATATCTAAATATTGTAGGTCTTGAGACAAAGGGTAAATTTGCATGTCCATTTTGTGGTTCTAAGATAAAATATCATCGTTCAAAAAGCTTAAGAAATGAGGTGTTTGATGAGTATAGGAATTTCCTCTATAAGAATAACAAGTATAGAACAACTAAAAAAAATATTTTCAAGGGGAAGTAGGAGACTGCATTAAAACCATGGAGAATGACACCTCACCTTTGGAAGATGCAATACAATAGAAATCGTCATCATGGTATGTATGGAACATTGTATATGAATTGTTATGTATTTTAATTTTTATTGTGAGTTGTTTACTATATTGTCCATATTTGATTTATGATGTACTTTATTTATAAACTAATATTGATGATGTCCATCATGATCATGAAGGCATTAATGGGCTTCCACAAGGAATGAAAAGTTATCCTATTCAATTTAGTAGGTTGCCCTACTATGAGCACCTACAAATTGATCATTTTTTTTATACAATGCATATTGGAAAGAATGTTACTGAAACCTTATGGCGACTACTGGAGCTAAGGAAGGAGAAAGATAAAGTTGTGAAAGCTTGCAAAGACATTCAAGAAAGCAACCATGCAATGAAAGACGTCATCCAATTTCATAGCAACGGAGAACAAGTTAATATAAACTCAATTCCATGTATGTTTATAGAGCAACAAAGCAATGTTGTCAAAGAAGTAATGCGGAAAATTAAATTTCCCACTGGATTTTGTGTGAACTTGAGGAATATCATAACCAAAAAAGGTGATTTTGCAGGGGTCAAAACACATGATAGGCATGTCTTCATCAAGGTAATTATTATTGTTATGTCCATATAATTTTTTTTTTCATTTTATTGCGTATATTTTTTTTCTTGTTTGTATACTCTTTGTTTAATAAATGGCGTGGTTTGTATATTGTTACAGTATGTTCTACCTCTCTCTCTCCTGGACAACTTCGACAACAATGTCAAACAAGTTATATATAATCTTGATAAATACATGAGGTAACTAGCAATTACTTGCATTTGCTTAGTTTTTCTTTAATTCTCCGTATAATTTATATTTGTTTTTTTGTGCACTATTTCAGCATATATTGTAATTTAATGTTTATTTTTGTTAAATATCGTTATTGGTTTGTGTCACTTGTAGATGGTTGACATCTAAAGAAATCCATAAAGAAGATAGAAAGTATTGGAGGAGAGAAATTCCTTGTCTCATGTGTGAAATGCAGAAGCATCTACCATCGGCATTTTTCAATGCATGTGAACACTACCTCATACACCAAGTTGAGGAGATTGAGTTGTGTGGACCTGTGCACTCAAGGTCCATGTGGATGGTTGAGAGGCACTTGAAATTTATGAAGGTTTTGGTGAGACAACGAGCACATGTTGAGGTTTCTATGATGGAAGGATATACGTTATACCAAAACATGTTGTATGTTAGTGAATATCTTCTTATTTTAGTGTCAAAGCTCAATTTACGTCACATTTGTGATCCGGACTCCAATAACAAATTTGAAGGGGAGAAACTGAAGGGGAAAGGTAGATTGAGGAAGATGAAAGGTAATTATTAGCTAATGGATGTTTATTATATCATTCATATTCTAATTGTATTTTCTAGTTATAATTGCTTCAATTAAGAGCATATACTTTGTTCAGGAGATTTACACCTTTCTTTCATTTTAATGGTTATTGTCATTAAACAGTTGGTCGAGAATGGGATGCAATTCATTTATACATCGCAAACAATCTTGACTAAATGAAGGCATGGATTGAATGATGCAAACAATTGGGTCATGGAATATCATGGGAAGGTGTGGCTTCATTGGTAAAAGCAGCACAACGCAATGGAGATAGAAATCTAACAGAAAGGGAAATCAATTTGGCATATGGTGTAAAAGATAAAATGGCAAGCATATAATTAATCAATCCCTCTAAATCTTTTATTTTGCAAATTACATTTTCACGTACATGTTCTTCTTTTCCATGTATTGCTGTATAAGGACTGAATAGTTGTGTAATCTTTTCGTGTATTGCTTATTGCAAGTAAGACACCATAAGGCTATGGTATGCAATGGAGGTAGATATCGGATCAAAAAATTGGATGAAACAAAGAAAACATCAGATTCTGGGATATCTATTGTCTTTGAGGTTACCAATGTTTCATCTAGAATTGACAGACATCCAAAAGTCTCAGAAAATCGATACTATGGGTATTTGGAAGATATTATACATTGTGACTTTAAATCCTTTAAGGTAGTTCTATTCATTGTCAAATGGTACAGGTTATGATTGAATCAATGTGATCCTAATAGAACTATTATTGAACATGATAATGGATTTACCATGGTAAACACAAGGTTGTTTGAGCCAGGAACAGAGCCCTATGTTCTTCCAAGCCAATGTGAATAGGTATTTTACTCAGAGGTTCCAAGTAAAGCGGACTAGTCATTTGTTGTGAGACACGATCCAAGGGGAAGGCCGGTAAAGTATAACCTAGATGATGCTAATGAAGAGGGTTCTCTAGAAGAAGGATACAATGATGCAAAGCATGATCAACATGAGTTAGGTGATGATGATGATCCAGCAGAATATGTACTCCAAGAAAGAGTTGAATCTTATGATGTAGCAAACAATGCTGATGAAAGTTATACTAATAATGACATGATGAGAATAACTGATGATGATGACGATGATGATATGGCCAACCCTTACAATGTTGACTCTGTATCTGATGATACAGATGATGACTTGGATGAAGAAGACGATGGCATGGATGAAGAAGACGATGAAATATAATTAATGAAAGGTAAATATTTAATTAGACCTATTCTTTTATCTTATTTTTTTAAAGAGTTACTAACATCATCACCATCACCATCATCCTCATGTTGATCATCATCATCATCATCATCTTCATCGTCGTCTTCATCATCAGACATCTTCATCTTCATCATCGTCTTCATCATCACACATCTTCATCTTCATCATCATCTTCATCATCATCGTCATCTTCATCTTCATCTTCATCATCATCTTCATCATCATCGTCGTCATCATCGTCATCTTCATCTTCATCTTCATCATCGTCGTCTTCATCATCATCACCGTCAATATCGACGTCATCATCATAATCACCCTAATCATCATCGTCGTCGTCATCATCGTCATCTTCATCATCATGACCATCATCATCATCGTCATCCTCATCAACATAATCATCACCCACATCATCATATTCATCATAATCGATGAAGATGACATCGTTATCCTCATGATCATTGTCATCATCATCATCATTGTCATCGTCGTCGTCAAAATCATAATTATCATCATCACCGTCATTATCATCTTCATCATCGTCGTCATCATCATCATCATCATCATCATCATCATCATCATCATCATCGCCATCATTATCATTAAAATTAAACCTAGATCAAATTAATTACTTCATATCATCGTCATTGTCATCTGTAGCATCGTCATCATCTTCATCATCGTCAACGATGAAATATAATGAAAGGTAAATATTTAATTAGACCTATTCTTTTATCTTATTTCTTTTTAAAAAGAGTTATGGACATCATCATCATCATCATCATCATGTGGATCATCATCGTCATCATCCTCACCATCCTCATCATCATCATCAACATCATCATCATCATCATCATCTTCATCATATATAATCATCATCATCATCAACATCATCATCATCATCATCATCTTCATCATATATAATCATCATCATCATCATCATCATCATCATAATCATCATCATCATCATAATCACCCTCATCATCATCTTCATCATCATCATCGTCGTCATCGGCGTCTTCATCATCATGACCATCATCATCGTCGTCATCCTCATCAACATAATCATCACCAACATCATCATCTTCATCATAATCGATGAAGATGGCATCGTTATCCTCATGATCATTGTCATCGTTGTCATCAAAATCATAATTATCATCATCGTCGTCATCGTCGTCATCAAAATCATAATTATCATCATCCTCGTCACCGTCATCGTCATCATCATCATCATCCTCATCTCCATCATCATCACCATCATCATCATCATCATCATCATCTTCATCGCCATCATCGTCATCATTAAAATTAAACCTAGATAATTAATTACTTCATATCATCGTCATCATCGTCTGTAGCATCGCCATCGCCGTCGTCATCGTCAACGATGAAATGTAATGAAAGGTTAATATTTAATTAGACCTATTCGTTTATCTTATTTCTTTTTAAAACTGCTGCATTTTGCTTAAAAAACTATCCAAAAATATTCTGTAGCAAGGATTTAATGAGGCAGAATCAGAAAAGGCCTGTGGAAGTACTCCTTGGCCTCTGTGTCCTTTATCTCTATGATTTTCCAGGACCCCCATTGTAGGCTCAATCCCTCCTTTGAAATTTTGTCCACTTCCATGTTTTGTTCCCTGTAGACATGTTTGAACGAGATTGATTCAAAATTTGAAAGAGTCCTATTAACCTCTTCATAGAGAGTGTCTAATGAAGAATTTCCGCATCTCTGAGTCTTATTTATCCAATTTATAACAACCATAGAATCACCAAAAACTTGAAGCTTTTTGCAATTTCTTTCAATTGCAAAACACAGAAGAAGTTTCAAGGTCATAAGTTCAGCATAGTTGTTTGTTTCGGATCCCAACCCCATTGAGATTTGGAAGTGGTGATTTGGGTTCAGGAAAAAGGTGGCTCCTCCCCCACATTTCGAGTTTTGAGAAGCGCCATCAAAAAGGGCCCAAGGGGTGTTTTTATCCAAATGTTCAGGAGTAATGATTCTTGGATTGGGGATTTTCTTTGTTTGGGGGAAATAAGATAGGATATCCAGGCCCTTCCTTGCTACTTCTTCTGGAGAGCTGGCTTTTTCAAGGAAAATGACCCTGTTTCTGGCCAGCCATATTCCCCAAATGTGGATGAGCAGAAGGGATCTGACCTGAGTGGTTTGGGTGGAGGAGGACCAATCCTTCCATGCCTCTTCCACTGTGTTTCCTTCCCAATTGAAATTGGAGGAGGTGAGGGATTTGGAGTGCTCCCATACCTGCTTGGAGAAGATACAGCTTAGGAAAAGACGGTTTATGTTCTCCTCATTGTCTTTGCATAAGTTGCACCAACCAGGGCCTACTATATGTCTTTTCTATGGATGATCCCAAGTAGGGATTTTGTTTGCCAGGGTGCACCAAGTGAAAAATTTTGCCTTTAGAGGGCATTTAATATTCCATATACCTTTCTGCCACCATTTCTAGTTTTCCTGAAAGTGTTGTAAACATAGTTGTTGATATCCAAGCTTTGGGGTGTATTTCCCATGTTGTGCTTTTTCCCATATCAACTCATCTGCTCTGTCAGTTATCCGGATGTGAGATGATTGCAGAGCTAGGGTGTACTGATCCCACTGCCTAGCCCATCATTCTGGTAGCTCTAGATCCTGACTCTTCTTCCAACCTTGATGCCAAAAGTTGGTTGAGAGAGGATCTGCTATTTGATTCAAGTGAAAACGCCCCTTCTGATGGATTAGTTGAATTAATTTCTGAGGTAGTATGTGGTTCTAAGAGAAGCCTGGCCATGGGTCCGCTCCTATTCTTATTTTTGTGCCATCCCCTACCTTCCAGACCAGTCCTTCTGAGATGAGTGGAAAGAATTTGCATAAGGCTTTCCAGATGATTGATCCATTTGGCAGTTTTTGTAATTCTCATGTCCCTGATTCAATCCAGAATGGGGGTTGGTAAAATGTATTTGTGAATGATGAATTCTGTCCATAGGCTTTGAGTTGAGATGAGTCTCCAACCTATTTTTGCTGCTAAGGCTTTTGCAAAGAGAAAAATGTTTTTGATGCCCCAGCCTCCCATTGATTTTGGCCTTGCAATTTGGTCCCATTTTACCCCGGGGAGAACCTTTTCATCTTTTTTCCCTGGCCATAGAAAAGTGGTGCAAATTCTTCTTAATTTGTTCAGGATTGACTTGGGAATCCATTCTAATGCCATCCAGTAGACTGGAATTGCTTCTAATACTGATTTTATCAGTACTAGCCTGCCAGCTCTTGAGAGCCATCTATTGTACCAGTTGTTGATTCTGGATTCCAATTTTGCAAGCAACCAATTCCAATCCTCTTTTTTGTAGCAATTTGGTTTGAGTTTGAATCCCATATATTTAATTCCATCGTCCAAGGAGAAATCTTGATATGGGAATAGATCATGAAAGGATCTCTAGACTTAGTCTTCCAAATTGATTGATGTAAGTGAGGACTTCTGGAGATTTATTTGCATACTTGTGGATTTAGAAAATAGGATTAGGATTTCTTAGAGTCTTTTTGCTTCTCTAATTGAGTCATTGCAGAAAATAAGGATGTCATCCATGAATAGTGAGTGTGTGAAGTTCAGGTTTGTAGCAATCTTGATTCCTTCGAACAATCTTCTCCTTTTTGCATCTAGAATGGCTCTACTTAAACCTTCCACAACTAGTAAGAAGAGCAGAGGAGAGAGAGGACAACCCTGTCTTAATTCTCTTTCAGCATGGAAAAAAGGGGATGCTACTCCATTGATGAGGACTGCAAAGGAGGCAGTTGTGATACAGGAAAAAATCCATTTTATAAAAGAGTAATTTAACCCCAGATGTGTGAGGAGCAGCCTGAGGTAAATACAGCTTACTCTGTCAAAAGCCTTAGAGAGGTCAATTTTTAGGATTTCCCCTTTTTCTTTTCTTGTTTTTGTGCTGTGAAGACCCTCCTGGGAAACCCTATGGCTTCATGAATTTGTCGATCCTCCAAAAACCCAAACTATTCCTTAGATATGAGTTTTGAAATAACCTTCCGGAATCTCTGTGCAATTATCTTGGTGACCACCTTATAAGTTATGTTGCACAGGGAGATAGGCCTATAGTCTTCCATACCTTTCTGGTTTGTCCTTTTTTGGGATTAGGGTTAGAAAAGTTGAGTACAGGGGGAAATGGAGGACACCATTTACTCTTGTTTCCTCTACCAGCTATAATAGATCTGGACCAATGGTGACATACCCAACTAGAAATAATTCTATTGTCCACCCATCAGGGCCTGGGCTTTTGTCCTTTTGAAAGTTGAGTAAAGTTGCTTTTACCTCCTCCTCTGAAACCTTTTCCATTAGCTCCAAATTATATTCCTCACTGATACTTCCTGGGAAGCACTGTTATATTCATATTACTTCAGCTATTGTTGCTTGTTGGTTTTCTTTGAAGATGTTTTCGAAATAATTCTTCCCTGTTTCTACTAGGTCTTCAAAGTTGTTTGATGTCTCATTGTTTTTTTTAGCTCCCAGATAGTGTTTTGTTGCTTCCTTCCTTTTGCAAACGCCTGGAAGAATTTTGTATTATCATCTCTTCATTCCATCCAAATTGCTCTACCTTTTAGTCTTAGAACCTCCTGTCTTTCCTTTAGGATTTTGGTTCTAGAGGCTTCCAAAGAGTAGAGTTTCTCTCCATCATCTTGTGTGAGGAATCCCCCTCCCTCTTTATTTTGGAGCTCTTTCAAATCCTCCTCAATTTGGTTGATTTCCTAATCGTCCTGATTCTTCTTTTTTGTAGCCCACTCCTTAAGTAGATTTTTAATTCTAAGTAAGTTTTGAGAGAAATGAATGGCAGCCCTTGTGCCATTTCCTACCTGATAAGGTAGCCAATTTGATTGAATGAGTTGAATTACCTCTTCATTTTTGAGCCATGCTAAACAACGCTTAAAAGGACTTGTCGGCTTTTTTGGCTGCTTCCGGATTTCTAGGTAGATAGGTAGGTGATCCGAGTCTACTCCTGAATCCACCCATTGTTTGAACATAAAATCTTCGTCCAGGAAGTCTTCTAATAACAGAAATATGTCCAGTCTCTTCGCTATTCTTTCTTCTCCCACCCGTCTGTTTGACCAGGTTGGTTTTAGAATCTACGGATCTAGGTCTACTAGTTTTGAGTCCACCAAGAGGTTGTTGAAGTAAGCGGTTAGAGGGTTTGTTCATGCCTTTGGCCCCCAGATTTCATGAGCTCCCAAGGTAAAATTGAGATCCCCACCGATGATCAATTTTCTTTCTTTAATAAACCCATATTTTCTGAAGGAGTCCCAAAATTCTGATCTGTTAGTATAAGGCCCATAGATGTTAACAATTGTTAGAGTTACATTTATCTCCGCCCAACAGATCTGGGCTCCTATCCCGAGAGAGGATCCCCAAGAGTTTGTACATCAAATACATGATTTCTTCCAACCAATTGCTAACCCTCCTCAGTGTCCATTAGCACTCTGTGCTGTGAAAGAATATAGCGATAATAATGAGGATAACAAGTTTTCTACTTCCATCTTTGGCCCCATGGTTTCTTGTAGAAGGATGACTTCTGGTGATTGGACCGCAATCATCCTATTGAGGGTAAGTTTTTTCTAGTTACTTGCTAGACCCCTACAGTTTAGAGAGAGAAATTTCATTTTGGAACCCTGTTTGGCATTTGCACTGCTCTAAGCGCCCCAAAAAGGGTTTGTTGTCTTCCACTTGCCTGATCCCTAAGTGCCTTATTCTATGCCGCAGAGAGATGCAAAGCTCTTCGCCTTCCTCTGCCTTTGGAAGGGATATTAGGGTTTACTCCAATACTTTTTGTAGGGACTCTTTGGTTCATCGAGACTGGAACATTTCTTAATTGAAGGTGGAAGCGAATGGAAGGGGATAGGTTTGAGGGATCAGGTTTTGTGGGGAGAGGGGAGGCTGCCGAGGTGGTGGTTAAAGAATTTGGTCGAGGGGAAGAAAGGGAACAGCTCTGGGTGGGGGTGGATCTGGTTGTGAGGGGAGAAATCAAATTTTTGTCCTCATTTAAAGATAAAACATGCAAATGCTTGCTAAGTGTAGACGGATTCATACCCGATAACGTTGTCAGATTCAATTGTTGCTTTGGTTGATGAAGAGATCCCCTGTCTTCTGCTGCGACCATTTCCTTCGTTTGTTCCAACGGCTGAATTGTAACTTATGGGGCACGTTCTTCTTCTACCAAGCCTAGATCTGGTGTGGTGCCTTTTGGACTCGATTCCTCTGTTTGTCTTGCCCATTTCTTCCTTCCTAATGACGATGGCACATAGTTTGGACAATTCTTGGCCAGGTGTCATGTTTCATGACATTTATGACACCAAAAAGGGATCCCTTCGTAAGCCAACAGCTGCTTCCTTATCTTGGTTTGCCAAATTAAGTTTATATGATCCCAGAGACTGGTTCTAATGTTCAGAGAGACCAAGATCCTTGCTACCTTCCTGATTTTTGTTTGCTAGTAGGAGAGATCCACCTCTATGAAGGTCCCCAGCACTCGTCCGATATCACCGAGTGATGTCGGGTTCCATAATTCCCAAGGTAAACCTGGAAGCTGAACCCAAACTGGAATTGTGTCAAGCCTTTCTGTATCTCCATCGAAAAGTGGCGACCACCTCTTCAACTAGAATGGGTTTTTTCCAAAAGTCCAGACTTTCTTGAGAATGAAATATGTGCCCTCTCTGCAGTTGAAATGGAAACCAAACCATCCTTTTGCTAAGGGAGTGATTTCGGGGTCTTCCCCTTGAAAGCCCGTCCAATTGTTTCTGACCCATTCTTCCATTTTTCCTTGCGAAGGGTTTCGCCCTCTAATTTTCCCAACCAGGACCATCCCTTCCATCTCTTGGGCTTCCGCCATTGATACGCTAACTCCATAGATTAGGTTTATGATTCCTCCTGAAGGGTTTAAGCAACGGTTTTTCCACTTTTTGGAGCTTGGAAGAGTTCCATCCGAGCTACTGTCTGATATTGTTCTTTCTCCTTCCAGGTTAGGGTTTTGCAGTGTTCTGTTCAAGAGTCCTTCCGATGGCCCTGCATTCTATGCTTCTTTCGCTGCGAGTGCAAGTTGCTCCAAAATCAAGTCTAACCCCTCGTGCAAACCGTTGTCCAGATGCAAAGAACTTTGATGTGGCGTTGTTTGGAAGAATTCACTGTGGGTAATTATAGCATTAGAGCCATGTAGGGTTGTTCCAGAGGAGAATAAGGTGTACGGTGCTCCTCCTAGTGATGGTTTTAATGGTCGAGCTGCGTAGTGCCCGAGAAACCCTTCCTCAGCGAAAGGCAGTGAGTCCGAAACCCTAGCTTCATTTCCAACTGGAATTTTCTCTATGCTGTCCTGAACTGTTTTCAGGAATGGGATTCCGGTGATTTTTGGGGTCGAGAAAATGTTTATCCCATGCCACGGGGCCTCCATGTAGTCCACCATTTCCTCTACAGGTAGACCTGCTCCAGGATCCATGTTGACCGTGACCGTTTCTCCACTTGTTTGAAAAAAACCAAAAAATTGCCTTATGCTCCTTCGTTGTTGCCTTTCTATGTTCTCCCTGTCCTCCATGGAGCCCCCATAGGATCCCACCTACATCTCCCTCATTGATCACGCGCCGTAGTTGCGAGTCCGCCGCAGACCACCTTCCACTTCATCACTCAGAGTCCGCCTTCCGTTTCGATCCTCCTGGCTTCATTTCTTAATCTAAATTTTTATTAATTGAATGTTGTAAAATTGAGTTAATTATATTGCCAAATAATATAAATAAATATTAATTTAAAGTGATTTATGCCTAAACCTTTATCATTTGATAATGCACATAAGCTACATTGTAGTTAGTAACACACATGGTTTTCTTTTGACGTGATATTTGCTAATAAAAATAAAGTGAATATAGCTATAAATATTTATTTTATTTATATTTGAAATATTCTTCCATAATATATTTGTATGAAATTTTAAAATTTATCATTTTATTTTTGTTTTGAATGTTTTAAGTTTATTTTAAAAAAGTATTTAATTTAAATAAGATATTTATATAGAAGAATGTAGTTAGCAAAATTGATGTCCAAAATTTTTACTTAGTTTATTGCTATAATAAAAAGATTAGATTTTAGATTTTGTAGATAACTTTTATGTTTCCAAATTCAATATGAAGAATGGAGTAAACATAGAAAGATGTTAAGAATGTAGAACATCACATTCATGTTTTTTTTTAGTCTTTTACATACCTTATTGCTCACAAAAAGATATTAGATTCCAAATTTTTCATATATCTTTGATCTTACCGTAACTTTAAAGTTTGGTGACAAACATCAAAATCATTTTAGATATTTAGACTTTGTTAAATTGCCACAACAATGGCTTCTTAAGTCGTTTAAATGTTGTCATTCCACCCACCAAAGTTTGACTCTCCTAATTGTTGTTGTTCCACCCACCAAAGCTTGAGTCTCCTCAATAGCATATTTGTGCCTTATAACTATTAAATAAGATATATGTCAAGGTTCTTAGTAAAAGTGTATGTGATAATAAATCATTGTTCTCTTCTTTCTTTTATTAGGAAATTTTGACTTTTTTTATGATGGTGATGACAATGATGACGACAATGTTACCATATTGGTCTATCATATTTTGTTATATTGAATCCAAGCTCAAAAAGGGCACAAATAAGATTATAACGATTATAAAATAATTGGGCCCTTTTTAATTTTGAAATTGATTTAAAAAGAAAATTTCCAAGCCATGCATGCTTTCAAATTCATCATCCTCATGATCATTGTCATGATCATCATTGTCATCATCGTCATCAAAATCATAATTATCATCATCGTCATCATCGTCGTCATTATCCTCGCCATCCTCATATCATCATCATCAACATCATCATCATCATCGTCGTCGTCATCGTCATCATTGTCTTCATCATCATCGTCTTAATCATCATCATCTTCATCAGCAAACATCATCATCTTCATGATCATATTCATCATCGTCGTCATCGTCATCATCATCATCACACATCATCATCTTCATCACACATCGTCGTCATCATCATCATCATCATCTATATCATCATCATCGTCTTCATCATCATCGTCATCATCATCAACGATGAAATATAATGAAAGGTAAATACTTAATTAGACCTATTCTTTTATCTTATTTCTTTTTAAAAAGAGTTACTAACATCATCATCATCATCATGTGGATCATCATCATCATTTTCCTCACCATCCTCATCATCATCATCATCCTCACCATCCTCATCATCATCATGATCATCATCATCATCATCTTCTTCATCATATATAATCATCATCATCATCATAATCATCATCATCATCATCTTCATCATCATCGGCGTCTTCATCATCATGACCATCATCATCATCGTCATCCTCATCAACATAATCATCATCAACATCATCATATTCATCATAGTCGATGAAGATGACATCGTTATCCTCGTGATCATTGTCATCATCATCATCATTGTCATCGTCGTCATCAAAATCATAATTATCATCGCCGTCGTCGTCATCATCATCATCATCGCCATCATCATCATCTTCATCATCGTCGTCATCATCATCATCATCATCATCTTCTTCATCGCCATCATTATCATTAACATCATCATCATCATCATCGTCTTCATCTTCATAGCCATCATCATCATTAACAGCATCATCTTCATCAACATCATCATTAAAACTATTTTTAAAATTAAAAGTAAACCTAGGTCAAATTAATTACTTCATATCATCATCATTGTCATCATTGTCGTCTATATCATAGTTTTCTTCATCATCATCATCAACACCATCATTGAAATTATTTTTAAAATTAACAGTAAACCTAGATCAAATTAATTACTTCATATCATCTTCATCATCGTCGTCATCATCATCATCATCATCATCAGCATCATCGTCATCGTCGCCATCATCATCAACATCACAAGGATTTCTCATCATCAGCAGCAGCATCAACATCATCATCATCAACATCATAATCATCATCAGCATCATCATCATCATCATCATCAACATCATAATCATCATCAACATCATCATCATCATCAACATCATCATCGTCGTCGTCGTCGTCGTCGTTTTCGTCATCATCAGCAACATCATCACCGCCATCGACAGCATCATCAGTGTCATCATTATCATTATCATCAACATCGTTAGCATTTTTATCATTTCATATGATATCAAGACATTCATCATCATCATCATCATCTTCATCATCATCAACATCATCATCTTCATCATCATCATTGTCGACATCTTCATCATCATCATTGTCATCATCTTCATCATCATCATCTTCATCATCTTCATCTTCATCATCATCATCATCTTCATCCTCATCATCAACATCCTCATCTTCATCATCATCATCATCATAATCATCATCATAATGATTAGCATCATGATAATCATCGACATCATCATCATCATCATCATCGACATCCTCATCCTCATCATCATAGATTCACTGCACACATAAAGACTCACATAGATACACCCCCCCTCTTTGTATATATAAAAAAATAAAACATAGTTTATATAAATAAATAAAATAAAACATAGTATATGTATATAAATAAATAAAAGAAAGCATAAATAAATAAAACATAAAACAATATATATAAATAATTATAAAACAATTATTTTAAATACATGTATATAAATAAATAAACAAAAACATAAAACAATAAAAAAAAACTACCTGTCACTCTATTTTCATTTCAACTTCATGAGAAAGCTTCTTCCTCTGTGCATCTCATCAAGTGCTTGTTGTTCAGTGATCAGTGATGTTCTGAGCAACTTGGCCAGAGAATAATATCAGCGGGAGCAACGATTTGGACAGTGGGAGCAACAATTTGGACCCACGAAGACTAAGGAGAGTGGATTGTGGTTTTGTAGCGGACAAGGAGGCCAATTGTTAGTCGAGACAATGCATCCCAAAATTTTGAGTACCATGCCCTAATTCATGTCTATTTTAAAAAATTTAAGATAGTTCTGCAAATCTCCAGGGTTTCTTAGCCAATAGAGGAAAGGCAGAGGCTATTAGAGTAGGTTACCCTCATTGATCAACACCCAAGAAAATAGAGTTAATAGGGGTAAAAATAAAGTTTCATTTGACCCGCATTTGACCCATATTGGCTGATATGGATTCTGAAGTCTGGTTAGTCTGAGCATTACAATTAGTGGATGAACCCACCACATTTCGGTTCGCATTCAAACTGGTTTGGTTGTTTTTATTTGAGTTATCTCAGGAACTGGTTCCCAAATAAGCTATTAAGCCGACCCCACTGAAATGAGATGCTTAAGGGAGGTTTAGACAAGGATTTGAGCTCCCCCATAGCCACGATAGATAGAGTTTTTCTGCTCCCATGTATGCTAGGCCCGGTGGAGAAGGATGAAAATCGGTCACTGCCCCGAGTAGGATTTTCGAGCCCTATTTTGTTATAAGAAAGAAACTCGAACCTAACCCCTAGATCTTTCAAGATCATTATAAAATCCCTAGGTTAGAAAGAAACTTAAACCTAACCCAGTATTTTCCAAATTGTAGCAACAACAAGGTTTTGCCAGAATTCTGCCAAATGTTATGGATTTCTTCTTTAAGGTGTTTTATTATAGAAACCTTATATTGGAAAGCAACTCAAACCTAACCAAGTAATTCCCAAATTGTAGTGACAACATATGTTGAATCAATTCCCTAGTGTCTTTCATCTTATCATGTTTAATATACCCTTAGAATATGAAGTGTTTAATTTGAACCATTGGGTGAATCTTGCCAACCAGCGTAGATCCAAATCCTAGGCTCTATCAAGCACCGAGAGGGATCAAATATCTCTAGGTGCAAACCTCTTCTTAGGTATTACACTCAATGAGCTATCAACTTTGGTGTGTCCTATATATACCATTGATTTGATTCAAACCAAAAGACACATCTTTTTATTTATGGTCAACATATAATATATTTATTATTAATATTTAATATTATTTATGGCCAACATATAATATTTAATATTATTTTTTATTTTGTTAGGAACGAACATTACAACATCTCCCCATAAATGGTTTTAAAACCATATGCAAGGCCCTCCTAAAACCATGGGTTCTTTAGGAGGCCTTACACATGGTCTTAAAACCATTTGCAAGGCCCTCCTAAACCATGTAAAATAAAACCATGGGTTTTTTTAGGAGGCCTTGCACATGGTTTTAAAACCATGTGCACGGTCCTCCTAAACCATATACAATAAAACCATGAGTTGTTTAAAAGGCCAACATTTTTTTGCAAATAATTCAATTTTTATTTTTTTATTATTTTGTTAGGTATGAACATTACAACATCTCCCCCATATTGTGTTTTTTTATGATCCACATTTTTTTTGGGGATAATTAAATTTTTACTTTTTTATTGTTTTGTTATTTTTTATTTTTTTATTGTTTTGTTAGGTAGGAAGATTACAACATCTCCCCCATATTAGGTTGTTTTTTTGGCCGACATTTATTTTGTTTTATAATTAAAAAATCTATTTTTTTATTAATAAAAATAACGTTACGTAATGTTACGTAACGTTACGTAATGTTACGTAACGTTACGTAACGTTACATAATGTTATGTAACGTTACAAGATCTCCCCCATACTGGGCTGTAGAGAGCCTCTCGGCTCAACAAATTCTACTTTAGGGACCAGGACTGCTGGTTTTATATTAAGGGAATTTCCCACGCAATAAGGACACCAACATACTCCATGTTCTTTCCCAAATACATAGGAGGAGACGGGTTTTATTGTCATGCACCCTTTTTTAGAACAATTTTAAAGAGCTCTTCAATCTTTTGAGGTTGGTAAGGCCTAATATTTTAGATTTGAATTCTTTTAAAGCCTTCTTCAGCCGATTGATCAGTAGAGTGGATGTTAGTTCTTGGAGATACTGTAGAGTGGATGCTTGGTTTCTCTATAGGTTCCAATTATTTAGGTTCCTCATTAAATAATTACTTGATATGTTGGCTTCTTGGAGTCATGTGTTATTTTTGGGTAGTTCCTTCCAGTCTTCAATTTGTTCCTTTCTTTCCTCTAATTTATGTCATATTGTATGCTTGATAATTGATATATTTACACATGTGTTGGACTAGTGTCAACATGCCATGGTAGGGTTTTTTTGGGGGGGTGTCCTTCCCCTTTCGCTCGCATCTATCATTTATGAAGATGTGTTAATTCTTCTAGCATAGGGAATTATTCCTATACATTCAAGATCCATTGAGAAATTTTCATATAATTTCATCAACTGACAGGGTCTGAGACACATGTGATTGAGTTTCTCCACCTTATCCTTTTTTTGTTGTTGTATAGAAATACTAGTTGTCTTTCTTCAAACTCATGTTTCTTTAATTTTCTCACATTATCTCTACATTCTTACCTTTGCCATGATTTGGTGGATCATTTACCATAACCTATATTCAACTAGTTTTTCTAGTTCCTCTAACCTATACTTAATGTATTTATGTTTTGCTCATTGTTCCTTTACTACAATACATAGTGACGACTTAGTAGCTAGTATTGTTTTCTTCCCATGACTCTAGTCAAGGCCTTGAGACCCATCCCACTATGCAAAAAATATTTAATTTCTACATATCCAACTTGTATACGAAAGATCCACTTCAACAAATATTTGTTATGGTTGATGGAATTTATCATGACATATTAACTCAAGAATATTATGTTAGGGCCTAATTCCCTCAATTTCTTCCCCAACCATGATCCAAGACCCATCCCTAGTGTACTAAACCACAAATTGGCACCCATATCCCATTCAGAGAATAATGCCCCCCTATACAATACATGTCTGTGATTTGATGGCTTGTTCTTGGTTCTTGGTACCTAAAATTTTCGTGTAAATCCTAAGGGCCTTATTATCCACCCATCCCCATTATTAAGGCCTTAAGACCCATCCCTACTATCCAATGAATTATAGGAGAAACCACACACCACTTGGAAATCAAATATCCCCTTCAAAGGGCCTAAGTGATGGTTTAAATCTGTGATCATTATGAAATTGATTAGGATACCCCAAGATGTCCAAGAAAACCATTAGCATCTTCTCTGAAGTGCTAGGTTATGCACTACAGAGTAGCACTGAAGAGGTTAAAACATCCACTCTACAGGATCTCCGAGAACTGACATCATTATTTGTCCATTACTGTAAAGGTGATGTACTGGAATATTTGCTTGGACTTGTTGATTTCACCATGAAGTTGAATGTAAATTATAAATAGAGAGGAGGACTAAGCAAGCTACAACACTTTGTAGGAAATCGAATGAGTAGAGATATAATGTCTACAGTAGTCTGCATACATCCTTCACTTGAATGATGTTAGTTCTTGGAGATCCTG
Source organism: Pseudotsuga menziesii (assembly GCA_001517045.1). NCBI lineage: Eukaryota > Viridiplantae > Streptophyta > Pinopsida > Pinales > Pinaceae > Pseudotsuga > Pseudotsuga menziesii. Next base: position 42,666 of record LPNX011072138.1, read on the forward strand.
TAGAGTGGATGCTTGGTTTCTCTATCGGGTCTTTGGGTCTTGTGGTTTATGCTTTGGGTCTTGAAGCAAGTACTAGGTATTTTGATGTCCTCCATTTTTTATTTGAACATTTTATGTCAATTTTCACCATGTCTGATTTTTTTTTGCCCCTCTTACATTTAATATGCCCAAAATGCTTTTTTAGGTCTGAATTTAACCCAGGATTGAGGATTTAGGGATACTTATTGTTAATTTATGGTTGAGGTTTCCTTATAATGGTTTCTCACTGATCTATGAAGGTCAAATAAGGAAAATAATTGGATTAACTACACATAAAAATATTTAACCGTGCCCAAATGTGTTTGGAAATAGCCTCGATTCGCTTCTTACACCCATTAGGATGCCCATTGTTGTTCTTCTCATTGACAGAACTTCTCAAAATTTGGGTTATACCATTGATTGAAACTTAGAATAGTCCCAAACTATGCACAGGTCACCTAGATTTTAAAAAAATGTTGCCTCATGCTTTGTATGGAGGTGAAAAATCCACCAAGAAGCTTCAACATGTATGAATATCTCTTCATTTATCAGCTCCAACCCGGGACAAAATTATGTGATATGTGTAACATAAACTTTTTTCTTCATGAATATCCAATGTTCCAATTCCTTATCAAGTTATCCCTTCTAATCATTTGGTGCCAATAACATGAATCAAGGACTAATTGTGGTTTATTATCGGACTGACAACTACAAATGATGGTATGAACTGAAAGAGTTCCTTCAGGCTTAAGCCCATAATTTCATAAAAACCCTTATCAAATTAACAAAAAACATGTATCCTGGCAGTAGCAGGTAACAATTGAACACCAAGAAAGGGAGCATGCCATTTTTGTTTATGTTCTCGATTCTCATGCATTTCCTGCATAGATCAACAGTGAGAGTGTCCCTATTTGATCAGGATTAAGTTGAGAAGGTGGGGAAGTTAGTTGCAGGGTTATTCCTATTCAAAGTGCACAGTGGATGACCTCAATAGTGTATAAGCTGCATTATATGGCTCGTTTCCATTTCCACCTTTTGGGCCTGAACCTGAATTTATAAGTGGAGATTAAGAAGTCATGTTTTTTTTTCCTATTTTTATTTCTTTATTTTATTTTAATAAATGCATCTTATATAATCTTAGTGTTCAAAAAATACCACTTCAATCTAGACAAATGAATGGGCTAGGTTGCAATTATGGGTTCAGGACCTTTTTCATCTTCATAACAGAGGGATTGTTCCACAAATTTTCCTCTCATTCTCATCATTAGTGACCAATAAGAAGAGAAGAAAACTTGACATAAGGGAGGCATGTCTTAACTCCCATTATAAGGAGGATGACCCAATTATAAGGAGTGCAAAAGAAAAATGAAGACAAACATCCTACTATCCAATATACTAACTCCAAATTCATCCCAATCAGATTAGTATTAACCTCATATATTGCCAACTTACCTTACCATATCCTTAAGGAAAATCTAGCTTAAGAACCATAGTTGATATTTTGTTTCATTTTATTGAGTGTGAACCCTCATGAACCACCCTAATTGCATCATGGATCTGCATAACTAGACATTCTAGATCATCACTCTCAACTTGTATTCCTTCATTAAATCATATAAAAAGTTAAAACCCAAATAATTTTACCATGCAACCATTAGGAAATGGATTTTTTGAGTTCTGAAAGGATTTTATCACTGCTTTGATCTCTTCTTTTGATATGTGTTATCCCCCTATTTGCATCAGGTGTTTAGTTGACAATTATGAGTTAGCCTTGGTAGAATAGAGACATTCTGGGCAATATTTGTTGGTGAAAAGGGATGTAAATGTCCCCTTCTCCTAAATCTAGGCCCTATAAGTCTTCATTTTCAGTTTTGGGCATAATTAAGGACTGTCCATGTCCTCTTGCAACATAGGACATGCCTTTAAGCAATTATGGGTGTGAATCTATACAAGAGTAGAAATATGAAGTTTTGGGCTCTTTTCCTCTTAATATAAGGTGTAACAAGATCTAAAGGGAAAAATTGGGTTATATTGGAGGACATATTTATGCATAAAAAGTATTTCTTGGTTGATTTGGGCATTCCATTGGTAAAACAATATTGAAACAACCATTTCATGGGTAAAGGAAACTGTAAGAGACCTAATTAGTCATGTTGGTATGGACATGTTGGGAAACCATTCACAGATAAGATACACTATATCAATCAAACAATAATGGACAAACTGATATAATTTTTACTCTATGTTTCATTCAAAATCCAACATTACATTTAAACAATGATACCCATTCTCTCATTGTTCATGTTAGTCTTAGAAGAAGCTTCTCCCTGGACCTTGTTACAAGGGTAAGGAGACGAGACAAAGAAATCATCCCAAATACACGATAAGATGACCTTTGTGGTTTAGACAGTTGGTTAGATTTAGAATTATTCCCTAGTGTGAGTGATCTTTGATGTTTCCTTGCCTATTTTCCATCCCCTTGGTTTCATCAAATCATTGAGGCGGAATAGTCTTTTTTGGTTCTTTCTACTATGGGATTTCCTTAGGGTTGCCTTAGGGTTGAAAATTAGTATGGGAAAACAAGTTAGTGTTTCCTTAGGGTTGAAAATTAATATGGGAAAACAAGCATCATCATGACAAGCTAAAAGGAATAAATCAGCAAATATTACAGACTGATATAAATGTATTTAAAACATTCTTTTCATTCTTGAATGTGCCAAGTAGCAGATCTGGAAATGTCTGCTCTTCACCACCATGGATTATATATATGTATATGTGTGTGTGTGTGTGTGTGTGTGTGTGTGTGTGTGTGTGTGTGTGTGTGTGTGTGTGTGATTTTTGTAGGTTACCACTGGGAAATATGCCTCTGAAGTGCTGGGTTATGCACTACAGAGTAGCACTTAAGAGGTTAAAACATCCACTCTACAGGATCTTCAAGAACTGAACATCATTATTTGTCCATTACTATAAAGGCAATGTACTATAATATTTGCATGGACTTGTTGATTTCACCTTGAAGTTGAACGTAAATGATAAACAGAGAGGAGCACTAAGAAAGCTACAACACTTTGTAGGAAATCAAATGAGTAGATATATAATGTCAACAACAGTCTGCATACATCCTTCGCTTGAATGATGTTAGCTCTTGGTGATCCTATAGAGTGGATGTTTGGTTGCTCTATCGGTTGCTTCTTGGAATTTATAATAAACTTGGCCCAATATCCTGATTCGACCGTGAGGTGCTTAGTTCACTGGAAATTAGGTTAGGTAATACTTGGCCATTAATGCACAATCATGAATCTTATGGTTTATGCTTTGGGTCTTGAAGCAAGTACTAGGTATTTTGATGTCCTCTATTTTTTATTTGAACATTTTATGTCAATTTTCACCGTGTCTAATTTTTTTTTGCTCCTCTTACAATTAACACGATAAGATGACCTTTGTGGTTTAGACAGTTGGTTAGCTTTAGAATTATTCCTTGGTGTGAGTGATCTTTGATGTTTCCTTGCCCTTTTTCCATCCCCTTGGTGTCATCAAATCATTGAGGAAGGCATGATATAGTTAATTTAAGAGCCTTTTGATTTGTGCATAATAGTCTTTTTTGGTTCTTTCTACTATGGGATTGCCTTAGGGTTTCCTTAGGGTTGAATATTAGTATGGGAAAACAATTTAGCATTTCCTTAGGGTTGAAAATTAATATGGGAAAACAAGCATCATCATGACAAGCTAAAAGGAATAAATCAACAAATATTACAGACAGATATAAATGTATTTAAAACATACTTTTCATTCCTGAATGTGCCAAGTAGCAGATCTGGAAATGCCTGCTCTTCACCACCATGGATTAGATATGTGTGTGTGTGTGTGTGTGTGTGTGTGTGTGTGTGATTGTTGTAGGTTACCATTGGGAAATATGCCTCCAAGAATGCCTGTAGCAATTGGTCTGATTTCTTCCATTATTGTGGTGGTGCCTATTTGAAATCTCCCAACTATGTTATTGTGGCGCCACCTATTTGTGACATGAAGATACATACTAGATGGGAATAAAACTGTGTTTCTTAGACCAGTATGGGTGAAAAATACAAGACTACAAATCAATGATAATTTAGGGATAATCTTCATTAGAAAAGGACCTTTGGGCAGGCAAAGCAAGGCATCAATTCATCCTCCATTGGAGTCCTTCAACCATTCATCTCGCTCCCCTTCGTTCGTAGGTCTCAAAATATTTACTTTGGGAACAAAGTACTTATACAGTTCGATCAAAGCCATTAGCTGTGCTAGATGCTGAAAGTAAGGATATTGTTTCATGTTTCACTTTTGTTGTCAAAAGGAATACTGAAAAGTTAGGAAGTACCAAAGCTAGTCATTATGTGCACGTGGACTTAATGTAGGGAGAGAAGTCATGTCTACTTTTTTGTTCTTGATTGGGAGCAATGATGAAACCACAATAGTGGTTTACATATGGATATTTAATAACCATGGGAAGATTCATGAGTTAGTCATAAGACATTCCAGTGTAGTGTTGATTAAATATGCAAATATTATTGTTGAAAAGGGGTTAGGCCAGTAATAAGAACACCTACATATCCAAATACACAACCACCATAATCACTCCAACATTCTTCATGTCATCATACTTGCTATATGTGATGTATGTTTCAAACATATTTCCAGACAAGTGAAAGCATTGGTGACCAAGCATAGTTCCCATCCATGTATATTGCCAAATCCTTTAGGAACACACGTTTATAATACATTATATAAATATTTGTGAGCATATCATAGTGCCCATGTATAACATGATATTTTGTGAGCCTACCCAATACATGTTGGGAAAAGGAAATGCAAGCAATAAGTGAGAATGGAGACTTGTATATAACTAAAAGAGGGGCATACATTATAATTTTTAGGGCATACATAAGAATTTTTTAGAATTTCCAATGTACTATTGTAGAATTGCCACTATGCAAATAAGGCATTGACTTGATAGTCACAATCCCATTAGTATGATAAATTATGGGAGAGATCAGAAAAACATCCCTACACAAATATTAACCGATAAGTATGGTTTTGGTGTATCATTTGGAGAATAACATCCTCTAACAATATTTGTTATTATGACTCTTAAAGGGTCCTACATGAGATCTGGGCATTTTTAGGCCCTTGAGATTTCAAGCTTAATAATCCATAAACAACAGTTATGTGCACCCTAGCAATGATGGAAAAGATCATAAAACATATTAGGTAAAATGGATAATCATCTACAACATCACAACATCATTCATGGGAAAACTAAAAACCACTTTCAACCATCAAAAGTAAGGATTACAACAACAACGAGTGTAGAGTAAGGAGAGAGGAGTGGCCAAGAAAATGAATAATCTGTCCAATGTAGAGTGGAAAAGTGACATAGAAGTTTGGAAGAGGAGATTAACCAAGATTCCTTGAAAAAGGAACTCATGTCAAAGATGATTTTTGATGGAAGTGACCAACATACCAACTTCGTATCACTTCTATCCAAAGTAAATGTAGATGAATGCGAATATATGTTCTTTCAGGAAGATAGTCCATTAAAGGTGAACCTCCAGGCCCTGTACAAACATATATTGGCATAAACTGCAGTGTTATATTTGCTGCATATGCATAACAGATCTTCTCAAGCTTGACAACGTTGAAAGGCCAAAGTCCAATCGGCACAAGCATACATATGAAGCTTGTGAATGGACAAATGGCATGATTTGGAACTCCTTTGAATCAAGTTTGTGTAGTGTTTGTTGTTATGGATTATAGAGACCTGTGCATTGGCTCCTTGAATGTAATGAGGACCAATAGCATTAGACATAGACTCATTAATTCTGCAAATATTATTGTTGAAAGGGGGTTATTCACGACCACCATAATCGCTCCAACATTCTACATGTCATCATACTTGCTATATGTGATGTATGTTTCTAACATATTTCTAGAGACGTGAAAGCATTAGTGACCAAGCATAGTTCCCAACCATGTATATTTCCAAATCCGTTAGGAACACACAATTATAATACATTATATAAATATTTGTGAGCATATCACAGTGCCCATGTATAACATGATATTTTGTGAGCCTACCCAATTCATGTTAGGAAAAGGAAATGCAAGCAATAAGTGAGAATGGAGACTTGTATGTAACTAAAAGAGGGGCATACATTAGAATTTTTAGGGCTACCAAATTCCCACACCTATTAACCAAACTCATTCTTGACAAGATTTTTGTTTAACAAGTTTTTTGCTTATAAGTCTTTCCAAGTTTTTTGCTGGTAGTTTGCTATGTTTATGCCAATTTGTTTTTTGCCCATGGTGCAGGTAGAACCAAACAGGTATTTGTCAGACCTCTCTTCCTCTAGTGAAGGGAGTTTGGGAAGTCTAGAGGAAAGTGAGACATTCAGTAGGTCTACAAGGGCTAGATCAACTAGATGTCAGAATATCAGAAGAAAATTCAATAAACGCATGAAATTTTTTCTCAAATGAGGGGGTTTATGTTCCTATGATGATGAGACAGTGGGATACATTGACGTTCCCTTAAGGTAAAAACACCTAGTGAAATAATGGGTTCCTAGGGATCTTCCTCAAGTAAACACTTATTTTTGTGTGAATGAGAGGATATATAGAATTGCACCGTCGTCATTGCATGGATTGGGGTTGTTTTGCATGGATGACATAAAGGTTGGATACGGTAGATGTACATAATTGATGGAGTATGTTAGACCATGTTACAACTACAGTGATTGGATGCCCCTGGTCCAATATACACGAAGTATGTGTAGATATGGTTTGTTAGCGAATTATATACAACTGAAAGACAAAGCTCAAAATAAAGGAGCAATGTTGTACATGGACAGAAGGCCAAAAACAACTGGTAATATTATGGGGTTTATAAACAGTACACAATCGGGGTCTACACTAAAGCAACCCAACTGCATATTCGAGTCGCGTGAAGGAAACCGTGTTTTTGTATGTGCAATTAAATCAATAGCTGCTGGTGAAGAACTGCTTATTAATTACAATTGAATCGTGTAGATACAAACACGGTTAGTATGGTTGTGGTACAACAAACAATTTAACCAACCTTTTATTAATTATTTTAACATCTATTGGATTTTTTCATTAGAATATAATTGTAATTTTATACTTTTCATGTTTCCTTAGGTAACTTCTAGTATGTTTTAGATGCAGGGTTCTCTCAGGGGCGCCTCCCTCTCCGTAGATGTTTGTCGACCTAAGTCAAGGAAACAGATATACATAGATATTTCCAATGTAATAAATTTAGGATGGACATACAGATATGTTGTTATGTATTTTCATTAGTATATTAGGTTCGTTTATATAATCTTATTTATTTTCCATGCAGAGTGTTGATCAGGGACGCCATCCGAATATTGATCAGACGGCTACAGCATCAAGGAAATAGCCAAACATGAATGTAATTCTCTATTTCAAATACTTTAAAATCGTAAACATGTATATCGTGATGCATAATGTTTATTTTGGTATGTATTCTTTCGTTTTTATGTTTGCGTTCATGATGATAATGTTGACTTGGACTTGAGCATGCATTTTATTTATATGTCTGACAAAATGATTCTATATCATCACTCATTTGGACATGTTGAGGGAAAATATGTCATATCTAAAACACTTCTTAGATTATTTTGATGCATAAATTTCAATGATGAACATTTTCTTCACCTATTTATACAACTATTGTATACAGACTCTATATGCACCAAAACTTGATCCCACTACTTCATCTTTTCTCTAACTAGAAATTTCAAATGTTTTCCTAAACCTTTATGTACTATTTCTATGTGTCCATATATATGGGTGTGATATGTTGAACTACACTACACCACTTCCTGAATGGAAATCTGTCAATCTTTTTTTGTTAATTATACTAACAGGCGTCGCTTTTCCGATGGCGTTTCGACACTTTTGTTGAAGCTCCGACACATTTAGTCAATGGTCTACCAACGTCTACCTGTCACATATTCAATGCTTTCAAAAAACCACCGATGGCTTTTCCATGCCTCTGACACTTCAGCCCGTCGGACAACCGACCCTTCAAGTGTCGGATATTTGACGGTTTATGCAATTTTTTAGTGACACTTTGAAATAGATAACGGTCGAAGATGCGACACCGTAGTTGCGTCGAATCTTCGATTGGCATTGACAACACATTGAATATCCGACGGTATGCCACCGACAGCCAAAAAAAGTGCCTGTGTTGAAGATGCGACAGGGAAGTGTCGAATTTCAGACATGAAAGGTGTCGGATTTTGGGCTCATTTTTTGTTGTGTCGACACACATATAGAGCATGTAATAAATATATAGATTATAACACATATTAATCAAAATTCCACACTATTATACCATTATATTATTGAAAAACTCATAAATCTCATTAACAACAAACGCATATATCACAGACACAAAGACACATATTTAACGTGGAAACCCATACAGGAAAAACCACAAAGGCGCTCGTCATCTGGCATGAGTAATGTTTTAAACACCTTTGGTTTATGCACACAAATTGTAGACCCCTTTCTAAATATTATTTTTAATCAATGAGGTTTTTATTCTTCTCATGCTCTCATGTCCATTTCTCTCTTCATCGGGCCCCTCTCTCTCTCTCTCAGGCCCTTTTGGTCCCTTGGTCATCCGCACACAGCTTGGATCGACCTTATAACTTTTTTAAAATTCTTGTTTTACCCATCGACTGGTTCTTAACTGTCAGTCGACAAGTTGTTCTACTAACTCAAAACATCCTATTACATTAATATAGGCACTATCGACCCAATTTACAATCATACTTATTCCAAAAATTAGACTATTAATCTAATTAACTCTTATACAAAAAATATGTCGAACTCATGCTTTCGAATTCCTCTTATCCTCTTTTGTCATAGCCTTTTCCGTCATTTTATTTGCTCATCTTATGATTATAATCTTCATTTTTTTGAAAAAAATTATGCTTTCTTTTCCTAGGGACAACAAGCCCCTAACACTCATATGTGGCTCGTCCCGAGCCACTTCATTCTGAAATTTCTGTCAGTTCAAGTTTAGTCTGAAACTCCTAACAAATTTTCATTACCATTTTGACTTATTCTGCACCTCTTCCTGTACTTTCTACATTTGTTCCACAAGTTCAGAACTGATATGTTCCAAAGTTAATATTCTTGTCGCACCTTTTCATGGATCAGGTGGATTGTTCTTGTAACCTTCTCTTCTTCAGTTTATAATGTTGCGACACGATCTGTTCATTTTTGTTGTTGTGTCTGCATTTTAGCAACTTGTTGTTGTAATATTTTCAAATCAACATCCTTGCTCATCTTTTCTATTGATGACAATTTCTTCAATTCAATCCTTAGATTATTAAAATTTGCTTCGACAGTATTGTTGGCCACTTTTCCTAACTCGCGCAGCCCATCAACCCAACAAACACCCGAGATACTAGCCCGATAAAGAAAGCCCCGTTAGCAACACCTGCAAAGCAGGTGCAGTCTCACTCGAGATATCTCTTTGATGGGTAACCGCCGGAACAATGTTTCTACGATTCGTCGAGGGATTATAGTCCCTTGGTGCACGACCAAGGCGCTCAATGACTGGATGGTGGAGTCAATCTTGCCTGACTGAGCACAACTATATGTCAGCGTGCGCAACCTAACCTTGTTCTTAACCTCACAATTGCCACAACTTGTGCGACGCAGTTGATTCATTGTACTAATAGATCGTCTACGACGTATGTTGTGACTTAAGATATTGCATACTGAATGATGTATGTATATATTCCAACGATACTTTCTCAAACGTACATCTACTGATTACAATATGACATCATGAATTTAATCAATATTTCATCATCATACAGTAAGCAAATAACAACCATTCACATAAACATTCACAGCATCAATCACCCATTCAAACATAGGGGATAACGTGGAAACCCATCTGGGAAAAACCACTAAGGTGCTCTTCATCTGGCATGAGAAAAGGATATAGCACCTTGTAGTCTGCAGGATGCTAACTGATCTTATGATATGTCTTTATGACTCAAACTTCTGGTTCTCATGCTCTATGGTTTGTTCTTCTACCCTACTTCTACTCCCAGCAGTCTGCACACAAAGCATGCAGATCCGCGGCTCAACTGCCTCCTATCTCTACGAGACTCTTCCTGGGTCTTCTCTTCTTCTAATCTCTACAAAATTACAGCAAAACGGCATCCTTCACTATGGATCACCAATGAACAGCCAAAAGCAATATCTATTAATCACCAACCCTTATACAAAATGGGTTCTCCCTATTTATAACTTCTTTCAGACCACGTAGGGTCGACTATATACTGCTTAACAGTTACCGGTCGTGATAAGCCATCCAAAATGGTTATAATCTCTTAGGGTCTGACACAAGGAATTATTGGCCTGACTTACAAATATTCCCTTGCACATGCATTGTCGTAGGCTTAGGCCACCTTAATCGGCCATGATCTGCACTTGTCGTCTTTCGGTCATTATCACCTGCACGCCCATGCACTCACCTTTTGTTCGTCGCATGCATCTCCATTCTGTCTTTTCGTTGGTCCTTTGCTTCCTTTGTGACCTTCCTTTATTTTTGTCACGCGTGCAATGCATCTTCTTTTCCTTGCACATGAACTTCTTCCTTGTGCTCCTTTCCTATGCCAACAACCCCCAACACTCACATCTGGCTCGTCTCGAGCCACTAAGCAAAAGGGTATATCTCTGCAAAAATGGCCTTATTACAAAATTTTAAGTTGTTGGGGCCAGCTCAGGCTGCGCAGGAGGACTAACCTTGTCCTGGAATGCCTTCACCATATGTTGAACCTTAGCGACCTCCTCTACAACTTCTTCTGCTTGCGCAACCAACTGCTCAACACGGTCAGAACGGACATGTTCTTATGGTCCTGCCTCTATCAATTGTACTATGCCTTGAAGTTTTTGCTGCACAAGTTGAATAAGAATTGAGAGATGCTCGGCTTCCAACTGATGTGTCTCTACCTCACCTTCCCTAGCTTGCTCTCATTTGCGAAGGGTCTGCACTTCTTGTCACAGTCTCCTGATCTCTGCATTTTTGGTGACCTTCTCTTGGAGGGGAATCTTCTTCATTTATACCTTTGCAATGTTGATTTTCTCATCTACCTCTCGTGTGCTCTGCTTGATGTTCTCTATTGTTTCATCTTCGAGCAACGCTCCCAAAATGGTAGCAAAAACATCTATTGCTTTTGCGCAGAGCGCTTCGCCTTCTCTGATTTTCTCTGTAGATTCAGATGTTGCTCTTCTTCTTTCCTCAAGCACCTCTAGAGGTGTTCTTGGAATATTCCTAGCTTGCATCTCTTCCACTTGTTGCCTAAGATCCTACGTGATCTTTACTAGCCTGGTTACTTTAGCCATGGCATCCTCATATTCCTGTCCTGCCTTTGGTGGGAATGCTGCAATGGTATTCCTGATTTTGTCTGCTAATGTGACATGGTTTTGTTCATATGGTAGTATTTCCTGTTCTCTTTTATCAAGAAGGGAGATGCACCCCTGAAGTTCTTACTATTTCTCCTTCAGCAAGGCCTTGCGTAGCTTTTCCTTTCGTTGTTGTTTTGTCGCTTGATAAGCAACATCATTTTCCCTCAGTAGAATTTCAGACGCGGCCGCCTACCAAATTTCATAGACTTCATTCAAGACTATCTTGGAGAAGTCTATCTGCATACTGTTGTCATCAAGAACTGCACTTGTCTCTGCTTCTGCCTCCAGTTCCTGCCTCTGAATCATCACTTTTATTGGCGACACTAACTCTAGTGTAACTAGTGGAATACTGGGATCAACACCATATGTCTCAGCCTCCACAGTGGCTTTGACATCCTGGATGGCCTCTATAAACTTATTGAGATGGCCCTCGACTTGGGTATAAATGTTTACTTGTTGTGTCCTTAGAATAGCGAGGTTATCTTGCGTGACCCTAGCAACAACGTCGACAATTTCCTGCACATCATCTTCAGTCAATGTGTTCGTGTTCGCTATTATATCGGCTTTCTGCTTCTTGTAGGATGAGTGACCCTCTTCTTTCCGTCTATGCGTATGTGTCTACACATGATCTTGACTTGGCAGGCATTCTAATGCATGATGATCTGAGCCTACATTATCATCATTGTCCTCATCTTTTTCTTGCGACTGGTCATCTTGGTTGTCATCACCTCCATGCTCTTCACCATGAACTTGGTGAAGCAATGGTTCCTCTGCATCCTGCTCTTCGAGCAGTGGCTCTACCAATGGGCCACACCATTCCTCCAGCCAAAGGTTGATAATTGCATCCACGTCCTCATTTGTCACCATGAATTCTACATGGTGCACTTGTTTGATCGAGTCCCTTGTTGGCTCTAGGATTATATTATGCACTTCAACTTAAAATTTAACAAATGTTGCATACATGTGTACCATCATAGCGCGGATTCTATGGGATCAAGACAAAGTAGTGGGACATCTTCCCACAAATTCTGGTACTTTGTGCCAGACAAAGTAGTGGGACATCCATCTGTACATAGTCCGACAGGTTACCCCACATAGTGAATGAAATTAACATCAGCAACCAGGAATAGTGGAATTTGTAGGTGGCCTTGTGCTGGTCCTGCATCGCATCATCTATGAGTTCATTCAATAGGTACCACGACCAATTGAATACTCCCTGTAGAGCATATAAATCTATGAGTTCTACCACCACTGTCAAACATTGATTGGGTCTCATCTTATGGAGAAACTTACAAGATAAGATCTTTGCAGTGACGCACACACTTCTGTCCTAGATGGGGCCAATCAAGAAGCCCCAGCCCACTCGTTGAAGGTTATATTTTCGCTTGATATGGGTGTTGTCTTGCTTGGCCAAGTATAGAGCAGGATCATCGGCTTCGTTGGGGAGGCCATTGGTCCTCGAAATTAACTTGGCATCGATCAGATATGCTCGATCTAGCCACAGGAATCCTCTATGAAAGCAGAACAGTAACTACTTCACATAAGTGTTGAATTTTATGTTATGGCTGAAGTGGGCCATAAAGAACATGTTCGTCGGGCCTGCAAAGGAAAGACCCACAGCCCACTCCATTGGCCTGAGCACCTAGGCGTCACTTGTGGCGGACTTGTCCATGACCAAGTAGTCTACTATCTGCAATCCTTCCTATTATCGAGTGTCAAATTCCTTGAATTTAAACCTAGCCAACTTAGGCAGGATATCCTTCAGCAAGGGGACGTTGTTAGGAATTCATGGCACTGCTTGAGTATTAACCGCATTCTTTGGGAGATCCCTCTCCTCTGCATCAATTTTCCTTGGTCAAATGCAGTGTGGGAAATTTGGATCAGCTCGCTCCACATCCGGCCCTCTTCATGGTAGTGAATCTTCTTCCAGTACATTCTCTGCTTCTTCGCCAATATGTTCCTTTCCTCATTCATCTACGAGGGCTGTAGCCTTGTGTTTTCTTCACTGTGATGGTGGTGGTTCAGATGTCTCTCTTGGTTGCTTCTCGCTGGGATGCCTCGTCTCTCTGACAGGTGCTACAGCTGCTTGTTGTGGTCCCAGAGCAACTAGAGTTCTCTTAGCTAGGTTAGGCACAGCACGTGAACCAGGGGTTGGAATGGTAGAATGACCATCCCCATTGACAGGTTGTTTGCATGTTCTTTCCATAGGGAAAATCTATGGTTGTTGCTACAGTTGTTGTACCTCAAGTGACTATATTTCTTCTTCCTTGTCAATGGGGCAACCGAAGATAACAGTTGCCTCCAATGCCTCACTCTCGCTGGGGATGTCAATTACCATGGACATTGGCTTACTTGAAACAGGATGGTAGGGTTTATCCCTCTAATCACATAGCTCTGGTTCTTTCAGATCTCATTGTGCATAAAAGAATTCTTAATGGGGAGGCCAAGTATTTATACGGCCCTCAACGTCATGCAATCATGATTTGATAGGGTTTCGAGGTCTAATTGATCTCCTGGGTTGCGTCTACCGACACATTCTTCATTAACTTCTGCAACTCACTTTATGGGATGTACCTGTTGGCCCAGTTATGACATTTATGTCGAGGATGGGTGATGGGACCAAAAAGAGTGCCACCATTTTCCTTGTATTGCATCAAATTAATGTCACTTAGCTGTCACAACTACCAGAATCTTTGCCAGAGATTCATAGTTTAATGTCGGCCAGCCTGTCATTTCCGCTTTTTACTCTGTTCCATGTGCTAATGAATTTTTTATTTGTTCCCTTTTTCCGCACAGGTGACATCTTTTGCGTATATTCCTTCTTCTTCGTAGATTTCCTGTTCTGCACAGTTTTATTTGTCCACGCAAACTTTCTTTGTCTGCGCAGATTTCTTCTATCCCTACTGCGTGCTTCCTTTTACTTGATTGTACTTACACAATGGATTGATTCTTGTGTGTTTCTTCATTTGCACTAATTTCTTGCATGCTTCTATGTTGTTTTTGTCACAACCCTGCGATAGAATAGGTTACGTCCTCTGGCCTCTCATCTTGTTTTTTTTTCGCGATTCTAACCCGAGATGTTATGTGTGTCATAGTACGACTTCAGGTGACTACCGTTCACCATACCCACGACATCCCACAACATAGGTACCATCCAGCATCTGGAGTTTTACTGTGCCCACATTAGTGATGTGTGCAATCCTATATGGCCCTATCCAACGTGTCTTCAACTTGTTGGGGTGCTTGAAGAAATTGTTGTCATATAGTAAGACAAGTCCTCCTTCTTTGAATGGCTTAACCCTGATATGTCGATCAATCCATTCCTTTTGTCGTTGCTTCTGAACAGTCTAATGAAATCTCATGACAAAGCAGTCTTCCTCTAGTTGCACTAGCTGCGACAATCTGTGTTCAACAACACCTTAATCAGTCATTCCTGTGAGCATGACAATCCTTAGACTTGGCACAATGTACTCCATTGGTACAACAGCTTCTCTTCCAGATACTAGTCTGAATGGAGTATTCCCTATTAATCGCTTGTAGGTTGTGCGATATTCCCATAGCACAGCTAAGACTTTCTGATCCCAGTCATCTTTGCATACATTATCGACATTCATAAAGGCATTCTCCAGTATCTTATTGAAGGCCTCAACAGTTCCATTTTCTTGAGGATGATAGGGTCTCATCTTCTTAGGATGGTAGGGTGTCATCTTCGTCTTAGTTGGATCATTATCTGGGTCTCCGGTTAGACTGTAGCACACCATCCACTGCTAAATGGTTGTGCTGCATTGGTAAGAATTAGCCTCTTTGACAGGGATGTTAGCAAATATCTTCTCCTTTACCTCCTGAAGCACAACATCAATTGTAGGGTGCTCATCAGCAAATTCAAATGTATGTGTAAAATTCTTAGTGAGTCTTTACCAATCTTGGGTTCCTTGTCGTGGCTCCATATAGGTATACCAGGTTCTAGTTGTCATTTACAATGGGTGTATGAGATGATAGAACCACTCCTGTCGCAGATATTCTATGAATACCGTGCGACAAAGGTTAAGATGTTCAACCGGGTTTGTCTGTCCTGAATACTTGCGGTTTGCGAAGGTGACCTCTTCTACAAACCTTACTTCCATCAACCTTCTACACTATGGCCAGTCCATTATAGACTTCTTATGCGCACCCCACCATCTGTCAGTCGTAGCTTTTAGTGCATGATCCAGTGCGGACAAGCGTTGCGATTCTATTACAAGTTATTCAAATTCATTTAAGAAAGTCACAAGGTCAAGTAAACCCTCATATAGGTGGGTATCTCCCTTGACTCATTCTCCACCCATCGCACAGACCTTGTAACTCTTGCACACCTTCTCATAGAGACTTCATGTAATCTATTTTTCCAATTCTCTAAATCCTCTCCTGAGTCGGATGTACAGGAACTAGCACTGTTCCAACTCAGGTTTCCATCTGCTGTCAGATTGATATAATATTCCTACATAGCTGTGACATTATATATTCACTCGATATAGTCACCCTATCCCTCATTATAGATAGGCTCAACATATCTCTATCCCTCTAATGGATCAATGGGTGATACTACCCTCATTTCCTCATCTTCGAATGAGAGGATTCTTTTCTTGAAATTTATGATGGTCTGATTGTCTGTGGCCCAATATATTCCCAACAAAGTGGGGTATGGGTTTGTGTCATCAACAATGTTAATGACTTCAAAGTCTACAAATGTGTGCAACCCTTTGACATCAACGGATACATTGCTCAATCGGCCAATCGGTAGGACCTTCGCCTGATTGGCAAGTCACAACTGGATAGGAGACCAGTCCAAGCATGGATTTCCCATACTTTCCCAAGTTCACCGCATCAAAATATTGACGTCTGATCCCAGATCCAAGATGATATAATTTATGTCGTAGTTACCTATCTATGCAGTCATCCTCAACTCATGGCCAGTTTTAAATTTCTTTCTTACTTGATTAACTTTATTTTCAAGTCGTGGCTCTACAAGTACCTCTTCTATCATTTCTTGTAGTTCTACAATAGCATCTTTATCTTGCATTAGCGTCAAACAGCTTGACATAAAGGTTTTTATCTTACTAACCTTTGGTGGGATCTTCTTGTGGAATATGCATTGAAACCATTCTGGCATTTCCTTGACTTCTGTGGATGTTGATGGTACTTCTGGGTCTATGAATTCTGATTGTATGTCCAAGACTATTTCCTTATGTTTCTAGACATCTAGTGGCTCCTTTTTCTGCGCCACTAGCCTTACTTGTGGTTGCAGTTGTTCTTGTGGTTTGTCCTGATCTGCTCCGGTCGTCGCACCTCCTCATGTTACAACAACGATGTTCCGGTATCATGGTTCAACCTCAATCATTTGAACATTCACATTCAGATTTGGGTTCAGGTTCTGCGTGGGTTTAGGTCCTGCAATGGTCCTTGCTTCCCAATTTGCAATCAACTAAGGATAATGTTCAACATTATGGTCATGTCCCTTGCAATATGAACAAGTCTCCGTAGGCTCTAAACAATCTCTGGAGTAGTGACCCATTTGTCCATAGTTATACCACGTAACTTGACCTATTCCTCCACCAAATCCTCCTCCTCCACCCCTTCCTCTAAATTTTATGCCACCCCTTCCCTACGGGTGTGGTTGCTATGGTGGGTACTGGATTTGTTGGTAGTGTGGCTGATAGTGGTTTTATTGCACGTACAAATGCTGAGGCATGTACAACAATTGGTACTAATTAGCTGGGAACTGTGCAAGCTGATACGAGGCTTGTGCCTGTTCAGCCTAAGCGAGCCCTTCATTTTTCATCAAGTAGGTATCGACAGTCTTTTCCTTCAAGAGATGATATGCTCTGCAATCTTTCTCATCATGTCCTATTGATTTACAAAATTTATAGAAGAGGCTTGTAGGGGTACTTACAACTTTTTGCAAATATAAACACTCTTTGTCGCAATGGCCTCTTAACTGGCATATGCGACACCATCGTAGCCCATGGCCATTTAATCGGTTTGGTGCACCTGACACGACGTAGTTCATGAAGGTCGGACAGTTATCCTTAGTGTGTCTGTCCATTCTACATTTTGTGCACCACAAATCCTCTTGTGATTCCTTACCCTTCTTGATATCTCGAAGTTGTATCGTCAATTTGGCCAGCTGCGACTGAATCTATACCATCCCTGTGGCACCGTCGCCAATGGGTGAGGCTTCCAACTTCATTGCCAGGTCTATTGCTTTTGTCTGTGATTCAATATTTTGTTGCATTAATGACCCTTGGATGTGTGGTAATAGCACAGCAATAAACCACTCTTTATGTTGTACATCCAACATTTGGAAGCTTACCTTAGCCATCAGTGTTTTAAACCATTGGTCAAAATCCCATACTATTTTCGTCAATGCTTGTTTGATTTATTTGATCTCGGTAATACATTATGACTCCGATTTAGTTTTTCTAAACTCAGAGATCATTGCAACTCGGATCTCTTCAAGGGTCTTCTGCATTGTTCCAGTTGGAGTGGCACAGAACTTCACGAGCCAATCCAGTGCACGACCCCTCAATGTCATGATCAGATGCACCTTCTCTATGTCTGCATTATGGACTAAACACACCATTCAAAAAGCTTCACAGAGGAACCAATGTTGCGCTGGGTCTTTCATTCCATTTCTATTGAATGTGTTTAACCGAACATCCGTCGCAGCTATTGAGTTGGCATTAGGGTTTTCTGGAAGAGGATTCAAAGGGGGGTTACCCTCTCATGCACTAGTCATAGGGATAGCACTATCCATATTAGCAGTCCTTTCTGGGGATGAAAATCTAGATCTTACCTTTGGTGATATTGCTGGTGTTATGTAGTTGCGTCCTGACCTTGGTGTCTCCACGGAATCCTCAGAATCTTCTGTTCCTTCTAAAATCGGGCTATAGTCCTCCTCTTCATCACAAGACCCTTCTGTAGAAATAATAGATCAATGCTATGAGCAATGATTCTAAGAATAAGCACAAGAAATAGATCTTGCTACTAAGAATTCTCACAAGCATACATAGGAAAAATAGAGAGAAGAAAAGAGACTAATTCACATGAATGAATAGATGAATATTGGTGTGTATCCTTCCATTGAATAATGATGAATAATAGTGTACATAAATAGTACATCCCTCATAGGAAAATCAAGTTGTATGGATACAACTCATAAAGCTCAAAAAGACTGACTTACCAAAATATAGCAAACCCCCATAGGTGGCTAAAGCACTTTCCAAATCTATCAAGGACCTCACGAATTGGAAAAATCATGAGTGAGTTGTCAAGAAGATGGAAAAACCATGCTAATCCTAGAAAATGGAGTAAAAGTCATGAAGGATGGGTTGGCAACAAAAGCACCCAATTTCCTAGTTTGACTAGCTTTACCTTATCCAAAGAAAAGCAGAAAAAACAAAATAAAGCAGAATCTGCAGTAAAGTGTTGTATACTAATTCTGGATGGTTAAAGGTGGTCAATATCAACCCAAAATTAGAAATAAATCATTCCTAGGATATAGATGGCATGTATTAACTTTAAGGTGCAAGTGGATGCCAACTAATTAAGCTAGTGGGTGAATAAATTAATCAAATAATGATTAATTATTTTATCCTAAGTTATGAGTGGGTTTAATATATTCCAACACCCCCCTATAAGTCTGACTTTATGATGGTATGAAAAAATAAATAAATGCATATAGGGCCCAGCAACAAGGCTATGGTCACCCTTTAACAATTATTATGTCCAAAAAAGTGAGGAAAGTGGCAAAACCACATGGGGAAAATCCTCCCTCAAGAAAGGACAAGGCACAAAATTTTGAAATAATATGTCTTCAACATATCCTCATCTTCACTTGAATGAGCTGAGTGAACTGATTCTGGATGGAATACTTGTTGAAGAAATCATGAACTCCATGATCATGCGCTGGAGTGTAGAACCTGCAAGAAGGAAGAGGAGAGACTCCTTGTATCTCATCATCTGATGAAGTAGGAGAATTATCTTAATGCTTCTTTCTGCTATCAAACTCTGATCTGTAAACATAATCTGAAATGGAAAATAGATCTGTGCATACTCCTTCCCAAAGAGTACAAAAATTAAGACAATTTATTTCACACCCAATTCCCTGAATAGCTGCAAAGTTGTGATGTGAATCACATGTCAATATTCCAATATGATGTACCACCTGTATATATATGATATTAGGCTTATAAAACTCTGATATATCAGAAATATTAGCATATGGAACAGCAAATACAAAGGCTTCAGTGGCTCCATGAGGATATAGGGCTAGACTAGGACTTGAACTTGGTGAAGAAAGAAGATGATCCAGTGGCTCCATTAGGATATAGGGCTAGCTTAGACTCAGTGAGAATAACTCAATCTCCAATTGATGCACTCTTAGCTCATCTTGAACTCCAAAGAGAGACTCCAATTGATTCCATACTTGGTTTGGAGTGGTCAGACCATCTAGATGAAAGAGTATATCAGGATAAATAGAGAGGCAAATAAATCCATAGGCTTCATCCAACCTATTGTGCCACTTATCTTTCTCAATCACAGCATTGGGCTCATTCTCCAAAGCTAGAGTAACTCTGTACAATCCTCTACTATGCAATAGAATGGAGATTTTGGTTTTCCATTCGTGGTAGTTGAAGGGAGTAAGAATTTTTTATGAAGGAGAATCCATATTGCTGAATTGATGTGCTCAAGA
>LPNX011072189.1:18417-63739 GCA_001517045.1 Pseudotsuga menziesii
CCACGCGCTGTCGGAAAAAACCGTTGGATTTTGGATCGAAATGTACTAGTGCCAGTGGACAGATTAGTATTAGGTCTTGAATTATTGAAAGAAATGGAAGAAATTGTAAAGCAGGTACAAGGTAATCTTAAAATTGCGCAATATCGACAGAAAAGTCAAGCAAACCTTAAAAAAACTCCAAAAGAGTTTCAGGTAGGTGAACATGTATTTATTAATGTGAGACCCAAAAAGAGCTCTCTCAGGTTGGGTAGTTGTGCAAAAATAGAACCTTGTTATTGTGGTCCTTTTGAAATACTGTCCAGGATTGGACAGGTAGCCTATCAGTTAGCCTTACCACCGAATTTAAGAGTTCATAATGTTTTTCACATTTCTGTATTAAAGAAATATGTTCATGATGCTACTCATGTTGTTAACTGAAATGATGTACAGGTGGAACCAGAAGGATATTTTCTGGTCGAACCAGACTGTATCCTTGGGTGGAGGGAGATCACACTTCGGAACTACACCATTGGTCAGGTGAAGGTGCAATGGAAGCACCTTAGTCCAGAGGAAGCCACCTGGGAATTGGAAATTCATATGCGGGATGCATATCCAATTCTGTTCCAGGTGAATTCTGAGGACAAGAAATAAATAACATCGAAGACAATGTTATAATTTAAGGGGGTGTGTATGTAACATGCCCCAATTTTGTAAAAACAATTTTATATTATTTGAGGAACAATATGTTAAATTTTATGCTAAGTTGTAATTGACGACTGCGTGGGATCAAGGATATTTAATGTAAATTATGAATATTTTATTTATAAATAAATAAATGAGGAGACAACAGCTTAGGAGAGATGTTAAAAGAGTGTTTACTGGTCAAATTGGTGGCGGAGACTGGGTGAAGAGCAAACTGACATGTGGCAGCATCCTCAAACCACTTCCAACTGTTGCAGGTGGAAACCTCCCTACATTTGTGGTCATGATTCCCCAAGAAAGTGGAATCAGAGCAGGTGTCTCAATTAATGAAAAATGACCCAAAAGACCTAGGCAATTTTTATAAAAATTCCCATTGAAGAGAGTTGAGGCTGCTCATTCTAGAGAAGTGATCATTTAGGGTGAATGAATGTACTTCATAGAAATTCAATGGAAGGGAAAACTTGAAAGTGTTTGAGGGGATTACTTTTGATTGATCTAGTTGCAGCTTTTAAGCTGAAGATCATACTACTGAGAGCATAGTGTTTTACTAAGGTATTGAACTAGTCAGTTGATAGAGGGTTTTACTGTTTGCATTCTCCACTCAGTTCTCAGTCAAGAATACCAGGAACAGGATTGGGGGTCCTGAGGAAGCATTGTTTGAGAGCTCTCCAGGATATTGGTAGGGAGGAACAACCTCCTAAAGCTGTTGTCATCTTGTCCTCAACAGGTTCTATGTTATTTCGTTTTACTGTTTTAGTTAAATAAATATTAGTTTAACTGCTATGTGAATGTTAAAAGTTCGGAGTTTGTGAAATGCTAGATTTAGTATTCTTCTTAGATTGTTATAGAAATGAAATTTGTTTAGAGATTAGTGAAATAGAATGAAAATAAATTTCTACACTGTGTTTTTCCACACCTGGAAACCAGGTCGTACTCTAGCACAGTTAGAATACTTTAAGTAGATGAAAGAATTCTTAAGAGAATGAAAATAGTAGATAGGATCTTGTATCTGTAGATAGTAGAGCAAATTTATTTCAATGTCTAAAATGTTAGGAAAAACAGTGTTATGTTTCATTTGTGTTTTGCTGTTTTACTAAAGTATAACTAAATAAAAATGTAGGAAAAGAAATAGTAACTACACTAGAGTTACAGTAATAGTATACTAAGACAAATAAAAGTTTATAGAAAATAACCGTTAAGTATATAAACAAGTTATTAACCAAGAAGTATTTCTTTTAAAACTAATACTAAACCTTAAAACTATTATTTAATAAAAACCAGATTAGGGTTATATATATAAACCCTTATTTTATGAAAAATAAACAAAGTTCCAAGGTTAACCATCTATTCTTTACAGAAATAAAATGTCATAAATGTAAATATAAATATTAAATGAAATAAAATTGAGAATTACATATTTAGGAACTATTTATTATTTTATAGAATAGGCTTATAACCTTTGAAAAGAAACTAAGGGTTGAAACCCTTTTCAACTAAACTATTCAAGTATAAGTTAATCTATATCTAGATACATTGTTAACTGAGATTTAAAATTTACAAAGGAATTGTAACTGTGCATTAGACTGAATATAGTCTTGTTCTTAAAACTTTAAAATGTATTTACAACCTCTTTTAAAATTAAATACTTCATTAATAGGTTAATATATAATAATACACCTGTAATAGTGAAAACTGAAGCAAACTAGAAACAATGCCCAAGTAATAATTTAGTTAAGAATACATTTACACAAGGGTTTTATTTTCATTAAACCCTAACTATTATATTCTGGATTGATAAGAATAAAATTAACAAATTTACATTATGATTGTTCCACAGTCTTCATATTAATATTATTTACTTATAAATGTATCATAAAAAGTAAATTTCTTCATTGACAGTTGAATAAGGGAAAACCCTATTTTACAGTATCATTATTTACAGGTTAACGAAATCATAACAATGTGAGACAGAGCTCAAGTTTAACAAAATATGTATTTATAAAACCAACTGTAATACATTGTCAAGCCATAAGGATGAATCCTAAATTAAAATCCAAATACATATCACAGCTCGTAGGTCGGTATTACCCAGCATAACAGTAAGGGTTTGCACATAAAAACTATAAAGCAACATCATATTAAAATCTATTAACTAACGAGAAACTGAAACATGCTTCCAAGCACTGTATTTCCTCCTTCAACAACCCTCATTGCAAGTAGGGTAAAACCTAGTTTGAAATCAGGGCTTACCAGTTGGGGCCATGATTCCACGAAAGCCGACCGTTGTTTTCCTCTTCACTGAAGTTTTGAGTTGTCATGGGTTCCTGTAACAAACACATTATTGAGCATTAGCACAAAGCTCAGTTTCTAAAATTAAAACCCTAACTGTATTAAATAACTTAACAAAGAATTTGCATAATGAATATTGGAGTTGTCTTTACTTGTAAGCAAGAAGATATTTCAAGCAATGACGAAGCTGACACCAGCTTAATTAATTTATGTAAAGAAGGATATAAACCCCTATTCCAACCCTAGAGTGAAGACAGTTTCAATGAGCTCAAGCTTCACAAAGCCGTGACAAGCCACGAGTAGAACATAACTGAAAATATGCACAAGTCGACAGCCATACACAAAACAAATAACCACTCGTGCAGTAAGGTTACAACAATGAAGTTTGGGAGCCTAAGACTGAGAAATGAAACTACTGCAACAACAAACACAAGCCATAGACCAAGCAAGTAGAGGAGTAGCCTCTCATGGCCGCCAAGAAAAATACACAAGGCAGCCCGTAGGCCAGCGAAACCGTAAGAGACAAATGACAGGTGAATAGGGTTTCCAATATTTTATGTCACCAATGCATGGACGATAGTAGACCACATGCCCTCCAAATATTTCAGCCATGTGTGGGTATTGTCAATAGTCATCTATGTATTACAATCATCCAATTATTATTACAATGATATATAAATGAACTATGCACACGACTATGGAGTATGTATATATATAATTTCACCAATGATAAGATAAAAACTATATCATTGTAATCAATAGTTTCGAGGGTTGTGATATTGGTTAACAATGATTTCATAACGTTGACCTTAGAGTAAGGATATAACAACCTTGCCATTGGGACAATCCGAAAGTCGACCATACAATAAAGTATTTCCAAATAACAATTTGTGTGTACACTTTGCAAAATGACGTTAAAATAATTACATATTATATTGAAGTTCAAACTATATTATTTGAAACCAATGGTTTAGGGTTAGTTATAATATATGTCGTTTGACCATAAGAGTAAAGGTATTTAAACCATAACAAATAAACAATCACAAGGCTTGACCTTGGTGTAAGTTTTTACAAATAATAGTTTGTATACTCAACTTTTCAAAAACAATATTAATGGATCCTATCATTATTTGCAAAGACAGTTTGTCATTGTTTAAGTTTACTTGGTTCTAGCATAGTATAAGAATCGTTGTCATATAGTTTCACTTGATGTAGACCTCGGATTAGGAGTTCTAGGTAGTAAAATCTACCATAGTAGTTATTATAGACTACAACTTATTATAAGTGAGACAACATGTTAATAGTAATTTTACTATGGAGTAAACCATGCACAAGGTTTATAATTATAGGAATAACACTGATAATGTATTTGCCTATGACTTAGACTTATGAAAGTGATGGTAGGTAGTATTCCATCTTAAGATGACGCATCTAGTTATGATAACCAAACTCATAATGTCATAGAAATTTCTAGATAGTAAGATCTCTATAGGATGCAAGTAACAATCAGATTAGTACATTATAAAATAATGTGGTATTGTAAGTTGTTATATTAATACATGTAGCAAGGCGATAATATAAGTACTGAAGTTTATAACTTAATGATGAGCATATTTACATAAAAGCTATAGGTTGATAAATTCCATGGCTAGTAAGATAGAGACGAAATAGAAAACATGTACTCTATTGGAAATCTTTACCTTCGAATTTGACAGAAGTACTTTCATGAATAAAAGACAGTTACTTTACCTCATCAGAGCTTGTTTTTAAATAATCAATTTATTTACTAGCATATTAACATGCAATAGATATACTTCTTGCTACCTGATGAATTAGACTTATAATTGATCGATCGTTACCCGTTCAACCTGTAAGAACCAACAGTCCATCTGCGTTAGCATAATGCTAAGTAAGCCTACATTTTCAAAGATAGATTTCACCTACTTGCCAAAAAAAAAATAACATTATCAGTAGAGCTAAAAGAAATCTGGTTGCAGGTCATTCTTATACACTTTATGAAAACAAAAGTTGTATTAGTTATTGTGTTATGAAACTAATTAATATCAATTGTTAAACTATTTCATTTTCAGCTAAGCCACTAGTAGTTATTAAACTATGACTTTAGACATTTTATGTTACATTGAAAATTTTAAATTTTTGTGAAAATTCGGGGTTATGACAGCTTTCTTGAATGGTTTAGTGGAAGAGGAAGTGCATGTAGAACAACCACTTAGTTTTGAGACATAGGACAAGGAGTCTCATGTGTGGAGATTGAAGAAAGCCCTGTATGGTTTGAAACAGGCACCCAGGACATGGTACGTCAGAATTGACAGCTTTCTATCCAGTTTGGGCTTTATCAAGAGTAAAGAAGATTCCAACCTTTACTACATGGTTGAAGATGAAAACCAGTGATGCTTATACTATATGTAGATGATCTGTTTGTAACAGGTATGGATGGGTTGATTGTTGATACGAAGAGAAAGATTGTTGCCGAGTTCAAAATGAAGGACTTGGGTATGATGCATTATTTTCTAGGCATGGAGGTGTGGCAGAATATGGATGGAATATCCCTCAGACAAGGGAAGTATGCATTAGAGATCCTGAAGAGGTTTCGGATGATGGAATACAAGGCCATGAACACATCGATGGTATCGATCTTGAATCTATTGAGTGATGCTTCATCAGAGACGATTGATGCTACGATGTATCGTCAGATGATTAGGTCCTTGATGTACTTAATGAACACGGGACTAGATATTTTCTTTGCTATGAACACCTTGAGCCAATTCTTGATAGATCCAAGACATGTTCACTTGATTTTTGCAAACATATTCTGAGGTACCTGAGGGATACAATTGATTATGGGCTCAAGTATGAGGCGAATCAGAAGATTAACCTGGAGGGTTATGTTGATTCAGATTGGGCAGGTAGTGCCATCGATAGAAAGAGCACTCGAGGTTGTTTCTTTAATATGGGATCAGGTGTGATCTCTTGGTTTAGCAGGAATCAATCCTGTGTGGCACTGAGTACAGCAGAAGCAGAGTATGTTGCAGCTTGTTCAGCTAGTTTTGAGGTAGTATGGCTACGGAAGCTACTATCTAATTTATTTGATCTCCAAATGGATGCTACTTGTATACATTGTGACAACCAGAGTTGTGTGAAGTTGTTATAGAATCTAGTGTTCCATGACAAGTCGAAGCATATTGAGATCAAGTATCACTATATCAGGGATATGGTGTAGAGGGGAGTAGTGAAGCTCCAGTCTGTTGCAACAGAGGAACAGATAGCTGATGTATTGATGAAGCCATTGGCTAGGGTGAAGTTTGAGTACTTCAGGGAGAAGGTTGGTGTTCTCGAGATCGAGGTTTCATACAAGGGAAAATGATGAGACCCATAGCCATTTTGACATGGTGAGAGGATTGGTTCCTTCCATGGTTAGATGTAAGGGGTGACCCATTCTGTCATGGTGAGAAGATTGGGTTATTCCATGTCAGATGTGAGTGCTGAGCCATTCTGATGTGACTATAGGATTGGTTCCTACATGATCAGAAGTAAGCATTGAATGCCATTCTAAGAATGGAGGCACCTGGTCACTTACCAGGTAGCTCAGTCTGGGACTGGGGGCCATTCTGATATGACTATAGGATTAGTTCCTACAAGATTAGATGTGAGTGCATTCCCTTCTGACATTGGTTGTCAGATGTAAGTGCAGAGCCCTTTCGACATGAAGGATTGGTTCCTTGCATGGTCGAATATAAGTGATGAGCCTTTCCTCATCATTGATTGAACGAATGTAAGTGCTGAGCCTTTCTGACATTGGTTGTTAGATGTAAGTGCATATTATTTTGGCATGGAGGATTGGTTCCTCACATGGCCAAGTGTAAGTGTTGGACCTTTCTGATCATTGGTTGAATGGATGTGAGTACTGGGACTTTTTGACAGGGTTGTGGGCTATGTTACCACATGGTCAGATGTGAGTGTTGGGCGTTGCCTTTCTGATATGATTATAGGATTGGCTCCTACATGATCAGATATAAGTGCTAGGTGGTCCATTCTGACTTATGGTCATATATAAGTGCTAGAAAAGACATACATGGAGGGTAGGCCTACATCCAGCATGAAAAAGGGATGGCTCTGTAGAACTTCCTATGACGAGAAGAGTCATGAGATAACACCTGTGAAGATTTAGTGTTGATGATCCAAGAGAGATGATCCATATAGAGGGATGATCCAAATCCAGAGATGATGCTCCAGATGATCCAGATCGAGGGATGAACCAGATTCAGTGATGATGATCCAGATCGAGTGATGATCCAGATCCAGGTGAAGATGACTTGAAGATGAAGATGACTTACACATGAAGGTGACTTGAATATAGAGATGACTTGAAGGTAAATATGACAAAGACTTGATGATGATGAAGATGATACAGAGAAGAATACTTGTGCTAATAAATTGTGTCGAGGGAATACCTTCCTAGTCAATAGGGAGTGTTGATGTAATTGTAACTTCAGAATGTATTGACTTGTATTTCTTATGTATTGTAACCCGGTGTTTATTCTGGGATGTATTTGTAATGTACTTGAGTCATGTCATGCCTCGATGTTCCTATTGGGAAGTTTCTATAATGTAAACAAGTCATGTCAAGTTAAGGTGGTTAACTCTCCTATTGTCTAAGGGTTAAAGTCCCTGCAGTACCAGGGCACTAGGGCTATTAGACTCACCTAGTGAAGTCAGCCTTAGTTGGGTTTAGTCAAGTTGGGAATTAGTATAATAGAGAGATAACCTCTCTATTTATCACACACTCATCCACACTAAGTTGTAGTGCATAGATGAGAAAGAGAAAGACACTAGGGAAAGGAAGAAAGAGGTTACTGCTGTTGGGAGATCATCTTACTATTTTTGGTTTTCACTTTAGTGCTGATTCTATCTCTAAGGAAGTTGCGGGGTTTTCTCCATTTATGGTTTCCCTAAGGAAAAAACCATTGTGTTCATTATCTCTTGTGTTTGATTGCTGTGCTTGTTGTTCTCTCAGTTAAAGATCCCAATGAAATGCTAGCTTAATGTTTAAAATCTAACAAGTACTTGTTCCAATTTGGTCAACTAGTTCCTTTTGAGTCTATGTATTTTTCACTTTCAAATTTTTTTCATATCCTTCTAAATTTTGCTGATTAACTAGTTCCCCGCTAATTTTATTTACTGGGTTTTTAATGTCACAATGTTTCTTGTTTGAACATATGCATTATGTAATCACGATCTTCTATAATAAGTTGTGGTTTGTTTGATAGAATTAAGATAGACGTCATGGTTATAAGTACCCCCTTTCATGGGTAATAAGAGTATTCTATGTGGGTCCTATCATCTCTTTCTTTGTGCTTCTTTTTCTGTACGAGTTTACTGTGGATAATGATTTCTTCTTAATTGGACCTATTTCTAGCTGTTGTATCACAGTCTTTCTTTTTTTTGAGGAATCTCAAATGTTCCTCAATTGGCTCTAGTGCCTTTTAGTCCAACGATTGTATTAGTAGTTTTAATTTTTGTTGTTCTTCAGGTTTTCTAAATTCTATGCATTATCTAATCTTATTTAAATTTGTTATGGGTTAAGTGGTTTTAACTAATTGTTTTGTTTTGATCCCTATTTCCAAGGTAGTGCATGTCATCAAATTTCCTTATGACGTGAATTTTATTGTTGGTATGGGATTATATATTCAAACTTCTATGCATTGTTGACCTTAAGTATATGTCTCCCCCTATCAAGGAGAATAATTTGGTTAATTTAATTCTTCTTATTCTTCTCTCCTTCTATTTCTATTGAATTTTTCAAGCTAGTGCCCATGTTTTCTACTAAGTTTTCCTAACCCTCTTCACTAAATTTTTCATGTTCATTTTTCAATATATTCTTAAAATGAATCA
Organism: Pseudotsuga menziesii; assembly: GCA_001517045.1. Taxonomy (NCBI): domain Eukaryota; kingdom Viridiplantae; phylum Streptophyta; class Pinopsida; order Pinales; family Pinaceae; genus Pseudotsuga; species Pseudotsuga menziesii. The sequence continues at coordinate 27,301 of LPNX011072189.1, forward strand.
AACTTTTTTTCTTCCTCACAATCATGTTTTTTCTTATTTGGTTCCTGGGTGTTTGTACCTTTTCCATTTTATCTCATCATAATTCCTCAAGAGTGGACTATTTTTCCTTTCTTTTTTTCTTCTTCTTATGATCTTCCTTCTCTTCCATATGTGTCTCTTTCATCCTTTTTACCATTGCCTTGATTGTGTCCAAATTTATTAGTTTATATAGGAGTTTATTATTATTTTGTTGAGCACCCTTTTTCTAGATAGGGATCAAAGTTAATATTTTCGAGGATATATATATATATAGAAAGAGAGAGAGAGAGAGAGAGAGAGAGAGAGAGAGAGAGAGAGAGAGAGAGAGAGAGAGAGATCAATTATCTCATGGATATGACATATTTCCTTATGGTGCTCGAAAACAATTCCCATCTTATTTCCTTCATAAAGTTTGAGTATCATCATGATTTCCCCTTCCAATCCATTCCTTAGATTCCATGACTTCTCAATGTCCACAAAGTATGAAATGTTCATTACATCCTCCACCAAGTAGTGCCTCCTTTTCGAACAAAAGTTTCCCTTCAGATACCGCTTTGTGAGGATATTGACCATATCATAGAATTTCAATTTGGGTATTGACACTATGCATATGCTAGCAATACTTTGATCCTTTCCTTACTGAATTCATCTTTTTCCCACTATTTTGAAGAAATTTGATGTAGTTCTAAAAATAAATGCTCATCTTTCCTAGTGACTACATGAAGGTCAGTGACAAAGATGTTGGAGTAATTATCCCACCCACACATCTTTTTTTGGTCAATTTGTCCTAATTATCCACTTATCCTAACTTATTGACTTGAATATGTGACATCTGCATCTTCAACTGGATTATTCTCCTTCAATCAGGCAGGCTAACTAAACCTTCTCCTTCAATATAGGAGACTAAATGAGCCTTCTCCTTCAATAAAGGAGAAAATATGGGCCGATATGCATGACCTAAGCACCCAAATCAGTTAACTGATGTTTATTCCACCTACTTTCAGTTAAAATGCAGTTGTATAGGCACCTCCATCACTATTTTTCCTATTTTTGGTAATTTACAGTTAACTGGAGTGATTTAAGGTGCCTCCAACAATGTTTGGTGACTCAATTCAGTTGATTTCACTTGACCTCACCTAGCTGAAGTCAGATATGCACCCTCACCTACTTATTGACATGCATTTGAGTTCTATTCAGTTAGACTCGGTCTTAACTTCCTACGATTTAGTTAGAGTCAATTATGGTTGTGATTAGTGGTTAACTGATGTGTTTAGTGTGGATAACAAACAACTAAGCCTATATCATGTATGCAATTCGAATGAGCTCCTTGGTATTTGAATTTTCTGGTTATTCATGCTTGTGTAACACATTGTATCTTCACTTTTGATTAATGATAACAATTTTACCACTACAACTCCTAATTGCAATGTTTTCATGTCATTTTTATGTGTAATTGATCCTTGAATATTCTGTAAGTTTTCCCTTAGTTATTAGATTACAATGAATCAATTTTCATATGGTATTAGAGCGATGACGGGACAAGGCTCTTCTTCTCCAACAAGATTTCTAAATGGATCTATGATGCAATTTGAGCAAAAATCTCAAATATTCCATCTCTGCACTAGAAGCGGAAAGTTTACCACGTAATTCTTGGGAAAAAGAATTTTTGATCAAGCTTTCTTGATTGACTAATCTGGGTGTGATGAAAACTTGAAAAGTGCATCTTGTTCGACCTCACAGTGCTCTTTTTGTGTTTTTTACAGGTTTTTCAAAGTCTTTCACTGCAATCGCTACAACAACATCATGGCCTCTTCTACGAATCTACTCACTCCTTTCAATTACCACTAGTGGAAGGAGGACATGGAGATTCATATACTCTTTAAAGGACTTTATAGAGTCACAATGGACACGGGGGTAGAGCCTAATCATGTTGTTGACAAACAAAAATACTGGGAAAATATTGATGAGGCTTATGGATTTCTGTGCATTTCAATCTCTCGGGATCTTCTCTTCCACATCACTGTATTGAAGACTCCTAAGGAAAGTTGGGATCAAATTGATTCTTTATTTGATAAGAAATATGATTTGAGGATATATCATCTAGAGAATGAGCTGATTTCTCTAAACCCAAGAAACTATGAAACCATGAATGATTTCTTCACCAAGTTCAAGAATCTGGTGCTCTAGTTGAAGTAGTGGAAAGTTGAGAAGGAGGATGATCAGCTCATTCTTTCCATTCTCTCCAAACTTGGAGCATATTACTCAGCTTTTGTTTCCATTCTTCATACCCGGAATCTCACAACCCCAAATTGGAAGATGCCAACCCTCAATGCCTTCATTGAGTCTCTCACAAATGAGAATGACAAGCTTGTACAAATGGGGATCATCATATGCTCAAAAGATCAAGCATTGTTTGATGGAGGAACCAAAGCTAAAAATGGTAAGGGCAAGCAAAAGAACCAAAAGACTAAGTTTGATGCTCCAAATCCAAAGGAGAAACCTCAACAGCTTGATGAGCCCTCCGGTTCAAGAAAGAACAAGAAAAAAGGAAAAGAAGGTAAAGAAAATGTCAAATTTCCATATTGTGGGAAGGGCTTTCAATGAAAGATCCTGCATGAAGAAACAACTTGATGCTATGACACTTCTCCTTGAGAAGAATAACATCAATCTTCCTGAAGGTACAGGAAGAGTGAAAATCATGATTAGAACAATATCCAAACCGAAAGAGGACATGCCCTCATGGAAAATATTTCGAAGCCTAGAGCTCTCCTTATAGACTTTGGTGCTTTGAACCATATGGTGGCAAGAAAATATTCCTTTTCATTCCTAGACTCTAACAGCAGCATTCCCATCAACATGGGAGATGATTCTCAAATCATTTTGAAAGGAAAAGGTACTGTAAAACTTGAACATGGAAGCTTCTATGATGTTCTCTATGTTCCCTCCTTGGCTTCAAATATGATGAGTGTATATCAAATGAAACACATAGGCTTGTCCAAGAGAGTAACTTTCAACCCGAATGATGTTGATATCTCAGAAATTGCATCCGGAAAACTCATTGCAATAGGTATAGTGAATCATTCAGCTAAAAATTATCAGTTCTAAAAGTTTGTACTTGATGCAAAGCCCACCTCTCTTCTGACTCATGGGAATGAATTCATATGGTTATGGCATGAAATATTTGGAAATTTGAATTTCAAATACTTGCATAAAATTCAAAATCATTCCATGGTGGAAGGCCTCCCTACCATCAAAAACTCCAATGTAATTTGCAAAGGTTGCATTGTCATTAAACACCCTGAGCAAAAATTTGATTGGGGAAAGGCAAGCCAAGCTACAAGTATTTTGGGGCTGATCCACTCTGATATAAATAGTCCTATTCCTACAAAATCCATGAGTGGTTCAAAGTATGTGCTCATCTTCATCGATGACTTCTCTAGATTCACATGGATTTTATTCCTAAAGAAAAAATCTGAAGTTCTTGAAATATTCATTGAGTTTAAAGAATATGTTGAGAATTCCTCTAGGAGGAAGATAAAGCCTCTCATATATGATAATAGATTAGATTACATCAAGACTGATTTGCTTCAAATATCTGCTAAATATGGAATCATGATCCATCATTCCATTCCCTACACACCCAAGCATAATGGTGTTGTGGAAAAGAAAAAAACCAGGCCCTAAAAGAGATGACGACCTGCATGCTTGAAGCTAAATATTTACGTAGAAATATTTGGGATGAAGCAATGAATGTTTCTTCCTACATTCAAAACAAGGTCCCTCAATTAGTCGTGAACATAGAAACTCCTTTCGAACCATACTTTTGTCACAAACCGAATGTGTCCAATTTAAAAGTTTTTGGGCCCATTGCTTGGGTTCGAATTCCACTTGACAAGAGGAAGTATTTGCAGAAGCAGAGTATTGAGTGTATGTTCATTGGGTATCCAAAGGAGTCAAAGGGATACAAAATATTTAATATCAGAACCAAAATGATATTCATAGAGATAAGTGTCCTCTTCGAATAACCTCTCCAAGGTGTGGAACTAGTAGAGGAAGATACTACTGAAATTCCCTCTCGTTCTGATGGAGATTCTGATGATGAAAATGTATTTGTGAGCTCTAATATTTCAGATATGATGTATAATATCAATGATAATTATATATCATGTTCTAAATCATATCCTAATTTTCCCACTCATCTCCCAAAATGGATTTAGAATACTCTCTCTTCCATTAGGTTAGATGTTGGAAATCCTGTTGATCCAAGGAGAACCCGGTCATATTTTCAAAGAGCGGGTATTGCTCCTTCTTGCAATGATTCATTGTTGTCTAATACCTTCTATATGATTATTAGATATGATCCTTAGTCATAGTTTTATGCTCAGAATGATCCTAGATTACAATCCGCAATGGATGAAGAGTTCAACTCTCTCCAAAAAAATGCTACTTGGGAGCTAGTTTTCCTTCCACCTGGGAGAAAACTTGTTAATTGAAAGTGATTATATAAGAAAAAATCTTCCACATATGGATCAACCTGAAAAAATAAGTAATGGATGGTTGCAAAAGGATTCTCACAATTCCAAGGAGTGGACTATCATGAAACCTTTGCACCGGTGGAAAAAATGGATTCCATAAGGCTAGTTTTGTCCATTGTTGCATCCAAGCACTAGGAGGTGCACCATATGGATGCCAAAAGTGATTTAATACATGGAGACATGCAAGAAGAGATATACATGAAGAATCCTGAAGGCTACACATAATATCCATCATTGGCTTGTAAGTTGCAGAAATAATTATATGGCTTAAAACATGTCCCAAGATCTTGGTATGCCAAAATGGATGCCTTTCTACTCTCACAGAACTTCGAGAGATGCAAGTATGATCCAAATGTATACTTGCAGCAGTATTAAGGAAATATTAAGATCATAGTACTGTATGTGGATGATATTTTGATAACAGGAAGCACAATTGCTTCTATTTCCTTGATAAAAATTACTCTTCATGATGCTTTTGAAATGAGTGATTTGGGCCCGCTAAGACAGTTTCTCAGGATGCAAATCATTCAAGACTATGATGGGATAATGGAGACACAGTAAAAATATGTTTTAGACCTGTTAATTAATTTTAACATGGCTGATTGTAAGGCCACACCATTTCCTTTCTTCTCAAGAATCAACCTTGAAGAGGGGAGAGCAACTCGACCGAAGGATTCCACTATTTACCGCCAGTTGATTGGAAGTTTGAATTACTTGACACATTCAAGGCATGAAATTTGTTATACCATGAATGTTGTATCAAGGTATATGCAGCAGACTCATGAGATTCATTGAAGGGAATCAAAGAGGATTCTACAGTATGTGCAGGGTACTAGATCCTATGCAATTCACTATGTTGCAGATTCTGAGCTAGATTTGGTCAGTTTTACAGATTCTAATTGGGTGGGGGATAGCATATATCACAATTCCACTTACGGATATGTTTTTATGTTTGGTGGTGGGCCTATTTTCTGGTCCAACAAAAATCAGACTGCCATTTCCCTTTCTTCAACAAAGGCAGAGTACATGGGAGCAGTCAATGCTTGCATCCAAGAAGTTTGGTTGCAAGGTATTTTATCCAACATTAAGATTGGTAGTGCTTCATATAATATCATTTTTTGTGAAAAAAAAAGTGCTATAAAAATATCAATAGATCCAGTTCAGTGACAAAGAAATAAACACATTGAGATCCATATGCACTACATCAGGGAGTTGCTTCATGACATGACAACTGTTCTGCAATACTGCCCCGCAGATGAGCATATTGCAGATATTTTCACCAAGAACTTTACTCAAAAAAATATCACTTAACTCCGTGCACTTTTGGGGGTGAGTTCATCATGGTGAATTCAGTTAATTCTTTAGTGTTCAACTTGAGGGGGGTTTTTGTTCCCACATGGTTTTCCTCTTTTCCTCACTTAGTATTTATTTTGAGCATTTTAGAGTTACGTTTTGTAAAGGGTGACCTATGGCCTTTGTTGTCGGGGCCCTAGCATTTTTTTAACTCCTCCACATGAGTATAGATTAAGGCAGGTGTTGGATTCATTATCCAACCCACACATATTTATTTGGTCAATTTTTCCTAATTATCCACTTATCCTAAGTTATTGACTCAAATTTGTGACATCAACTTCAACTGGATTATTCTCCTTCAATTAAGGAAGCTAACTAAGTCTTCTTGTTCAATTGGGGAGACTAAATGATCCTTATCCTTCAATCAAGGAGAAAATATGGGTTGATCTTCATGACCTAAGCACCCCTAATCAGTTAAATAATGGTTATTCCACCTACTTTCAGTTAAACAGCAGCTATATAAGCGCCTGCATCACTATTTTTCCTATTTTTGGTAATTTCCAGTTAACTCAAGTGATTTAAGGCACCTCCAACAACTTTTGGTGACTTAGTTTAGTTCAATTCACTTGATCTCAATTAACTAAATTTCGATATGCATCCTCACCTACTGATTGACATGCACTTGAGTTCTATTTAGTTAGACTCAGTATTAATTTCCTCTGATTCAGTTAGAGTTAATTATGCTTGCGATTAGTGGTTAACTGATATGTTTAGTGTGGATAACTAAGAGCTAAGCCACTCTCATGTATGCAATTCGAATGAATTCCTTGGGATTCGATTTGTCTTGCTATTCATGCCAGTGTAACACATTATATCTTCACTTTTTATTTATGATAACAATTTTATAGCCGCAACTCCTAATTGCAGTGTTTTCATGTCATTTTTCTGTGTAATTGATCCATGAATTTTCTATAAGTTGTTCCTTGGTCCTCATATTACTGTGACTCAATTTTCATAAAAGATACAAATCAAATATTAGGCTTACTTCCTAAACTTATGATGAATAATTTCATAAGAGAGGATATCTTGGGGGAGGGGAAATGAGAATACCTATACTTGAAGCTTTTTTGTTTAGTCATGATCCTTGGAACTTCACTTAATGCTCCTAAAATTCCTTACATGGACCTTCATACTTATAAGAAAGTTCCCTTCCTCATTATAACAAGAATAATAATCTAATGTGAAGATAACATTCAAATAACAAATTCTAATAGCATGTATTTCTACAAGAATTAGTAATTGGAGGAATAATTTAATCAATTTGTATTAAATCAAAGGAGATACACAAATTGGAATGCTTGGTTGTTGCTACTATCACTTTCCTCCTATGACATCTTGGTTCTCTTTCCTTCACCCTTACCATTGATCACCAAATTATTAAATGAATGAATACTCTTGCTCTCTTGGAGCTTGCGCTTTCACAAAATTATCCTCTCGAGTATTAACCCCAAAGGCCTCTTTTATAGACCTGGATTAGGTGAGAATGGTGATAATTTCAATGTGGGTGACAATCCCAATGTTCCATGCATTTAATTCACATTTTCTCCATAATTAATCTTTTCACACCTTTAATGAAAAATTTTCATGTATATTTATTTAATTTAATATCATAGCCACACTTCTTAGCTTGAATATATTATCAACTAGATGACCTTGGCCACCTCATTAGGGCTCAAACTAGTAACCAATCACACCTTTCTTCAAGAAAAATAATGACCAAGGCATTAAATAGTGCTTCACTTTAGTGTTTTAGATGAATTTTAATTATGAGGTCAAACTTGGTATCCACTTTCGACCTTCGTCACTAATGGTGTTAAATATTATTGTAACAAATTCTACCTGATGTGTGAGGTTAGAAGTGAAGTTCATGGACAAAATGCATTGACTAAATAACTTGTAATCATAGATGAAGGGCTAAGGAGGATAACCATAGGTAAAATAGTTGGAAAGTACATGCAAGAAAACAAAACTTTTCCCAAATAAATAATAGATTCCTGAGGCAGGCATACCCATGTTTCAATTTACGTCAAGGTTTCTAGACCCACTTCCTAGATAGTGATTTGACATCAATAGGAAGAGGTTCATTTGAAGGAGGGATTTGATGCATCCCACATCAATCAACATGAAACAAATATCAAAATTTTTATATGACTTGGTAGATATGAGAAGATCAATCACTATATATTGAACAAGGAAGGCCAACATGATTGGTTAAGAATATTTAAGGAATGGATTGCATGGGTTAGAATTTCCCATGAGCACAGAAATCAATGCATAGTGACAGTCGACAACATAATCCTCTAGATGAAATACACTAATGCCAAATGCATTGATGGATTCCCCATAATGGTGGGAAGCATAACCCATTGGTGGAGTAAAATTTAGAATCATGTACGGTTTCCTAAGTAAAATGCTCATGAACTTGGTGAACAAATAACTGACACAAATATGTCCCATGTTTAAAGGAGACAAGGACTGATTATTTCCATTTATTTTCAAGATGAAATTAAAAATGGATTCACTTTTCCCCTTCTTGGATTTTAGAATTTTTTTTTTCCTTTTTCAATATAATCTTGAAAAAAAGAATGATATATTACATAGGAGGAAGCAAGTGTCACATGGGAATGCACATTGGGCATGTTGAGAAAATATTAAGGTTGAAAAAATGAGTTGAGCTAGTTGTGTACATTTGTTAGGGTGTTTCCTCCATGGGATAATAGTTAATTAAATAAGACAAAAGGTTTATAAATGGCAAGAAACAAAAGTGCCTACAATGACAAAGAATCAACATAAGCAATAAGCAATAAATTAGTAGTTATATATGTGCAAGAAGGTATTTTTACAAATTTTGATGCAAATTGATAAAAAAAAATAGGGAGCCCATCAAGAAATGGCCAAAATAATATCACGGGGGATTCACCTTGTTGAGCAATATATTATCGCGTTCATTCATAAAGGGGGGTGAAGCGAATATTTATTCGCTTGTAGAAATAATAATACCAGAAAACTTGGTAAATGAGATAAGCCATAATAATATATTAAATTGATGATATAAATTGATATAATACATTTACAATGGTTGGACTTATATATGTCCATTCGTGACTTTCCAACCTACAGTCATGACTCTTTGATAATTATTAATTATTAATTAATAATTATATATTAATATTATTTTTAATATTTATATATTTTATGTTCGTTACATTGCCTTCCCCTTAAGGGAATCTTTGTCCTCAAAGATGAATTTGACATTTATGTCTGATTTATTTTAACTTGTCATCTCGGAATTCTTTCCATTTTGTATTTGCGACCTTTGAGGAGATGAGCCGATACGAATTACGGATTCCCCAAGAGAATTGTCGCATAGCATCTCCTGTGGTCCATCCTAGATCTATTTTTATCAGAGCTCTGAGATCTTTTTGTGGAACGATCTGTCTCGATTGTTGCTTAGTATGTCGATATTTTCGCATATCCACATAAGTCTTCTGTGAATATTCATTTTGACCCTGTCGTTGGTCAAAACGATGATTATAATTAGGATGTCTGTAAGCTATAGGTTTCGTTTGTTCTTATTTCCTTTGTACTGTGACGAGGACTGTCTTCACTTCTTTGATTTGATTTTTGGATGTATTTTCCTGGATTGTGCTTCTTGGTTCTCTAGTAGATTGTTCATGAATTGGAATTCTTTCGATTCTTTCCTCTTGCGATTTTTTTTGAATTTCTAGCTCCTTGATTTGGTTATGTAGTTCCTGATTACTATTATTTAAACACTGGTTTTCTTCTTACTTTTCCCCTCTTGCTGTTGTTTTTCAATTTTTTTATTTTTGTAATCAAGGTTTTGTCGTGATTTCTTAATCTAAAAATTTCTTCAGAATTGTTGGATATTATTTTATTACTCTTTGCGATCTCCAGCTTGTGTTCTTTTTTAGAATCGCTATTTTGTTGTTGAAGAACTTTTATCTGTTGTCGATACTGGTCGACCACTGATTCTTGATCTGTTAATTTCTGTCGTATGTGCGTCAGTTCTTCATCCTTGTTGTTAATGATTTTGTTCAAGCGGATTGTTTCTTCTTCGTAATTACTTATTTATTTCTTTATATCTTGATTTGTTTGTCTCTGATTGAAATCACTTTCGTCTTTTAATTTCTTAATTTGGGCATACAATTTTTCTATTGTGAAAAATACGGTCAATATATTATAAGTATTGGGGGGCGAGTAATAAGGTATGGGGGGTTTATAGGTATTGCTGGTATAAAAAGGGTCTTATAGTAAAAATAAGGAATATATTGTAAAAACAAGGGGTTTTTTAATTGGAAATATGTATTGGGAGGGGGACTCAACAAAATGAATTTTGTAAGTAATTATTAATATCTAGTGAAATTAGAGGTATTCTTTAATATTTCATGAACGAAGGCGCTATGACATGGTTTCACTAAGTGAAGACCCCATGAATAATTTGAGAGAAAAAATGTGGTCTAAAACTCCAAGTCATCATCGTACTAAAAAGGATCTTAGGCCATTGATAAAAACTCAACATAAGAACCAAGATGGAAATAGGGTGTTGAATATGGTGTCCCATGTCCCGTAGTATCTTATGTCATAATGGTGGAAAATGTTGACATGATGCAATGATGCACCATCTTCCAATAGGTTTGATCCTAGGGAAAATTTAGGTGCAAAAGGTTAAATGCATGGAAATGGAGGAACAATCTAAACCTATATGCAATTTTTGAAATAGACTTGATTAGATCTAGGTACTTGTGAGGCATGCTCTTATATTTGGGTATAATTAAGCCAAGTAGTCTCCTAGTGACCCCACAAAACATGCCCTTACATGGGTGTAATTGAATGTTCATAAACATGCCCTTACATGGGTGTAACTGAATGTTCATAACTTTGAGGATAGATTCATCTGAATGCAATAATATTTCATCCAAGAACTCATGTGAGGTGGGATATTTAATGAACCATATGGGTGAAGTGATTGGGTCATATTCCTCCTACAAGGGAAGACTTCGATATGAATCTATCAAATCCACTTGAACAACTTGGTACAAAACTTCTATGGAAGATAAGGGTAATATACTCTTATAAACACCGCATTCCTAATACTTGGGAACCACTCCTTCATCATTTTCCACTAATAAACATTCTAATGAAACTACATGTGATGTCATATCATCAACCACTAGAATGGGTTTGGGAAAAATAGATAATGGGAAGTAGGTTGTAGACGTTATGGTGAACAATACAATAATTTTAGCGGTGGGGATTAGTGGAGGGAATGTAAAATATTCGATGAGGGAAGACTCCTTAAAAATTCCAACCTCAACATCCTAAATTACCTTTTGAAAATCCCCGATGAAGGATACATTTGAGTTGTTACTTGCATCAAGGATATAGTGATCTAATTGATCAATTGTAACAATTTTCCCCTTATGAGGAAACTGAATCAATCATAAAATCTAATATACTATCATCATTATTACATATTTATCTAAATATGTCCCAATAGAATATTGTAATTTATGGGTGCATCCACTACCTCAACTTCAATTGTAACTCTCTTACCACACAAATCAATTGACTAAGTATCGATAGGTCTATGAGGTGGAAACAAATGTTCATTAAAACCTCTAAGAATTGTATGGGATGGGACTAATTTGGGTGATCCCAAATCTTTCTGGCATGATAATGACTTGACACAACTTGAGGCCCCTTCATCAATAACCATTTAAAAAATATTATTAGTGTGAGATGCTACTTTAATATAAAAAATGATTTGTGAGGGATCCTACACTAAATCGAATCCAAGTCAAATTTATAAAAAGTATGTCTGCGGATGATATCGGGGCACCAAGCATCCATTAGTAAGGTTATACTAGAAGAATAAAACCCAAATCCTAGATTTTTTATGTCCATTCAGCCTAAAAACCCCATGTCTTTTAGAATTCATTTTCTCCTTGATTAGTGATGTCTATTCTCTTATTTGGCTACCATACATTGTCCAAGAGGATTTTTGAAATATTTGGAGTATTCAAGGAATTAATGGCTTGTGTGTATAGGGACTCACACATCGGTTCTCGTGGTGTTGACCATAACATTATGCTAATAAATACTTGTTGTTTTGTTATTGGTAAATGTATGGGTCCCTCTACACACAAGAAACTAATTCCTTTTCTCCTCAAAATAGTTCAAACTCCCTCTAGGAGAAACTATGGAATCCAAACAAGTGAATAAACTTCACTAATAAAGGGGAAAATGAATCGTCATCAATAGCACTTTTTGAGGGGGACTTGACAAAAAAAATCTAGGGTTGAGGACCAATTCTTCCATTATATATTTATTACGGATGCTTAATTCCTCCATATCATCAATTTATGTATTTTTTTATACATTTTTGGAAATGGTTAAGATACTTGGTGGGTGGTCTTACGAAGTTATATTTGAAACACTTATTTTTGAACCAAGCAATCTTGAAATTTTCAAGGTTTTTTTATATATATTTTATTTATTTTCTAGGGAGCACACACCTTCCAAGAAGGAAAGGAGTGGGTACACATATATTGCATGAAGGAAGGGTGTGTTACACTCAAACCATTATTTCTCAGTGGAAAATTAAGCCAAAAAGAGTTGATAGCTTGTTTTGAGGTGGATTTAACACTTATGGAAGGCTCCAACACTTGACTCAAGGCCTATCACAAGGATTATAGGATCTTCATATTAAATTAGGGAAATTTAGAGAGAGGATATAGATATATAGATGTTATTAGGAAGGATTCGATACCATTAGGGTCACCTAGATTAGGGTGCCATTAGGGTCATTGCAGTTCCAATTTGTTTCCATATATAATTATGTTGGAATCTAGATGGAATTGTAGGGTATAAATATTAGTTGCACGATTATATTGAAGGGAAAGAATCCCTTTTGGGTAGTGTAATTACCATGCAATTTTCCTTGGAGTTCCTCAAACATGATGAATAGCCTTGTCCTTGTTGTAATCGGATAGTGAGCCCTTTTGGGAAAACTTGACTTGCATGTTGTGTTCCCTAGAGTCCCAGTATGAACACTCCCTAGTAAAACTACGAGGGAGCATTCGAAATGAGCTATAGGCCTCTTGAGGGAAAAGGGTCCCTGTTACTTCCATTGTGCAAGTTGATGGGGGATTTGTGTTGAGGATTTGGACAGATGTTGATGGGGTTTCCACACTAGTGGGTTGGATGAGGGATTGGATGAGGAACTGGATGAGGGATTAGGTAGAGTTAACAATGGTTGAGTAATCCTATGTCAGTTAGGAAGTGGTTGGGTTAGTTGTGAAGAGAGGGAAAAGTTGTAGTACCTCACCTTATAAATATTAATAATAAATGCATTAGTTGGATTAGGAGGGTGTACACTTTTTTTCTAGGTTTCATGTTGAGATAGTAATTTCTCAACAAGGGCTCTATATTTTCCCAGAACATTATTTTAGAGGGTATTATCCTCAAGACCTATGCACTTTCTTTGAGAACATTTTCTAGGGTTGTAGTGGGGGGGGGAGCACACTTCTCTTCTTGGAATGCTACATGTCTCCTTGTTCCTCATCATAATGAAACATGCAAATGAGAACCAATGATAGACATGGGGATCAATATGTGGACAAGGTAGATGCAACATGTTGCTTGAAATGATAAAATGATTATCCATTTTCACAACTAGATTGTCTACAACACCATCTAATATTAATTTGCAATGTTACTAATTGACAATAAATCAATTCTATAGATAATAACAATCATTTAATATGTGGCTTCATAAAAAGAGAGGATGATGAATGAGGATCGTATTGAGGAATGCGCATGAAGGAATGGAAGTAGGGAATCATACAAAGGTCCCTTCCTTTTGATGGTTTTTTGACACACTCTCAGTACATGGAAATCAATTGGTCCTCCTTTCTTGAATTTCCTTCATTTTCATTGAGGTTGCATTTTATGTTTCCAAGGCATGTCAATGTATGAAGTGACAAGGTGTTATATATATTGAGGTGGCAAGTGAAGTGCATCACAATATGGTGATAATGAAAAGTATGTACAACAACTTGTAGTGAAGTCATAGTGTATACATTCAGAGTAAAGTGATGTGTAGTTGTGGGACAATTGTGTGAATTCTTTCCATATTAAAATGACAAGAAAATTGCATATATATGTGCTGATAAGGACAAGTAGGTTTAATATCTTGTTATGGTTTTATGGTAGATACATGGAGTCAAGTGATGTGGATGAGGACTATAGGTGTGTAGAGTGATTAATATATTATGTGGTGCACATAGGTCCATCTTAAACTCTAATCTATCAAGATTCTAGAGGGATCAAAATGCTTAAAGTGTAAATTATTTTTGATGTGTAGAAAATTTAAAATAAAAAAATAAAAAATAAATATTACACCTCAAGAAATTAGATCCCCTATTAAATCCCTTATGGCATTGATAGATCTCGATTTAAGATGGATCTAAGCTAAATTTCAAGGCTATTCTTCCAATAATAAATAGTAAAAACATTTGAAAATCCTATACACTTCAAGTCTAAATATGACACGGAAATAAAGGTTATTATAAGTGGATAAATTTAATTTCCACCAAAATAAATAGAGCGAGGTCAACCAGTTAAATAATGCGAACGTACTTTCAAGCTACGAGTGAAAGATCTATGAGGAAAGGGAATCCCTTGGCACACACAAGGGACATAGGAGTTTGGAAAAAAAATGAGAGTATAAAACAAGTATTCTAAGATTCTTAGCTTTCATTTTGTTCATGTCATTTTTTAAGTATTTGTTAAGATTTCTAATTTTCATATGATTCTTACTTTTCATATGGTTTTTGTCACTTTTTAAGTAATTGTTATTGGTTGAAGCACTTGAGTGAGCTTAATGGTTAAGAACTTGTGTTTTTTCTAAAGGTCATAGGTTCAAAAAAGATGGGGGTAGGTTTGACCCTTGTGACAAGGTTCTAAGGCTAGGGGACCCCTAAGATAAAAGCTGAGTGGGATGGGCTTCCGGGCATCTAGGCTTGTATTTTTTATTATGGAATAACTTGAAATCAAACATAATTTGTGTGCACACAATTGGTCAACTTTTAATGTATTTTTTTATCATGGAATGGCTTGACATCAAACAAAATTTGTGTCCACACAATTTGTCAACTTTTAATGAATCCAACCAACTAAGTATTTTGTATTTTGATTATATCTAAGCAACAAATATAAATATAAATAAATATATATAGGTCACAGGTTCAAAACAGATGGGATATAATTGGCTCTTGTGAGAAGGTTTTAAGGCTAGAAACCCTTAAGATAAAGGCTCACCATATAGACTTACTAACATCTCAGGGCCTTTTTTTTAGTTAAAAAAAATTGTTATTTTGGACTTGTATTTTTATTTTTTTAATGAAATGGGTTGACATCAAACAATTTGTGCACAAATGGTCAAACTTTTAGTGAATCCGGCCGACTAAGTTTTTTGTATTTTGATTATATACCAGCAACAAATATATATATATATATATATATATATATATATAAACTCTCCTCCAACGTCTCATTTTAAATTTCATTTGACTGGATCGTATCTAAATCAAGAACACCGTCTGAAGTAAAGAGGGTTTTGAAGAACAGAGGTTTGGAAGACAATGGCCTCAAAGCGTATAATGAAGGAGCTTCAGGAGTTAGAGAGGAATATGCCGTCATTCTGTAACAGCGCTGAACCCATTGGGGATGATATCTATCACTGGCAGGCAACCATTCTGGGGCCGGTCGACAGCGCTTTTACTGAGGAGTTTTTAATATGGAACCTGAAGAGCTTGTTGCTTTTGAGAAGGCATTGAATTTCTAGGCATTATGGATAGATTTTAATATGGATTTCAAACACATTTAACTTAAGATAGTAAGGTGTTTATAATTCAATATAGAGGAGATGATGTTAATAAAAATAAGCTTGAATGCCAATGATATCAATAACATGGAATGGTAACACTTGGACTTTATTACATATTATATCTATACAATACTAGCTCATTACTATCCCCGCACCGAGTAGAAAAATTACTGCACCATTGGAATGCAACAATGATGGGAAACTAAAACCATCATCTTCAGCTTCACACTCTAAAGTCGATTAATAACGAGGAATCAATTAAATAGTAATTATTTCTTATAAAAAATAGTAGTTATTCCATCTCCTTTTAGTCGAACCTGCTTGCGCATCACTATTCACAAGATCAAATACATGAAAACATAACATAACAAATTTGTACTTATGCTTTTAAATACATAATCAGAAAATATTTATTTAAAAAGTTAGAATCAATATACAATAAAATAAAAATAGCATTATTAATCCCCCTTGCAAGGAACTCTTGAATCGATTTTATGCTACACTATTAGTTTGGTACACCTATTAAAATATTTTAACCAAAGTTTTCATGTGTTTTTTGTGTTTTGGACAATAGTTTGTTTGGAGGTCTTATTTGGCATCGTTTTGAGGTACGGCAAGATGCATTATCCAAGGATGGCGTTCATTATCAAAGATAAGAACTCAAGCAAGCACTTTGCAAACTAAGAGTTCATTGGATTCGTTATTAGTGTGACTTGATTCGTTATCAGTGTGAGCTTCAAATTAACAAACAACTCGGCTTTTGATTTCAAGTTTTTGTAGCTTTGTTAGCATACCAAGGAATTAATATATATCTTCACATTTTGAAGTACAATTAACTATTTCTTAAATATTTTCACATTTTTAAGTACAACTAACTATTTCTTGCACAATGAATATAAAGAATATCTTAAAATACATAACCTTTTGTTTCTAACTTTTTCTTTCCATTTAAGGAGTGGTCTTAAACATTTTTGTAGCATATTTTAGAGTCCACACCTTCATTGTCTCCTCAAAATGGGTTCTCTCTTTATTGTAAATATCGACAGTTTGAGGGATAAAAGGATCTTCAGTGTTAGGGTACATTAGCAGAGCTACTAAATCTTGTCCCATTTGCCTATTTTGAGTCCACAGTCAAACTATGTCTCACAAGTGGAAGAGTTGGCCATTAATAGTGCTGAAGGTGAGTGACGTCATTTAAACATCTTCTTGTCCTCCCCATTAGATGAGGATCCATGCCACTATCCATTAGATCTCACCCCTACTTATGTGGAGGGATCTAACAAATTCCTGATTAATACATATGTGGGGGTTCTTGTTCTTATGGTTTCAGATAATCAGTCTATCCCATCTCTTATGGTTTTCAAAATGTGAATTCAAAGAAGAAACCTAATAAAAAGTCTTACGTCCCATCTCAACTCTTATCTATCACATTTAGCATTAAACACCTATCACATTTATATCAACGCATTTAGAAACATCTTTCAAAATGTGAATTCAAAGAAGAAGCCTAAGAAAAAGTCTTTGATTGAAAGGACTTATGTAGGGGATCTAGCAAATTAGTGATTTATACTTATGTGGGGTTCTTGCTCTTATGGTTTTAGATAATCAGTCTGTCCCATCTCTTATGGTTTTCAAAATGTGAATTCAAAGAACAAACCAAAGAAAAAGTCTTTGATTGAACATAAGGACTTTGGTAAGTGGGTTAATCTTAAAGTTTCTTAGGTCATTACTATTTCGTTGGCGTTATCTTTTTATTCTCCTTGCATTGATATTGACGGGGATCTTAGAGCATATGTGCCCTAGTAAGGGTTTGGCAGTTCTCCCCAATAACCAATAAGGGTTTCGCAGTTCTCCTTCCTTAATGATTATTTTTTCTTTCAACATCTGAGGGTTTGGAAGTTCTCCTAAAAAACTCCCTTTAAGATGCTTTTAGATAATATTGATCTTGATATTGTCTTGCTTTAGGAGACCATGGCTGTTGGGGTCATGGCTTGTGACTTCTTTCTTAGGATTAAACCAAATGTTGTGTGGATACAAATGGGTTGTTGGGTGTTTGTTAGTGGAATGGAACCTTATCATTGCTAACTTCTCCCCTTTTCACACTTGGGCATGTATCAAGATTGAAGGCCGTATCATGGGTTTTGATTGGCCACTCAATATTTTAAATATTTATTCTTTATGCTCCATATAGTGATAGGATGTATTTTTAAGACATGGTGATGGCTGATGGTTTATTAGTTGATCCTTCTCTTATTTTAGTAGATGATCTTAACTTGGCGATGTCTACAAATGAATTTTGGGAATCCAAGGCTGCTTATGATCCTATGACCACTTATTTTAACGACACTTTCGAGAGGGAGGGGATGTTTGATGTTCTCCTTGCAGCTTTATTCCTTACATGGTCTAAAGGACGTACTGGTAGTGCCTTCATTGTGAAGCGTTTGGACATGTTTTTAATGGCTAAAGAATTGGGGTGGGTGATGGGAAGGTTTCTCTCTTGGTCCTCTCCAACAGGATTTTCCCTTGATAAAGCAATCTCTTTGCAGTTGGATTTTGGTTCTAATTTTATTAGTTATCCTTTCAAATTCAATAGAACGTGGTTATGAGAGCCTAATTTTTGTTCCCTTGTGAAGATGTGGTGGATGTCCTATTCTGACCAAGATACAATTTCTCCATTAGAGAGTCTATTTAAGAAGATGAAGTGTTTAAAATTTGAAGTGGTGAAATGGGATAGAGAAAAGAAAAGGGAGAATACGAAGGAGCTAGTTTGTATAAAAAATGATATTGCAGTATTAGAAAGCAAGGTGGATGGCTATCTCTTCAGAAAGGCCAATCTGATTAGTTTGGAGTTGCATAGGGAGAATATTTTGTCATAGAAAGAAGCAACTTGGATGCTCAAGAGCCGAGCGATCTCGATTAATGAAGGTGACTATAACACTAAATGATTTCAATGGTTTTCTTCTCATAGGAAAAATATCAATTCAATCTGGAAACTAAGGAGCAGTGATAATGTCCTCATGATTGATCAAAAGCCCCTTAAAAGCGACGTGGTGTGTCATTTTTCTAATACGTTGTAAACAAGATTTTTTAAACAATATTGATTCCCAACTTAGAGTGCTAGAACAATATCCTCTATTTTCAGCATTGAAGAAGGTAAGAGTATTGGAAGGCATTTTACTCTTCATGAAATTAAGAATATACTAAGAAATTTTATGAAAGACAAAATTGTGAAAGAATAGAATGGAGCAACAGAAGCACTACGAGCAGATGATTGCCTTCTCAGTATTAAGAGAAGATTAAATAGGAAATGGAAAACAACAATACTATGAGAAAATACCATAGGTGAGTAAATACCGTGGGTTACCTAACTCACTAGCTTAACTATGGGTGAGATTACACTCTTCAACACACCCCCTTAATCTCACCTGGTAGTACATCATCAACACTGTCTATGCCTAAGTGCTCTCTCTGATATACAAATGCAGATGTTCCCAATGGTTTGGTAAACATGTCAGCTAACTACTCCTTAGAGCCACAAAACAGTAAAGAAATTTGTCCATCATTGACTAACTCACAAATGAAATGATAGCGAGTGTCAATGTGTTTGCTTTTTCTATGAAATACATTATGTTTAGACAGTTGTATTGCAGAGTTATTATCATAGAAAATAGAAGTGGGATCTTTTGCAGTGTGTCCCATATCCTTTAAGAGTCTTCATAGCCAAACTACATGGCAAGCTGCTGTGGTGGCTGCTACATATTCTACTTCTGCAGAAGACATGCTCACAATGGGTTGTTTTTGAGATTCCCAAGAGATCATATTTGTACCCAAATGGAAAGCATAACCAGATGTACTTTTCCTATCATCAATACTACCTGCAAAGTCACTCTCAGTGTACCATGTAAGAGTACTTTCTGGTGTATGAGTGTACTAGAGGCCATATCCAAGTGTGCCTGCAACATATCTCAGTATTATTTTTCCAACATTCTAGTGAGAGTCTTTGGGAGACTCCATAAATCTGGAAATAAGACTGACAGCATACATCAAATCAGGTCTAGTTGTAGTCAAATACATTAAACTGCCTACCATTTGTTTATAGAGTGTATTGTTTACTACTGGTTCATCACCGTTGTTGGTTAACTTGGTGCCAAGAGATATAGGGGTTTATACTAGTTTACATTTATCCATTCTGAATCTCTGCAAAATATCAGTAGCATACTTATGCTAGCAGATAAAGATACCTTTATCAGTTTGAGTAACTTCGAGGCCAAGGAAGTACTTCATCAGTCCTAGATCAGTCATTTCAAATTCCTTTTTCATGACTGTCCTGAAATCTTCAAGCATCAAATTACCAGTGTAAATCATGTCATCAACATAAAGACATACCATCAATATTTTACCTTGATCTGTTCTGACATACAGAGTGGGATCATTGCTGCTTCTGTTGAAACCATTGTTGATGAGGTAGGAGTCAATCCTACTGTACCAAGCTCGTGGATATTGTTTTAGACCATACAAGGCCTTTTTCAGCTTATACACTTTGTCTTCATGATGCTTGACAGTATAACCGAGTGGCTGGTCTACATAAACTTCTTCTTCAAGAATGCCATTAAGAAAGGAATATTTCACATCCATTTGATACACAGGCCATTGATTTTGTGCTGCAATGGAAAGTACAGCTTTGATGGTATCCATCCTTGCTACAGGAGCAAAGGTTTCATCATAATCTACACCATACTTCTGTGCATAACCTTTGGCAACCAACATTGCCTTGTTCTTTTCAAGTTCTCCTTTTTCATTCAATTTGGTCTTATAGACCCATTTGACTCCAATACTGGTTTTGTTTGCAAGGATGTCAACAAGATCCCAAGTCTGCTTTTTCTCTATTGCATCAATCTCTTCATTCATGGATTTTACCCACTGTGCATCCTTCACTGCTTCATTAAAAGATGTGGGCTGATAGGAGAAGAGAGCAAACTGAAGTTCTTGTCAAGACTTGGAGTTTGTTCATATAACTCTCTCAAGATTTTGGTTTTTCGGTTCTGTGGTGGACCATCTGCTGCATCTTCTTGCTGCTGTACTTCCAATCTTGGAAGTTTGATAGGTAGATCTGGATTCTATGAGCGTTCTTCATGTTGTATGTCTGAAGGACCACTCTAGCATTTGTCTTCAATGAAATTTACATCTCTGCTCACCACAAGCTTCTTGGTGACAAGATTATATAGCTTGTACGCCTTGTGTTGTTCACTATAACTAGTGAAAATGTAGTGCTCATTTTTCTTGTCTAACTTTCTTCTGAGTTCATCAGGTGTATGCGCAAAGGAAACATAACCAAATATTTTGAGATGTGAGACACTAGTCTTAGTGCCACTCCATGATTCTTCAAGAATATTGTCTTGGACAGTCAGTGCAGGTGATCTGTTGAGCAAGTATATTGAGCATCCAACAGCTTCAACCCAATACTCATTTGACAGCTTCTTGTGTGACAACATGATGCAGGCCATGTTTATGATGGTCCGGTTCTTATATTCAGCAACTCCATTCTGCTGTGGAGTGCATCTGGTGGTGAAATGTCTCTAGATGCCATGCTACTTACAAAATTCTGAAAACTCATGTGAATCATATTCACCTCTACCATCTGACCTGAGAATTTTAATGGACTTTCCAGACTGCTTCTCAGTGAGATCCTTGAACTCTTTAAACTTGGAGAAGGTCTCTGATTTGTGCTTGAGAAAATAAATCCATGTTTTTATGCTAAAATCATCAATAAAGGTTAGAAACTAAAAATTGCCTCCTATGGATTGGGTTTGCATGGGTCCATAGAGGTCTATATGAACTAACTCAAGTTGCTCCTTGGCTGGAGATGTGGAAGTGGGGAAACTATCCCTATGATGTTTACCAGTGAGACAATCCTCACAGATGCTAGATTGTTTATGAATAACCGGTAATCCTTTGACCATTGACTGTTTGTGCAGGAGATTGAGACTTTTGAAGGGAAGATGACCGAATCTACAGTGCCATAAACAGGATTCATCTTGACTGGAAACTATATGAGCTACAAGATTTGGAAGGTTAGCACTCCTAAGACTAAGAGGAAAGATTCTATTCTTGGTCATTTCAAATTTGGCTATGATTCTCTTACTGGAAGGTTTATCATAGATAGCACAGTATGTATCATGAAACCTAACATCATACTTATTCTGAAGTAATCGGCCTATGCTGATAAAATTTACAGTCAAATGAGGTACATAAAACACCTCATGAATGGACATTTTCTCATTTTGATTACTAAGTACAGTAATAATACCTTTTCCTTTTGTTGGAACTAGAGAGTCATTTCCTAGCTTGATATTCGTGACAACAGAGGAATCCAAACTAGAGAATAACGACTTGTTACCTATCATGTGATTGCTGCAATCGCTATCTAGTAGCCATAGATCTTAGCTGCAGTGTTCTTTAGTTGCTTGATAAGACAAAAGAATCACCTTTGATGAGCCTTCTTCTTCTTTGGAGACATTGTCTCTGTTATTGTTCCGATCTGCTTGCTTCTTTCTATATTCTCGTTCATAATGCCCATACTTCTTGCAGTAGTTACACTGAATATTGGACTTATTGGTCCATCTCTTGCCTCTTCCCCTCTGATCTTGAGAGCTGTGAGAGTGTTCTGAATGCTTTGAGTGTTCATGATTGTGACTAGTTCTATCTTCTGTAGATCAAGACCATCGGCCTCTTCTTCCTCTACCTTGTCCTCCTCTACCTCGACCTCTGTTGAGGGAAGCCTGGGTGCTGAATGCATTGGTCAATGATTCTTCTTCTTGAGTGAATCACGCTTCATGAGATAGAAGAGATCTAGTCAACTCTTCTAGGGTGAACTTAGATAGATATTTTGCTTCTTCTATGGCAGTCACTACCATAGAAAATTTCTTGGTGAGACACCGAAGAATCTTTTGAACAACAATTATTTTTTCTAGCAATTCACCATAGGTTTGCAATTGGGTCACAATACACAAAACCCTAGTCATTAATTGATCCACAGTTTCTAACTCTTTCATCTTCAAACTTTCAAATTGAAGGCGTAGGGTTTGTAGTCTTACCATTTTAACGCGATCGGTTCCCTTGTAGGCCGATGCAAGTCGATCCTGAGACTGATCTACAATGGTAGCACCTGAGATCCATGGGAAAATGGACTCTCCAATGCAACTTTGGATCATCCATGTTGCTGTGATATCTCCGTCTTGGTGAGCTTCGAGAGCATTCTTCTGGACATTATTCATTGTGGTCAGAGCAACCGCTTCAGGTTTTTTGAACTCGGTTTCCACCATATCCAAACATTTGTTGAGTTGCAGAAATGTCTTCATTTTGATAGACCAAAATTCATAATTAGATCCTGTCAGAACAGGTCTGTAGATCGACTTCAAAGAGCTCGTATTAGCCATCAGATATGACTAAAAAAAATATTTTCCCTTGCTTTTTTTTTTAAATAAAAAAAATCCCTTGCTTAGCCTTTTCTTTTAATAAAAAAAAATACCTTGCTTAGCCCTTTTTTTTAATATAGAAAAACAAAATCCCTTGTTTTTTTAATAAAAAAAATATATAAAAAAACAGCACTGCTCCAAGTGATTGGGCAATGAGTGGTGGGGGGGCGTGTTGCCCAGAATCGGTGCAAGATTGGCTAGTTCACCGCTTTCTCTAAACACAGACAAAGCAGTGGTACCACTTCTTGCCTCTTTAATATGAGCGGTGGCACCGATTTTCTCCTATGTGAAAGGAGTGGTGCCCAAGAGATGTAACGCTCCTTTTTTTTAAATAATGTCGTGCAACCTTGCCATAAAACAAATTCATGAGCTAGGCTGCCTAGGTAACTCGATCTGGAACAATGGAGATCTCTGGAAAAATCTGGCAACAGTTTCAAATGGATATCTTTGGAAAATAATGGATATCTCTGGAAAACTCTCGCAATAGATTCAAATGGAAATCTATGGCAAACAATGGAGATCTCTTTTTTTTTTTAAATCAATGCAGATCAAATCAGAACTAAAAAAATCTGGCAATAGCTTCAAAAATGAAACCCTTAGCAATATCAGATCTAAAACAAAATATGCGCTTCACGATCTGGATCTGGAGGTGGCAGATTTGAATGGATGGAGCTCCGTTCCCCAAGTAAGAAACAAAAATGGATTTATTCTAGTGTGAGGAAGGTACCGTAGAGCTCCACGTTTTTTTTAAAGGTTAGAGACAACCAAAATATCAAATCTGGAAAGAAAAAAAATTAGAGTGTTGTAGCTCCATAGGCAATAGCTCCCTAGAGTGGTTTCCACTCTATGAAAATGCTTACCCCAACAATGGAAGGATCAGGCCATAAGCTCTGATACCATGTGAAAGAATATAATGGAGCAACAAAAGTAGTACCGAAAGATGATTTCCTTCTCATTATTAAGAGTAGATTAAATAGGAAATGGAAAAGAACAATACTATGGGAGAATACCATAGGTGAGTAAATACCGTGGGTTACCTAACTCACTAGCTTAACTACGGGTGAGATTACACTCTTCAACAAAAATTCCAAGGAAGGTTGGATGGACTATGGAAATTTTCTTGCACTTTTTTTATATTGTGGGACATGAACTACTTTAGGCTATTGAAGATTCTAGATTGAGGGAGTCATTCCTAAAAATCTTAATATCTTTTTTATTACTTTAGTTTCTAAAAAGGATGTGCAGTTCCTAAAAAGCATGTGCATGAGTTCTTTAATGACTTCAGGCTTATATCAGATGTGCATGAGTCCTTTAATGACTTCAGGCTTATATCCCTTTGTAACCTGGTTTACAAAATCATAACAAAGGTTATTTTAAACAAAATAAAGTCGATATTGGAGATATGCATCACACCTAAACAATTTGAGTTTCTTTCAAATAGGAAAATACTAGATGTAGTAGGGATAACTTAGGAATGTCTCCATTTGATGAAATCAACCAATTTAAAAGAATTCATTTTGAAAATAGATCTTGTTAAGGCATATGATCTTGGGGATTGGTCTTTTATTAGGTTCATTTTGATTCAGATAAGGTTGTCAGTTGAAGTCACAAACTGAATTATGGCTTCTATTAGCTCAGCCTCTTATATGGTCTTGATAAACGACTCCCATACCACCTACTTTGGGAGCAATAGAGGGATAAGACAAGGGTTCCTATTGTCTCCATTATTGTTTGTTTTGGTCATTAGAGGTTTGAGAAAACTCATTAACAAAGTGCATAAGATTAAGGATAAAGATATCTCTCATTCCTTTTCATTACGCATTTACTTTTTGAGAAAACTCATTAACAAAGCACAGAATATTAATGATACAAGTATATCTCATTCCTTTTCATTAAGCATTTAATTTTTGCACATGATGTGCTGCAATTAGGACTGGGAAATGGGGAAGAATGGAAACATTATAGGGTTATTATTGATTGTTTCTGCAAAGCAACATGATGTTGGTGAGTGCTGGAATATATATGTTGCTGCATAATAACATTGGGAAAGGATCTTTGAGCTTATCCAATCTATGTTTCCATATACATTGGAGAATCTTGACTAAGTTTTTAAATATCTCAGTTATACTGTTGTAAATCGGAAGATTGGAATTGGCTTTTGCAGAAGGTCGATAGAAGGATCACAAATTGGAATTTTTGGTGGTTATCCATTAGTGGGAGACTGGTTTTGGTTATTGTTGTGTTTCAAATCTTTCTTATTTATTGGTTTTCATTGACTGTGGTTTCTAAGGATGTGATCAAAAGCATTAAAAAAGATATTTCACTTCTTGGAGGTCATTAAAACTCAAAGGTACATTTTTCTTCATGGGAAATATTAGCTCTTTTGAAACATTTTGGGGGTTGGGGAATCAAGATACTTGAATATTTAATAGGTAGCAAAATTTTTTTTTCTAAAATGAAAAATATTGATCAGCGAAATACTAGTGGTCATTACCAAAATTTTGACACTAATGCTCCTGCTAATTTACCTGAGCTGATAGCTAGGGTTTCTTAAGCCATCGTCTTAAGATGAGACGAGCCACTATTAATTTATCTGACCTGGCAGCTAGGGTTCCTTAAGCCATAATCTTGAGATAAGACAACTCATATTAGATACATGATCACATGGGGTAAACAAATCGACTATAGCATTAATTTTCTATGTGCGTTTACGTAAGATGCTATTAAGTCTTCAGAATTATTGAATCAGTTATGATTTTGTGGACTCATCATGAGTTCATAGGAAGCTTTTTCAAATTTTCCTTGCATCTATTCTATATAATCTTGTAACATTCTTTTACAGTAAAATAAACGTTGCAACTTGATAGCATTGATGAGCAAGCTAACAGATGGAAGCACTGGTGGACTCATGAGGACCCTAGGCATTATGGATAGATTTCAATATCAATCCCATGCACATCCAAATGTATACAAAAAACCTAAGATAGTAAGGTCCTTACAACTCAATATAGGGGAGATGATGTTGAACTAAATAGCTTCATAGTGAAAAATATGTTGAACAATACCTAAAACATAGTAGGTTACTTTTTTTATTAAAGTTTATCACTATTCACAAGATCAAACACATGAAATCATAACATAACAAATTTCTACTTATGTTTTTACATAGATAATAAGAAAATATTTATTTAAAAAATGTAGAATTAATATACAATAAAATTAAAATAGCACTATTAGTGCCCCCCTTCGCAAGGAACTCTTGAATCAATTTTATGCTAAACTATTAGTTTGGTACACTTCCTGAAATATTTTAATCAAAGTTTTCATGTGCTTTTTGTCTTTTGGATAATACTTTTTTGCACAATAGTTTTGTTGGAGGTCTTATTTGACCTCTTTTCAAGGTGGTTAGGTATGACATGATCCATTATACAAGCATGAAGTTCATTATCGAGGATATCCAAGAACTCAAGAAAGCACTTTGCAAGCCAAACGTTCATTGGATTCGTTCTCGGTGGGATTCAAATTTACAAACAACTCAGGTTTTGATTTCAAGTTCTTGTAGCCTTGTTAGCATACTCAGGAATTAATAGATATCTTCACATTTTGAAGTACAATTAACTATTTCTTTTGTATTTTCA
Organism: Pseudotsuga menziesii; assembly: GCA_001517045.1. Taxonomy (NCBI): domain Eukaryota; kingdom Viridiplantae; phylum Streptophyta; class Pinopsida; order Pinales; family Pinaceae; genus Pseudotsuga; species Pseudotsuga menziesii. The sequence continues at coordinate 54,230 of LPNX011072189.1, forward strand.
CATTTTCAAGTACATCTAACTATTTCTTACACAATGAAGATAAAGAGTATCTTAAAACCCATAACCTCAGTGTTTCTAACTTTCTTTCAATTTAAGGCGTGGTCTTAAACTTTTTTGTGGAATATTTTAGAGTCCACACCTTTGTTGTCTCCTCAAGATGGGTTATCTCATTATTGTAAATATTGACAATTTCAGGGATAAGAGGATCTTCAGTGTTAGGGTCCATTAGTAGAGCTACTAAATCTAGTCCCCATTGTAACGTCCCTGACCCTCCGACCGATGAAGAGGATGCTACCGATACTGCTATCCACCTGGGAAACTAGGCCCAAGAACATACAATGATAAAAGTTGAAATACATTGAAGTAAAACATGCATAGATGCATAATTATTCATCATACAATGGAAGCAAACTACATTCCATTCAAGCATTTAGCATGTTCATCATTTTCATTAAACATCGAATACAATTGCAGAGATGAATAGACAAGAATACTTATATTAAGAAGGATTCGTCCCGCAACCAGCTACGTCATTGCAACGTTCCACCCAACCATATGCCAGTGTGCTCCTTAATCTCTTAGCAACACTGCCACCCCCGAACTGGGCATGATTCCCCAAGGAATAAGGAAACTAAGCAGGCTCACACATAGCCAAAGATATGTCAAGACTCAGTCAAGCCAACACAGTTAGGTTTATCAAACCAAGAGTACACAACAACACATAACCAAGCCAACAAGTTGGGTTTATCAGGTTATCAGGAAATGGAAGCACTGTCTGCTAAGCTAGTGGGCTCATTGAAGAGCTAAGGATTCCTGCATCAGAACTAGCCTGACTCCTAAGAGATCCACACACACCCAACACAAGTAATCATTCCCTTCTCTACTACATAGTCCCTCAGGACATGACTTCCCTTTGAATGCTATTCAAGGGGTGTAGAGAAGAGAGCCAGACCCCTAGCTCTGTCTATGAGGCTCCTGTAAACACTAGGTTTGTAACACCCTGGTTTTGACCCCGTCGCATTAAATGTACATGATGTATATATTGTAATTAATCGTGGAGTGGAGCTAAAGGAAAAAGCCCCACCAGCGATTTGGTTGTTTATATTTCAGGGATTGGACTCATTACCGATGGTATATCATGATATACGACACATATTAGCTTTGGAATCATGTAAATATGCATTTTTAATTAAATGAACCCCAACCAGCTATGTCACTACAACCATATTGAAAAGGGCATGATTTTCCTAAGGATAAGGAGGGGGATTTAGTAAACCTTGAGCATATGGGGAAAAGCCATGTGTCAACCACCCATTTAAAATTGTTGTTGTTAGTTGGGGGTACTTATTATTGGGAAGTGGTGGGTGGTAGGACTGTCAGCCCTTTCCCACACACCCACTCCACCAACGGACTCCTCCACTTCACGAGGGTAGGGAAAACATCGGGGGGACTTTCCACTCTCCCATACACTTCAATTGTTTTGGTTCATCCTCACACACAAGCTGGAAGATTTACCATTCTCACACAGAGAGAGGTTCTGTTTTTTCTCACACACAGGATTCCTCATTGTTTTTCTCATGCAGCAATTTGAAGAGATGTTTTCTACGGACATGATTTCCATGTGAAGGGCCATTCACGATTTTCTGCTGTGTGTGTATTTTTCCTTACCGATTTGTGGTCTGTGCATACGTTTTTCCTCTTGTCCATGTGAAGAGTTTGTTTTATTTTCCAACTCCGGGATATGCTTTTCCCATGCTTCATTGTTGGGACAGGGACCATTGTCTTCCCCACGTTTTTCATTGGCTGCAATCTCCTTTACATTTTGGTTGCTATGGATTGTTATGGAGTCATTTTGGCCATGATAGGGCCAAGAACGACTCAAGGATCGATTTTCCTGTCCAAGCTGTGAGTTGCTTGTTTTGCTGCATGCATGCAGTGGTTGGTCTTCGGACTTTGTTGGAGTGGGGTGAAGGCTTGGTTTTCTTGATAAACCTGGTCTGTTTGGAAGCCACATAGACAGGGCTAGAGGGTTGGATTTCTTCTCCACAACCCCTGAATAGCACTGGAAGGGAGGTCAGGGCCTGAGGGACTGTGTAGCAAAGAAGGGACTGATTTCCTTATGTTGGGTTTGTGTGGGTGTCCTAGAAGCCAGGCTAGTTCTAGTGTAGGTGTCCTTAGCTCTTTAATGAGCTCACCAGCTTAGCATTCAACCTTTCCCAGCTCCTTGATGGAATGATAAACCCAACTGTGTTGGCTTGGTCGATTTGTTGTTGTCTTGGTTATTTTGTGTATCCTTGGCTATGTGTAAGCCTGCTTGTTTTTTATTCCTTAGGGAATCATGCCCAGCTCGGTGGTGGCAGCGTTGCTAAGAGATTAAGGAGCATGCTGGCCTATAGTTGGGTGGAACGTTGAAGCGATGGAGCTGGTTGCAGGACGAGTTCTTTATAAGATAAGTATTCTTGACCATTTCGTTTCTGCAATCATATTTACTGTTAATGAATTATAATGAACATGTTGAATGCTGGAATGTATGGTTTTCTTTCGCTATAAGATAATCATGTATGCATGTTTTTACTTGCAAGCATTTTATTTTAGTTTATACGTATGTACATGTTCATGGGGATAGTTTCTCGGATGGTTGGTGTATGGTAGCGTCCTCTTCGTCGGTCGGAGGGTCGGAGACACTACAGAGTGGCATGATAGCTTATGTTGTAGCATGGGCCTTTATGGGCCATGAAGAATTAGCTAGCAGGGGGAGGTTTCTCTCTGCCTAGCAGAAATCAGAGGAAATTTGTGTATGACAGAATGTTTTTTGAAACATTTTGTCTAAGGGTGGAAATCATCGGATGGCTCAAACTGAAGTCCATTTGATATGTTGGAGGACTTAGTCTGAAGCTTTTTCAATGCATCGGATCACCTAAGCAGAAGGCCACCCAACGGGGGGCAGGCGAAAAGAATTTTTGAAAATTTTCTAAGTGTCGGGTCGTCGGCTCATCAAAAGACTCATTCTGAAGCCCCTCCAATGCAGCGGATATTTTAGTTGAAGGGTCATCCGACACAGACCCGGCGTTAGCTCAGTTTAAGTTAAAGATCGCCAAAATGTTGGCACATTTAGAAGGAAAGAATTTGGATACCTCCGTTAGAGAAAATTAGTGGACTGGGAAGCCGACGCAGTGGTGGATGAATGGAGAAGGAAGAAATTTTTCGTCGAAATTCTTCTAAGTGCTTAAATCATTGGAAGTATTCAGCTGAAGAGCGCTGAAACGGCGGTGAATATTATCCGAAAACCACCAAAACACCGGCTCGTTTAGTCGAAAGAACATCTTATAAAGACCTTCAGTGTCAGCGGGAGATAGAGGATGAGAGCATCGATGCAGAGGAGAAAGAAGAATTTTTTTTCCAAAAATTTGCTTAAGTGTTGAATGCGTCAGAAGAATTTAGTTGATGTAGTAACCGATGTGGCGGCAAACATCGGCGAAAAATAGTTAACGAAGTAGCTGCAACACTGGTGAAAATTAGAGGATAAGAGTGTTGAGGCTTTTGCTGGAAAGGAATGAAGGTGCCGCAATGGCGATGGAAAGTGTCGATACGTCGGTGAGAAAAGGGTGATGGAGCCAATGCGGCAGCGGATGAAGGAAGAAATTTTTTTGAAGTATTGGAAGTATCAAAAACATTCAGATGATCAGTTCGCTGATAAACCAAAAAATTTTAGTTGATGGAACAATCGATACATCGGAAAAAATTTAGTTGTTTGGACCGCCGACATGTCAGAGGAAATTAGTTGATGGAACCGCTAATTCATTGGAAAATTTTAGTTGATGAGACCGCCAATGAGCGCCGGAGAAAACTTGTTATTTGGGTCACCCAAATGTTGAAATCTTAGTCAACTAAGGATCCAATACATCGGAAAATTAGTTGGGAAGAGACCCGATTTGATGAAGGAAAATTTCAGTAGTTTTTCAGTGAGATTTTCAGGGCTGAAAAGGAAGAATTTTTTTTTGTTTTGGCAAGTTGTTATTTTATGATTTTTCCAAGAGAAGGTAAGTAATTATGATTTATATCAATGTTATGCATCTAATAGTTGTGTTACTAACACGTTTGCATAATCATAAACATCTTCAAGGGTAGTATTCCAGGTGGTACAGTTTGGTAAGTAAGTGGTGGTTCAGCCATGAGAGCCCATGACGGATATGATGCTCGGGATTCTTACGAGAGTGCACGAGATTCCATCGGAGAAAATGTCCATAATGGAAATGATGACATAGAGTCTGATGGAAGGAGATTCCAAGAGACATCGTCAGATGTTGCAGCCACCATGAGAAGCTTGATCAAATCCTAGAAAGAGCAGCATTAGTTGAATACCACTATGTTGTAGAGTTTGACAGACTTGCAAATAAAGATAGACTCTGGGCGGGGTACAGCAAGACCCGAAGGTAGTAAGAGCAGTACTAGGAGAAGGAGAAGGACCTCTAGTGGATCATGTGACTCCGAAGAATCCAGCGGGGATTCAAGCTCATCTTCTCGTAAAAGAAAAAGAAGGAGACATCATAGGGATCGCTCTCGGGATGAATTTAAGAAGGCTAAGCCTCCTACATTTGATGGTGAGGTAAAGACTGGACAAGAGGATGAAGATTGGCTTCTTGGGATAAATAAGTACTTTCAAGTTCAGGATTATTCGGGAAACATGAAGGAAAGAGTTTCCATATTCAATCTGAAAGGAAGGGCATCCATTTGGTGGGAACACTTCAATCAAGTAAAGAGGATTAGTGAAATGAGACTTAAGTGGAAACAGTTCAAGAAGTATTTCAAGCAGAAATACATATTTGACAGGTATTATGATGACAAGATTAAGGAGTTCCATGAGCTGAGATTGGGATAGCAGACCATGGAAGAGTATGCAAATAAATTCTTGGAGGTATTAAGGTATGTCAGGTAGATCAAAAATGAAAAAGTGAAGGTCCAACGGTTTCTAAGTGGGTTGCCTCAGTCTTACAAAGATAGAATTGAGTTAACCTAGAACTCTTGAAGAAGCAGTAAGGAAGGCTAAGTATTGCTATGAGCAAAGCAAAGGTAAACCTAATTACCATAAGGCATGGAAGGACAAGAAGAATGAGAAGTTTGACAAAAGAAAGAAAGGTTTCAAATCTTCTAGCTTCAAGAATCAGTAGAAGTAGCCATCCCAAGCTGTGAGTGAGCCAGTTGGAGTGATAGGAGAAAATCCTAAGGATCCACAATAGAATAGAGGACAACTTCAATGTTGGAAATGTAAAGGACCCCACATGCATAGAGATTTTCCAATTGAGAATGAGAGTGCAAGACCAGCTTACAACATTCAAGAATAAAAAATAGTGGGTCAAGTAGCAAGGGCAGTCCCTGGGATTTATGCAGCATTAGATGACTGCCAGGAAGATCACTAGTCGACTGTGGTCGAAGTCACAGGTAATATTATTGAGCAATCTATTTCTATTTTGATTGAACCTAGTTCTACTCACAGTTACATTACTCCTAGACTAGTGGAGATTTGTGCTTTTAAGAAAGAAAAGCATAGGAAATCTTGGTTAGTTCAGCTAGCCACTAGAAATAAGGGAAAGGTCAGTGAAGTGGTAGAGAAATGTCCATTGGTCATGAATGGGTTGGTCACTTGTGTAGATCTGAATGTCCTACCACTCAGTTTCTATGATGTTCTCATTGGAATGGATTGGTTAGAAGCTCACAGAGTAAAGCTTGAATATTACAATAAGACTTTCGAATGCATGGATGAAGAAGGGAACCCAGTAGTTGTGAAAGGTATTCCAAATGTGATTTCAGTAAGGCAGGTTTCAGCAATGCCATTGAATAATTTATGTAGGAAAGGTTTCCAGTTGTATGCAGCTCATATTTTGGAGGCAATAGAGGGTGAAACTCCTAGGTTGGAGGACTATCAGGTGTTGCAGGAATTCAAGGATGTTTTTCTTGATGAGATTCCAGGGCTTCCTCCAAAGAGGGACATTGATTTCACAATTGAACTTGTGCTAGGAGCAGCACTAGTGTCCAAGACACCCTACAGAATGAGTACACCCGAGATGCTAGAGTTGAAGATGCAACTGTAAGAGTTGTTGGAAAAGAAGTATGTTTGTCCGAGTGTGTCTCCTTAGGGAGCACCAATTCTATTTGTAAAGAAGAAAGATGGTACACTCAGGTTGTGTATTGATTACAGACAGTTGAAAAAGGTTACTATGAAGAACAAATATCCTTTGCCTAGGATTGATGACCTCTTTGACCAAATGAGAGGAGAAAAGGTATTTTCCAAGATTGACTTGAGGTCTAGTTACCATCAGGTGAGAATCAAGGATGAATACATTCATAAGACAACCTTCAGAACAAGGTATGGACATTATGAGTTTGTGGTGGTACCATTTGGTCTCACAAATGCACCCGCTACATTTATGTGCCTTATGAATAATGTCTTCAGCAGATACTTGGACAAGTTTGTTCTTGTTTTCCTTGATGGCATTCTTATTTATTCTAAGAATGAGGAAGAACATGAAGAGCATTTGAGATTAACATTGCAATTGTTCAGGGAGCATAAGATGTGCGCAAAGCTGAGCAAGTGTGACTTCTATAGAGATAGAATTCAGTATTTGGGTCACATTATCTCAGAGGAGGGTATATCTGTGGACCCTGAAAAGATTGAAGTGATTATGAATTGGCCTACTCCCAGAAATGTGACAGATGTAAGATCTTTTATGGGACTTCCAAGATACTACAGGAGATTCATTAAGGGATTCTCCAAAGTTGCACATGCCATCACTTCTTTGCAAAAGAAGGGGATAAAGTTTGAATGGACATCGAGGTGTGAAGAAAGCTTCCAGTAGTTGAAGAATCTTCTCACCAGTGCACCAGTATTGAAAGTTGTAGATCCAGAGAAAGATTTTGTGGTATGTACCGATGCATGCGGACAAGGGCTTGGAGGAGTCCTTATACAAGACAACCACGTGATATGTTATGAGTCGAGAAAGCTGAAGCAGCATGATAAGAACTATGCCACTCATGATCTAGAGCTTGCAGCCATAGTGCATGCCCTTAGGATGTGGAGGCACTACTTGATGGGTAGAATATTTAAACTAAGGACAGACCATTGTGGTCTGAAGTATCTATTTGATCATCCTACTCTAAACACTAGGAAATAAAGATGGTTGTAGTTGATGTACTCAGCAGGAAGGTGCAGGAAATGCACATGGCATCTCTTAGTATTTGCCAATCAGATTTGAGGCAGTAGATTGTTAATCATACTACTGGAGATGAATTGTATGAGCTGGTAAAAAACAAATTGCAGCAACAAAGTCTTGAGAAGAAGTATGAGGGATATAAATTGGAAAAAGATGGACTTCTTACTTATAAAGGAAGAATTTTTATTCCAAACGTAGCAGATTTGAGGAGAGTTGTTAAGGATGAAATCCATCAAACTCCGTATTCTAGTCACCCAAAATACCAGAAGATGATTGCTACCACCAGAAAGCAGTACTTTTGGCCAGGAATGAAAAAGGATATGGCTGAATACATTTCAAGGTGCATGAAATGTCAGCAGGTAAAGGTTGAGCATCGACATCAAGTAGGTTTGTTGCAACCTTTTCCACTTCCAAAATGGAAATGGGAAGTTATTTCCATGGATTTTATTATAGGATTGCCAATGACTTGGAGACAAAATGATTCCATCATGGTTGTGGTAGACACGATGACAAAGGAAGCGCATTTTATACCGATTAAGTCTATGCATAAGATTGATGACATTGCAAAGATATTCAAGAAAGAGAATTTCAAATTGTATGGATTTCCTAAGGCAATAGTCTCTGACCGAGATGTCAAGTTCACTTCCAATTTTTGGAAGGGGTTGTTTGCAGATTTGGGTACAAATCTAAAATTCAGTACTGCATAGCATCCTCAGACAGATGGGTAGACAGAGAGAGTTAATCAGGTGCTCAAAGATATGCTTCGCATGTACATGATGGACAAACCAACCAAGTGGGAGGATTTATTACACTTGTGTTGTGCACCTGCTCAACAGCCTTCTAAAATCATTATTACATCAAACAAAATCCCATTTTGGTTTGATGAAATGTCTAAATTTTAGAAGAGATAAACTTAGCTACTGAATGGTTGATTTTTCCTTAGCTACCGATTTGTTGAAATACCACATTTGTTTGAACAAATTTCGCAAACTACTTTGGATCAATGATATCAATTTTTGAGTTATTGGTTTGAATGCATTATCACTAGGGGCATTGATACATGAGGATTCGTGGTTATTATGCTTGGTCCTGTAGGCTTGCCTGTGCAGGTTCTGTCAAATATTACATTAATTATGCTCAATTACATGGTTAAGAATATGTCATTATGGGCAGGTTTCACGATTTTCATACAAGAGCAAGGTAATAATGATTAACGTTGATAGAACTTTAATGAGATATAGATATATCATTCATATGCCTTATCCTAATGTTTGTTAAACACGAATTGTATTATTTCACATGGGATACTTAACAAAGATATAGTGTGGGTTATATGTCGATTCGTCACCTTTCGAGAGAGAGCCGAACGTGTTGTATGAAAAATCTGTGGCACGAGTCGTATTCATTTTGAGTTTAGAGTGTTATGATGACACTCATACCTCCCTGCTGTCCACATCTCAGTCATGGTACGTGATCCTAGTCGTGGCGCTTCACCACTGGAGCACCTGTTATGCGTACACCTGATGCACTCTTGTCATTTAATTCAGAACGGATTGTGACAAACTCAGGTTTTAAACACTTCGGCCGTCATTCGTGTTCGCCATTTTGAATGATGATGGCTCCGACTATGGTGAAATTACAGGGTTTTCGCTTATATTCAAATATGGCTTATCCTCTGTATTGTTTAATGTTGCTGAGTTTTGGTTCCAAGTGCTCTCGGTCTACTCTTCTGTCGCTAATTCAGTGGTGGCAGGTTTTCTGTGCGCATTGTTATATTGGCAAGCTGACAAGGATGGCTCCTGTCGTCAGAGTCGAGCCTCATGAATTAACCCTCTTGGATTCAAACCCTGATCTTTTGCAAAAGATTGAGGATGTGGGATGGTTACAGTTTCTGGAGAAATTTTCCGATTCAAACCCAGAGGTCACTAGGGTTTTCGCCATGTCCTTGATAAATTACCAGGCCGAAGTAGGTGATTTATGTTTTTGGGTCGACGAGAGGTCAATTGCGCATGCGACTGGTCTCCCTTTGTCCGGGCAGAAATGGTTTAAGTATCAGAGGATGGATATCACGGAATGGAGAAGTTTGCTGAAAAACCCGACACAAGAGGTCTCGTTTCGCGCTGGTGTTGCACGTAAGTATTTTCGTAAGGAATGGAGACCTGTTCTCGATTTAATTCATAAATATCTTACCTGTGAGGGTCGATTGTCGTCGGCTTATGTGTACCACCTTCGTTTAATGGCAGTTTTCATAGGGTTTCCAATTAATCTTCCTTATTACCTTCTCCACAGCTTGTTTAAAATG
>LPNX011072189.1:70288-155756 GCA_001517045.1 Pseudotsuga menziesii
CAGAAGGATGTTGGTGAGAAACGAGCACATTGGGTCACCGCACTTCAGGAATACGACCTGGAAATAAAACCATTGAAGATTTTCCGGGGACAGGGTCTCTGTAAGCTAGCAGCTGGCCATCCAGATAATGCTGACTCAGATCTGCATTTCTTCAGCGACCTCTCTTTGTTTGAAAGGGAATTTTTTTCGATCTCTATTCCTCCTGATTCTTGGTATGAGGATATTAAGTTCTTTTTATTACATGGGACTGCTCCTGAACATATAGACCCACGCCATAAAAGGGCTTTAAGACTGAAATCTATACCTTATCAGCTCATTGATAATATCTTGTTTAGAAAGAATTTTGAAGGGGTATTTCTTCGTTGCCTAGAAAAGGATGAGGTTAATAACGTGTTATCTCAATTGCATGCAGGTCCAGCAGGAGGACATTTCAGCGGTGAAACTACTGCCCATAAAATACTTAAAGCAGGGTACTACTGGCCCACATTATTTAAAGATGCATATGCATTCGTTAGAAAGTGTTAGGAGTGCCAAAGGACAGGAAGCAGGCTGAAAAGGGCTGCATTACCCCTCCAACCAGTTATTATCGAGGTCCCATTTCAGCAATGGGGTCTGGATATTGTCGGCCCAATTTCTCCAGCCTATTCGCAGCAGCATAAATATATTCTTACAGCTACGGACTACTTCACTCGATGGGTCGAAGCCATCCCATTACGAATAGTCAATTCAGATCAGGTGATAGCTTTCCTTGATTCCTTTATCATTACTAGATTCGGCGTGCCTGAGTCTTTAATATTTGATAATGCTACTTATTTTTCTTCCCTTAAATTGACTGAGTACGCATTAGAAAAAGGAATAAAGTTAAAGTATTCTGCTAACTATTACCCCCAAGGTAACGGGCTGGTAGAATCGTCAAATAAAAATTTGATCAAGATCCTTAAACGTACGGTGGCTAACCATCACAGAGATTGGCATACCGCCTTGTCAAATGCTTTGTGGGCTGACAGGGTAACCCCTAAAGCTGCTATAGGAAATTCTCCATTTTTCCTAGTATATGGCAAGGAGGCCATTTTACCCCCTCATCTATTCCTGCCTTCTTTACAACTTGCTCAATCAGTACAGGAAATACCCTGTTCTGCCATGGAGCATCGAATTAATACGTTATAGAAACTCGAAGAAGATAGGGAAAAGGCTAGGAAAAAATTTGACAAACATCAGCAGACTGTGAAACGTTGGTTTGACCTTAAGAAATCAGTCAATCGAGAGTTGGAAGTGGGTGATTTAGTTTTGAGATGGGATAAGAAACATGAAGATAAGGGAAAACATACAAAGTTTCAGCGTTTGTGGTTAGGACCATTCATTATTACAGAAAAGCTTGGTCCCAGCACTTTCAGGCTGCAAACACTGGAAGGTGAGATTGATGACCTTCCAGTGAATGGTCACTTAATCAAGAGATACTTCTGTTGATCCTTCTCAAAGGGTCATCCTGTATATATTATTGGTGTGCAGTGCTTGTTTGAATGATTTTATTTGTTTTTGGTTTGTGTATATTTTTCTTTTTCTTTTTTTGCTTTGCTTTTGTGATCCGAACTTGATATGTTCACCAAAACCCAAAGCTGATGACTGAATTTAATTTCTGAAATCGATCTGAAAATCATGCATCAAGGCATTATTTTTCTGAAAAAGGTCATTCTGTTTTACTTTTCACATAGAGAGGGAATTCCATAGTCCTGGATGTTACCAGTAATCTTTAATGCATATTAATTCCGCATATCAGTATCTGCAAAATTCAGCCTAAGGAGATTAAAGCAGATTTTGGTAAGGTCATCTATTTAATCTCTTACGCCATACCCCCTCGTAGAGAGGAGCATAATTGCCTCCCTACCTGCTAAGTAATCTCCTTTGGAGATTAACTTTAATTACGTTCTGGGTAATGATAGACTGGAAAAATTTTAAAACGTGTCTGAAGGACAGAAGGTCTCGTGACGAGCCGGTCTGTTCAGGCTCATAAGTTTACATCTAGTAGCATTGTCGTCTCCGGTTACCAAGCCTGGGCAATGACCCTTAGTCATAAAACTCTGAGGGGTGAAAGGTCTCATCACGAGCCGGTTCATTTTACTGATATGTAGACCAGTGACTGACATGATTACCATCAGGTTACCAAGCCTGAATCATGGCCTTCATGACTGAAGAAATATACAAGAGACAAAAGAAAATAATTGTAACAGTTTATGTTGCCCAGAATGGTAAACTTTTCACTAGCAGGTTGGATACTGGTATTTTGTGGGTTTTGAAGTAACCTTGTCGTGGCTATGAACGCCGGCTGGAAGCAGGGCCATGCTTATGGTATTGAGAATTTATCTTTTAAGACTGAATCATCCACTGTTCTTCTCTCCTGGACTGAATTTTGTTAGAAATCTGATGGTTGTCAAATAAATCTCTGAAATTATAATCTGCTGGTAATGTTTATGATTATGAAGTCTTTGAATCTGGTTGAGATGTTAAAGCAGTGTTGTTTAATGACTGATGTTAAGGACTGAATTGCTTTGCTCGCATGATTTCAGGTAAACAAGCAGAGATAACTGTTTCATCCAGCTAGTCGCCATTTGTTGTGCACCTGCTCAACAGCCTTCTAAAATCATTATTACATCAAACAAAATCCCATTTTGGTTTGATGAAATGTCTAAAGTTTAGAAGAGATAAACTTAGCTACTGAATGGTTGATTTTTCCTTAGCTACCGATTTGTTGAAATACCACATTTGTTTGAACAAATTTCGCAAACTACTTTGGATCAATGATATCAATTTTTGAGTTATTGGTTTGAATGCATTATCACTAGGGGCATTGATACATGAGGATTCGTGGTTATTATGCTTGGTCCTGTAGGCTTGCCTGTGCAGGTTCTGTCAAATATTACATTAATTATGCTCAATTACATGGTTAAGAATATGTCATTATGGGCAGGTTTCACGATTTTCATACAAGAGCAAGGTAATAATGATTAACGTTGATAGAACTTTAATGAGATATAGATATATCATTCATATGCCTTATCCTAATGTTTGTTAAACACGAATTGTATTATTTCACATGGGATACTTAACAAAGATATAGTGTGGGTTATATGTTGATTCGTCACCTTTCGAGAGAGAGCCGAACGCGTTGTATGAAAAATCTGTGGCACGAGTCGTATTCATTTTGAGTTTAGAGTGTTATGATGACACTCATACCTCCCTGCTGTCCACGTCTCAGTCATGGTACGTGATCCTAGTCGTGGCGCTTCACCACTGGAGCACCTGTTATGCGTACACCTGATGCACTCTTGTCATTTAATTCAGAACGGATTGTGATAAACTCAGGTTTTAAACACTTCGGCCGTCATTCGTGTTCGCCATTTTGAATGATGATGGCTCCGACTATGGTGAAATTACAGGGTTTTCGCTTATATTCAAATATGGCTTATCCTCTGTATTGTTTAATGTTGCTGAGTTTTGGTTCCAAGTGCTCTCGGTCTACTCTTCTGTCGCTAATTCAGTGGTGGCAGGTTTGCTGTGCGTATTGTTATATTGGCAAGCTGACAAGGATGGCTCCTGTCGTCAGAGTCGAGCCTCATGAATTAACCCTCTTGGATTCAAACCCTGATCTTTTGCGAAAGATTGAGGATGTGGGATGGTTACAGTTTCTGGAGAAATTTTCCGATTCAAACCGAGAGGTCACTAGGGTTTTCGCCATGTCCTTGATAAATTACCAGGCCGAAGTAGGTGATTTATGTTTTCGGGTCGACGAGAGGTCAATTGCGCATGTGACTGGTCTCCCTTTGTCCGGGAAGAAATTGTTTAAGTATCAGAGGATGGATATCACAGAATGGAGAAGTTTGCTGAAAAACCCGACACAAGAGGTCTCGTTTCGCGCTGGTGTTGCACGTAAGTATTTTCGTAAGGAATGGAGACCTGTTCTCGATTTAATTCATAGATATCTTACCTGCGAGGGTCGATTGTTGTCGGCTTATGTGTACCACCTTCGTTTAATGGCAGTTTTCATAGGGTTTCCAATTAATCTTCCTTATTACCTTCTCCACAGCTTGTTTAAAATGTCGAATGCTATAAAGAAAGGACCAAAATACTTAAGCCATAGTTTATTTCACCACGGGCTGGTCCGCATTCTGATTGAAAATGAATTGATAAAAGAAGGTCGTTCTTGGGAACAATTTATAGAAGTTAATGGATTTTCAAAATTTTGCCATTGTATGTTTGATAACCCCGACGACTGTAGTAAGCACAGGGTTATGGGTTCAGCTTCGTCGAATAAACCCGCATCAAACCCTAGTCCTAAGAATGTGGAACCCTCTCAAGTGCCAGTGGTTGATCCAGATAGTGTTCATTCTGTTTCTTTACGGCCTAGTCGTGGTAAAAAGGGTTCAAGTTTGTCACCTGTCACGCCATCAAACAATAATGACAGAGTTGGTAGTCGCCGGGGAAATTTACCCATGTCTAAGTTAAGTAGAAGACTGACTCGGAGTATGGCTAAGGCCAGAACCATAAAAAGGCCTGTGAATGATAAAATCCCTGTTGAAACAGTTGTAATCGACGATGAGGAGATTACAGTCCCTTCCCCTGTGAACGATAATGTAATTCATCATGATTTGATGACCGATCCAGTTGGGCAAAGTCACCCTCTGACTGTTGAGGAGATTTCTGAAAATCCCTCCTTATCTGTAGAAGTTCAGCCGATTCGGCCCAATGTTGATGTCCTGCCCGAGTGTGAGAGTCCACCAGCAGTGGATAAGAAGATCCCAGAGGTCCCTATTGATTATATGACTGATTCAGTCGTCAATGAAAAGTATGTGAAAATGACTTCAGCTGTTTCACGTGGAATCGGGGAAACCATCCATCCCATGTTTGTTAATTGCCTGCTAGATAAAGTTCGCAGGATGGAAGAAAAAATGAATGAAATAGTGGTGAGTAGAGATCTGCTAGCAATCGATAATCAAGGTTTGAAGGAAAAGATCGTTGCAAGCGATCAGCATCTCTTGCGATTAAGAAATCATAAAAATAAACTTATAAGACGTGTTCTTAAGTTGCAGAATGAAAATGAAAGAAACGAATAAAAATTGCGCGAGCTTAATGCTCAGATTGCCTTGATTCAGTTTAAAGCACCTTCACCAAGCCAGTCTAGTGGAGTAAATATTCAGGTTTTCAACGCCCCGGTTAATCTATAGAATATGCTGATATGTTGTTTTGTGGATGAAATTCAGGTATTTCATGATCTCAAGATTATTTTTTGATGATTTTATTTGATATTATTTTCATCATATTCTGATTATAATTCTTGTTTATCGCAGGTAGTAATAAGACGATCTTTTGCCCTGATTTTGAGGATGTCAGTTATTTTTGTGATCCCTGTATTCCTGGAGGCAAATCTATGATAGGAGGAATGGTTTTACAGGTGCCTATGTTCTGCTTATGATCCTATATGCAAGATGAACGATTATGCGTTTAAGGAAAAACGACCTGTTCCACTTGTCGTTTTTCTTTGACATTAGTTAGGGATCGTAATATTCATTCTCGGTTTTTAATGTTGCTATTATGGGAAAATGAAAATGTATTTAAAAGACTGATAGTGAACATATTAGGGGGTCGATACTTTGGGGATGTAAATACTGATCTGCTGGTTCGTACTGTTTGGGCTGCTAGGCAGTTATCTGTCAGTCGTCACAATGTCCTGGGCTGGTGATGTTTGAATCACATTTACAGTTTTAAAACTTATATGTGGTATATGATATCTTTCAGTTTTTGGTATTTGCTTTTCCTACATTATTATGTTTGTTTTAATCTCCTTTGATGGATTGTGCGAAGATAATCTATTAGGTATCGACTGTTCTTGTTTTTAGCTATGCTGGTATAACATATTCTGTAGTTAATAATCGATATTATTGTTACATTATATGGAATGATTCTTGTATGAATTTGCTACGGTTGAATTTCTTTAAAAGTCACAAATGTTTATATACAGTGCATTTATCAGTATCAGTTGATAACAAGTTTTAATTAAATTGTGCTTCTGATCAGGATAGGAAATAGATTAGGATAATTAGTTGTTCATTTTTTTTGTCAATTATATTATTTGAAAATCCATTTGAAATCCATTTGAATCAGATCCTTCTTTATCAATTACATTCAATTTATTTCTTTTGTAAATGATTGTACAAGGTGTAGAAAGTCTGTTTGTATATAATATTAATTTTGTTTATATTATATCTTTTCTGTTTCTGTATTTATAACTTATTCGATTGAATCCGATAGTCTAACACCTTTTAACATATAACCATTATTAACATTTGTAAATAATAAGGATAGGTTTGACAGCCAATCAGTAGCACTAATTAGTCTCTTAGGATCCCAGGCCAACAGATCCTTTAAACCTGTAGGGAGCGACTACTTAAAACAGCTTGGAACCTACTCTAAGGATCTCGGACTGGGTCGTTTTCCCCCGTTGCGGGCTTAGTCAAATATGCCCGTCAACAACTTGGTAGAGCTTGCTTATAACAATGGATAGCAGGCATCCTTGGGGATGAGTCTGTATGAAGCTTTGTATGGAAGAAGGTGTAGGACACCAGTGACTTGGGATAATCCAGTGAACATGGTTGTGCCTAGTCTGAAATTGCTCAAGGAATGGAGCAAGAGGTTGTAAAGATCAGGAATAATCTGAAAGCAACACAGGACAGATAGAAAATCTATGCAAATAAGCATAGGGTGAACAGGGAATTCAGTGTTGGGGATCATGTTTACCTTAGAGTGAGGGAAAGGAAGAGTTCCTTGAAGCTTGGAAGTTGTGCCAAGCTGTCACCAAGATATTGTGGATTGTTTGAAGTGCTTGAAAGAATAGGGCCAGGTGCATATAGAATTGCATTGACTGCTAGCACTAGAGCTCATAATGTTTTTCATGTTTCTTTACTTAAGAAATATGTACATGATCCTAACCATGTGTTAAATTGGGATGTGATTCAAGTGGAACCTAAGGGAGAGTTCCAAACCAAGCCAATGCACATCCTTGATAGGGAGGTCACAATGCTTCGAAACCAGGACATAGGGTAGGTAAAGGTGAAATGGGAGTACTACCAACCTGAAGAGGCTACATGGGAGTTGGAGAATGCCATGCGATTGGCACATCCATTTTTGTTCAATTCTGCAGAACACTGAGGTGATACCAGTGTAGCATTTTGATCAATTTTTGTAAAGAACTGAGCGCAGTGCTATTGAAGGGGGAGGGGAATGTAACACCTTGATTTTGACCCTATTGCATTAAATGTACATGATGTATATATTGTAATTAATCATGGTGTGGAGCTAAAGGCAAAAGTCCCACCATTGATTTGGTTGTTTGCGTTTCGGCGATTAGACTCGTTGCCAATGGTATATCATGATATACAACACATATTATATTTGGCATCATGTAAATATGCATTTTTAATTAAATGGACCCCAACCAGCTATCTCACTGCAACCATATGGAAATGGGCATGATTTTCCTAAGGATAAGGAGGGGGAATTAGTAAAGCTTGAGCCTATGGGGAAAAGCCATGTGTCAAACACCCATTTAAAACTACTGTTGTTAGTTGGGGGCATTTATTGTTGGGAAGTGGTGGGTGGTAGGATTGTCAGTCCTTTCCCACATGCCCACTCCACCAGCAGACTCCTCCACTTCATGAGGGAAGGGAAAACATCAGGGGGACTTTCCACTCTCCCATACTCTTCGATTGTTTTGGTTTATCCTCACACACAGGCCGGAAGATTTCCCATTCTCACGCAAAAGGAGGTTCTATTTTTTCTCACGCACAGGATTCCTCATTGTTTTTCTCACACAGCAATTTGGAGAGCCATTTTCTGTCACCATGATTTCCTTGTGAAGGGCCATTCACGATTTTCTTCTATGTGTGTATTTTTCCTTACCGATTTGTGGTCTGTGCATACTTTTTTCCTCCTGTCCATGCGGAGAGTCTATTTTCTTTTCCAAATATGGGCTGTGCTTTTCTCGTGCTTCATTGTTGAGACAGGGACCGTTGTCTTCCCCACGTTTTTCATTTGCTACGGTCTCCTTTACGTTTTGGTTGCTATGGATTGTTATGGAGTCATTTTGTCCATGATAGGGCCAAGAATGACTTAGGGATTGATTTTCCCTATCCAAGCTGTGAGTTGCTTGTTTTTCTATGTGCATGCAGTGGTTGGTCTTTGGACTGTGTTGGAGTGGGGTGAAGGATTGGTTTGCTTGATAAAAATAGTGTGTTTGGGAGCCACACAGACAAGGCTAGATGGATGGATTTCTTCTCCACAACCCTTGAATAGAACTGGAAGGGAGGTCAGGGCCTGAGGGACTGTGTAGTAGAGAAGGGATTGATTTCCTTGTGTTGGGTGTGTGTGGGTGTCCTAGAAGCTAGGCTAGTTCTAGTGTAGGTGTTCTTAGCTCTTCAATGAGATCACCAGGTTAGCATTTATCCTTTCCCAGCTCCTTGATGGCCTGATAAACCCAACTGTGTTGGCTTGGCTATTTTGTGTATCCTTGGCTATGTGTAAGCCTGCTTGTTCCTTATTCCTTGGGGAATCATGCCCAGCTCGAGGGTGGCATCATTGCTGAGAGATTAAGGAGCACCCTGGCCTATGGTTGGGTGGAACGTTGCAGCGACGGAGCTGGTTGCGGGACGAGTTATTTATAAGATAAGTATTCTTGACCATTTCGTTTCTACAATCATATTTACTATTAATGAATTATAATGAACATGTTGAATGCTAGAATGTATGGTTTGCTTCCACTGTAAGATAATCATGTATGCATGTTTTTACTTCCAAGCATTTTATTTCAGTTTATACGTATGTACATGTTCATGGGGCTATTTTCCTAGATGGTTGGTGTATGGTAGTGTCCTCTTTGCTAGTCAGAGCATCAAGGACACTACAAGGATTTTCTAGTAGACTCTTTTCCGCTCCTACACAGTCCACAGACCAACCCACTATGCACAAACAACAAAACATACAGCCCTGGGATTGAAAGGAAACCACCACAGACCAAAACAAAAATGATAAGAATGGTTAACACACAGCTCTGGCTGAACAATTCGATTCCTGAGTCATTCTTTACCCTATCGTGGCCAAAAGGACTCAACCACAAACTCACAGCAACCCAAAATCATGGGGAATCCAGCAGTGATTCCTCAACTTGGAAAATGGTGGATAAATGTCACAAAAATGTTGGGGAAGAAACCCAATCACATATAATCACCCAAAATGAAATTCTCATCCTGAGGAGAGTGAATAACAACTTCCCATGAGAGGTAAAACAAACATACAATAAAATCCCTAGAAACAAAATTTACCCACAGCCAAATCGTGAACATAAGGCAAATCTCCTAGTTCTCTGCGTGAGGAAAATATACACATCCAATCCCAGAATTGTGAATGCCACACATAGGAGAATTGTGAAGGTCCAAAAATGGCTCCCCAACTCTTTGCATGAGGGAAAATAGAATAATGGGTCGTCCTCCCTTCCTTCCCACATGAGGGTGAATGAGATCCCTGGTGGAGTGTGCATGTGGGAAAGGACTGATAGTCCTAGCACACACCACCTCCCATGCAATAACTGTCCCCCAACTAACTCCATAGTATTTAGTTTGGTAGTTGAATGAGACAAGGAAAGGTGAGTGAGATAAAAGGTGGCTGAGAGCTAAATGGGTTCATCAATTGACACCTGGATTTTCCACAATGGCTCCCAAGGGTTAGACATTTCCCCCTCCTTATCCTTAGGAAAACCATTCCATTTTCATTATGGTTGCATTGATTTAGCTGGTTGTGGGTATTTTTAATTAAAATGCATATTTACATGATGCCAAAATTATAATGTGCCAAATAGCACGATATACCATCGGCAACAATTTTAATTGCCAGAACATAAAACATTAAATCAATGGTGGGGATTTTTCCTTTAGCTCCACACCATGATTAATTATAATATATAAATCATATATATTTTTAATGCAAATGGGGTCAAAACCCAGGTGTTACACCCATTTTCCTATTTTAGGTCCACAATCTAACCCTATCTCAGTAGTGGAGAATTTGACCATTGATAGTGCTGAGGGTGAGTCACATCATTTAAACATCTTCTTGTCCTCATCCCCATTAGATGAGGATCCATGCCACTCTCCACAGGATCTCACCCCTAATTATGTGGAGGGATCTAGAAAATTCCCGATTAATACTTATGTGGGGGTTCCTTCTCTTATAGTTTTAGATTATCAATTCGTCCCCATATTTTATGGTTTTCAAAATTTGAATTCAGAGAAGAAACCTAAGAAAAAGTATGTGACTGAACATAAGGACTCTAGTAAGTCGGTTAATCCTAAAGTTTCTTTTGTCATTACTATTTTGTTGATGTTATCTTTGTATTCTCCTTCCATTGATATTGACAGGGATCTTAGAGCATATGTGTCCTAACAAAGTGGGTTCCTTAATGATTATTTTGACTTTCAACATCCTAGGTCTTGGCACTTCTCCCAAAAGAACTAAATTGAATATGCCTTTAGATAATATTAATCATGATATTGTCTTGCTTTAGGAGACCATGGTCGTTGGGGTCATGGCTTGTGACTTCTTTATTAAGATGAATCCTACTTAAAAATGGTGTGGGGATGGAAATGGGTTGTCAGGGTGGGGTTGTTAGTAGAATCGAACCCTGTCATTTCTAACTTCTCTGCTTTTCACACTTTTGCAGGTATCAAGATTGAAGTCCATATCATGGGTTTTGGTTGGCCTCTCAATATTTTAAATATTTATGCTCCCTATAATAATAGGGAGTATTTTTAAGATAGGGTGATGGATTAGGGTTTATTAGTTGACCCCTCTCTTAATTTGGTAGGTGACCTTAACTTGACAATGTCTACATGTGAATTCTGGGGATCCAAGGCCGCTTATGATCCTATGGTTACTTATTTTAAGGAAACTTTTGAGAGGGTGGGGATGGTTGATTTTCTCCTTATATCTTTATTCCCTACGTGGTCTAAAGGACATACTAGTAGTGCAGGAATTGTGAATCATTTGGATAGGTTTTTAATGGCTGAATAATTGAGGTTGGTGGTGGGAAGGTTTCTCTCTTGGTCCTCTCCAACAATAATTTCCGTTCATAAAGAAATCTATTTTCATTTGGATTTTGGTTCTAGTTTTACTATCATCCTTTCAAATTTAATAGAACATGGTTATCAAATCCTAAATTTTGTTCCCTTGCGAAGATGTGGTGGAGGTCCTATTCAGACTAGGTTGCAAATTCTCCTTTACAGAGTCTATTGAATAAGATGACGTGTTTAAAATTTGAAGTGGTGAAATGGGATAGAGAAAAGAAAAGGGACAACATGAAGGAACTAGCTTGTATAAAAAATGATATTGCAGTATTGGAAAGCAAGGTGTATGGTTATCTCTTCCTAGAAGAGAGAAAGGCCAATCTGATTAGTTTAGAGTTGCATAGAGAGAATATTTCAGCAGAGAAAGAAGCCACTTGGTTGCTCAAGAGCCGAGCAATCTCGATTATTGTAGGTGACTATAACACTAAAAAAATTTAACGGTTTTCTTCTCATAGGAAAAATATCAATTCAATTTGGGAACTAAGGAGAAGTGATAATGTCCTCATGAATGATCAAAATCCACTTAAAACCTATGTGGTGTGTAATTTTTCTAATATGTACAAACATGATCCTTTCAACATTAAGGATTCCCAACTTAGAGTGCTAAAAAAATATCCTATAATTGTCAGCATTGAAGAAGGTAGGAGTATTGGAAGGCATGTTACTCTTGATGAAATTAAGGATATACTAAGAAATTTTATGAAAGACAAAAGTCCAAGGAGAGATGGATGGACTGTGGAATTTTTCCTGCACATTTTTTATATTGTGGGACATGACCTACTTTGGGCCATTTAATATTTGAGATTGAGGGAAGTCATCCCTAAAAATATTAATACCACTTTTATTACTCTAGTTCCTAAAAAGGAAAGGCATGAGTTCTTTGAAGGCCTATATCAATTTGCAATCTGGTTTACAAAAAATCATTACAAAGGTTATTTCAAAAATATGAAGTTGATATTGGAGCGATGCATCCCACCTAAACAATTTGAGTTTCTTTGAAATAGGAAAATAGTAGATGTAGTAGGGATAGGTCAGGAATGTATCCATTCGGTAAAATCAAAGAGTTTGCAAGAATTCATTTTGAAAATGGATCTTGTTAAAGCATATGATCATGTGGATTGGTCTTTTATTCGATTCATTTTGATTCAGATAAGGCTCTCAGCTAAAGCCACAAACTGAATTATGGCTTGTATTAGCTCAGTCTCTTATATGCTCTTGATAAACAACTCCCATACCACCTACTTTGGTAGAAACAGAGGGCTAAGACAAGGGTTCCTATTGTCTCCATTACTGTTCATTTTAGTCATTAAAGGTTTGAGAAAGCTCATTAAAAAAGTGAAGGAGTATAATTATAATGATATAAATATCTCTCATTCTTGGTCATTAAACATTTACTTTTTTGTATATGATCTACTTTTATTAGGATTGGGAAACGGGAAAGAATTGCGACATTATAGGGGTATTATTGATTGTTTTTGCAAAGCAACATGATGTTGGCAAGTGCCGAAAAATATATGTTTCTACATTATAACATTGATGCTAGGATCTCTGAGCTTATGCAATTTATGTTCCTATATAGAGTGGAGAATCTTGACCAAGGTTTCAAATATCTTGGTTATTAGTTGAATTCGAACTGTTATAGATTGGAATATTTGAATTGGAGTTTGTAGAAGGTCGATAGAAGGATCAAGAATTGGACCTTTTGGTGGGAGACTGGTTTTGGTTAATTTTGTGCTCCTAATATTTCTTGTTTATTGGTTTTCACTGTCTATGGTTCCTACTGTAGTGATCAATAGCATTCACAAAAATATATTTCACTTCTTATGGTGTGGTAATCATTAGAACTCAAAGGTACATTTATCTTCTTGGGAAATATTAGCTCTTCTAAAAGTTTTGGGGGGTTGGGGCATCAAAGGAATTGAATGGTCCAGTCTAGATCCATAGGATAAAATTCTTTGGAGAAGTTTATTTGACTCTATACTATGGAGTAGAACTATCAAGGATAAGTACTTAAAACGTATGTTGGTTATTAAGTGGATCGGGAAGCCAAACTTAATGGAAAAACACTCTTCCATTATCTGAAAGTCCTTAAATCCTTTCCTTTACTTGGAAGTTGGATGCGATGGAGAGTGGGTAATGGCATGAAAACGTTTCTGGAAGTTCATCCTATCGTGGGGGTCACTGATGACTCTAGATTATATCATACTCCGATTCTTGAACTCCATGGTAATGATATATATGTTTTTTCCCAAGTTAGAAGGAAGGGTAGTGGCGGTCCGATCTCATCCTATCGATATCAAGATATTGAGAAGGGTTTGACAGATGAAGTAAGTGAGGAATAGAAGAATTTTATGATGTCCTTGAATGTATCTTGGATAATTCTATTGGAGGAGGATGATTCCTTAGTATGGGACTAGGGTGGATCAAACAAGAATCTTAATTGCAAAAAAATATTATTGTTGAAATAATGTAACTTCAAAGAATATTCTACTTGTACTTTGAATTATTTTTATTCCTCCTTAGGGATATGTTACTGATGTAAAATGTCATGTAAATGTGATGAGGTAAACCCTTAGTTGTAAGTCGGGTCAATAGCACCCATAAAAGATGAATATATTTATTATTATGAAGTTTGCCTACTTAGGTCGTCCCTGCGAGTGAGGTAGGTCGAACCAATTAGGGTAAAGTTTGTTTGGAAGTTTAGTATAAATAGGGAGGCTCCCTCCCTCATTTTTACACACATACTCAAGATTTTGTTGCGCAAGAGAGAGAAAGAAGGAGAGACAGATAAGGAGGAGGATCGATGTTTTTGTTGTTTTGGCTCTTATGCTTGGGGTTAGGTCTCTCACTTGATGAGACCTTGTTCTTTGGTCATTGCATATTGGTAATCTATATTTAGGAATTTTTGTTGGGTTTTTTCGTTCAGGGTTTTCCTAGGATAAATTGATTTGTACCTTGTGACTGTGTTTCTTTCAGTGATCCTCTTTATGTTGTTATTATGAAAATAAATTAAATGCTAATGAAGTTAGGACTTAAGATATGTAAGCATAGAAAACTTAACATGGTATCAGAGCTAGCTAAAAGAGAGCAACTTTCATGAGGTAAATCTCTCTCTCCTTCTCTGGACAAGGAAATTAGCGTTTTTTTGATAAAGTTGAATTTTTGAGGGGATTGGTATTTTTTGAGGAATACTTTCATACCTACTGGTGGATGTTGGTACTTGTTTTGTTAAAAAAAAGGTCTTCCTACCTATTGAAATTTTGGTAGTTTTGGCTTGGTCATTTCATGTTGTTACCCATGACTTTTTGTATTATGTACGACATTTTCTATAGATAATATGGATAGAGGTAATGATATTAGTTGGATGACTTGGATGGACTATAGATATTGCGCCTTTGAGGGCTTATTTATTTGACTAGTATATTTGTAACTTTCATTTCTTATCAAATAACAAGTTATAGTTTTTTCTTCTTGAAAAAAGGGTCCATTAGTAGCAAGAAAATTGACAATAGTACCATGCAAATCATTATTGTAGGAGACCATTTGTCCTTCAAAATATCAAGACATGTTTTATCATTAGAGTTCACGTTTGGATGTTGAAAGTGACTTTGGGAGGCCTAAATGGGTATTCTATAGGGAATTGGATGTCAATGCTGAAAACTCACCCAATAAATGCACTATGGTGTGACCCCATAATAGTTTCTTTCTAGTGATAGATATCATTCCCAATGGGTTCAACATTGATATAGAACAATGGCATATTCCTCTGTAACTCTTAAAGCTCCCTGATTGTACACATAGTATCCATTTCCTTCCAAACCAATGTTCTTCAAAATTTTCTTTATGTCGAACAACGTTCTTGATTTAGGTACAATCCAGTTGAATGAAATTTGAAATAAGATATTGAATGAGATTTTATACACAAACATACACACATACATAATTTTTTTCTTGTTTAATAAAAGTAAAATACAAAATCCTTAGTTAGACAAATTCATGAAAATTTGAAAAATTGTGTGCACACAAATTGTGTTTGGTGTCAAGCCATTACATCACCAAAAAATAAGACGGTAATAAAGAATCCCTTAAAAAAAATGCTCAAATTAGTAGTTTTCACATAACCAATAACCAAATACTTAAAAATGACAAGAACAAGAACCATGTGAAAGATATAAACCTTAGAATACATGTTTCATACTTTCATGTTTTTCAAACTCTTATGTAACTTGGGGTTTCCAACGTATCATGTTTCGTTATAGAGATTTCAGTTGTAGCTTCAAAGTGTGTTCCTGTTATTTAACTTGTTGACATTGTTCTATCTATTATGGTGGAAATAAAATTTATGCAGTTCATACAAACTTTATTTTCTTGTCATATCGAGACTTGGAGTGTGTAGGATTTTTAAATGTTTTTATTATAATATCTATTATTGAAAGGGTAGATTTAAAAATCAACATAGATCCATCTTAAATCTAGATATATCAATCACATAGGGGATCCAATTTCTTGGGGTGTAATTTTTTATTTTTTATTTTTTAAAATTTTAAATTTCCTAAAAAAAATAATTTACACTTTAAGATTTGATACCTATATATGTTTGATACATTAGAGTTTAAGATAGATCTCTGTGTACCACATAGTATATTAATAACTCTACACACCTATGCTAGTCATCAACATCACCTGACTCCATGTATCTACCATGACACCATAATAAGCTATTAAACCTACTCGTTCTTATCAACACATATATATACAATGTGCTTGTCATTTTAATATTCCATTGATTCACACAATTGTCCCACTACTACACATAACTTTATTCATGTATACACCATGACTTTACTACAATTTATTGAACATACTTTTCATTGTTACGATATTGATATGCATTTCAATTGCCATGTCAATATATATGACAACACCTTATCACTTCATACATTGACATGCCTTCAAAACATAAAAGGGAACCTTGATGAAAATGAAAGAAATTCAAGAAAGGTGGACCAATCAATTATCATGTAGTGATAGTGTGTCAAATCAAGTATCAAAAGGAAGGGGTCGATGTCACATGGTCTTTAGTTAGTGAAACTATGTTGTAGCACCTCCATTCATGGCATATTAAATAATACCCTTAATTTCAATAGACATTTATAAATACCTACTAAAATCCTTTTGTTGATCCCGCCTTGAAATACATATTTCCAATTAAACCCCCCCTATTCTTACCAAATATTCTGTATTTTTACTGGATACCCCTTTTTATATCCCCCAATACATGTAAACCCCCCATACCGTACTCCTCACCCCCCAATACGTACAATATAATGACCTTATTTTTCACAATTTAAAAATCCCCTTTTATGTATGGATGTGATAATATATTGGTCAACAAGATGAATCTCCTATGACCTATGTATGATTCCATACCTCCATTCCTTCATGGGAATTCTTTAATATGAACTACATTCATCATCCTCTCTTAGTGAAGCCACACACTAGATTATTTCAATTCTCTATACAATTAACCAATGGTTTCTTAGTAACATTGCAAATTACTATTAGATAGTGTTGTCGACAATCTAGTTGTGAAAATGGATAGGTATCATATAATCTCAACCAACATGTTGAATCTACCCTTGTCAACATATTGACCCCCATATCTATCATTAGTTCTCATTTGCATGTTTGATTATGATAAGGAACAATAGACATATAGAAATCCAAGAAGAGAAGTGTGCCATGAGAAGAGAAGTGTGCCCTAACTACAAATCTAACCAACGATCTCAAAGAAAGTGCACAGGCCTTGAGTAAACTACCTTTTAAAATAATGTTATAGGAAAATAGTGATATCCTCTTGAATATGTTACTAGATCAACACAAAACCTAGAAAAAAAGTGTGCAGCCTTCTAATCCAACTAATGCATTTGTTATTAATATTTATAGGTAGTTGGATATAAGACCAACTTTTGAGTGATATAGTGTTAGTTAAATTATCTACATTATCATATAAAATTATTTTGTAGTCTTGAATGGCATGCATACATAGATCACGGTTTTTGGAATGAAGACTTTTCAAGACTATGAGGAGGTATGTTATATTGATTATTGAATGGAGTGTTGAAATGATCTTTCCAAATTCCAAGGTTTGAATGGTTTTTTCTCTCTTAGATCAGCTACATTTTTCTCTCCATTGGATTTATCTTATACCGAGGAGGGGTGGATGAGTCAGTATAAAGAACATAATATAAATTATTCCACTTAACAAATTTTCACCACTTAAATCTTTTAGCTGAAATAGTAATAAACAAAATTTCACACAAAGAATGAATAATAATTAGATGTATATCTATATATATAATGAATTATTACATCAATGGAAGAGTACAATATCCAAAATGAGCATTAAGTCATCTAGGGGCCAACCTGATCCTCAAGAAATAACTTGTTGGTTACAAGCACCATCCTATACAAACTTTGATATGTGCAATCACCAACTCACAACTTCAGGAACAGACTTGAACAAATGTATGCCTATGTGTGCAATATACTACTTGTAATAATCAAGCGCCAACTCATGGAAGGCTGCAATATCCAATTGTTTCTTCAACTTCAACTGAATGGAAGTACCCAATCCTAAATTATATTTATTATCTCCGATTCGAAGGAGGATCCAACCTCCTAATTGTTTTACCAGCTACCACTGGAAGGAAGCACACACTCCCTAATTATTTTACTAGTTGTGATTGGAAGGAAGCTACAACTCCCTCTTCCTTGCCCCATCCTTCCTCCTTGGCAATTTTTACTAGATGCGACTAGAAGGAAGCTCCAACTCCCTGATCCTTGCCCCTTCCCACCTCCCTTATATAGAAATAAGTGAGTATCAAATAACTAGAGTATTCAAACTACCTTATTTCTGATGTGTGTCTTCACCAAGCCACAAATTCTCTAATTCTTTTGGTCTACATATTTCCCTTGATTGTCTACTTAAAAGAAACTAGTTTCCTTATCTATGATGTGTAATAATATCTATGATTTATCCAATCTATTTGTATGAAATATTATTCAGATATCTGTGAACACTGAGTTATTTCCATAATATGTGATCTGTGTTTCTACATTAGTCAGTGTTCCAAAATTAGTTACTTTTGTAGCTTTGCGGTCTGTGTCATTTACTAAGTAAAAAAATCCACACATCATGTATTTGGGTATCCCTCTAATTTGTGCTCTTATTTCTATTCATCCTCTCATGATCTGTGCAATGTGGCTCTGCTAAATAAAAACTCCTTCTGTAATCAATGAGCCATTGATGCCCAAAAATCAATGCTTGATCTAAAACATAGTATCTCCAAGTATTCATTCTCATAGATTACTTAAACACATCCATCTTTTGTTTATTTACACTTTCTCTAGTAGAAGAGATGTGCCCGCTCGTTGAAGGTCCTTCTACTTGAATAACCCCTCGACTTATTTACATCCTGATCAAGTTATCATCTACGTTGGTGTGCCACTTATGGAAATTCATATTTGTGAAGTCTAGCACACATTTTCCATTTTCTTTGTGTTGCTTGAAGTCCATATCTGAATGATATTCACTCACATTCTTCTTCAAATTTGTTATGTGTGCACATATGACCCATGTCATAGTGGGATCTTTGCACTTCCTAAACTTCCACATTTTCTTCTATATATTTCTTCAAACTATATTTGTGTGAG
Organism: Pseudotsuga menziesii; assembly: GCA_001517045.1. Lineage (NCBI taxonomy): Eukaryota > Viridiplantae > Streptophyta > Pinopsida > Pinales > Pinaceae > Pseudotsuga > Pseudotsuga menziesii. The sequence continues at coordinate 89,170 of LPNX011072189.1, forward strand.
GAAGTCTTCATGTTATTCATTCATCTTTGATATCAGTGATAGCACGAAGGTTAAACATTCCATCCTTTGACATCAATGGCAACACAAAGGGTTCAACAATATCCCCCTTTATCATTGATGTCAACACCAAATTACCATAAATAAACTTACCATAAGCTCCTCTGTGAAAATTTTCTGCATCTTGCATCTTTGTGGAGTAGTAATGTAGTGTGATGGTCCTTGTGTGCACTAGTTTCCTCGTAATGTGCATGTGAACCTCTCTACCTTATTATAATTTGATGGAATATAGGATAAGAAATGTTGCTACTTTTGCAACTAAAATTGCATCTTTAGAACCTCCTTAATAGTATGAAAGGATTGAACTTTGGATTCCATGCCCTGGGGCCTTGTTTGAGCCCATATAATAGATTCCTCAACTTGTATGTCAAGAGAGAATCAATGCACCCCTTAGGATTTTACATGTATATTTTTCCTTCCAAATTGTCATGTAGAAAGTTACTTTTGTCTCTTCTTCATAGAGGAAGAGTGGCAAGATCCAATGTCTCATTGTTTTCCAGTTAGTATAACTGCTGATCAGACCTTACCATCATGTAGCATCTCTCTAGGAGTTTGTAGCACCTCCGTGTGAGAAGTGGATTTTCTTGGAATAGTAAAAGGCTCTCATTTTGAAACTGAGATCTTGTTCTTCTCTTATCATATGACTCTACAGTCATGTTCTCAGCAACCTCAATGACCTTTTGATCTCATTTTGTCCTAGGATTAGGAGTAGGGACTGGATATGGGTCTGGATCTGGTTGAACTTCATCTTCAATTCCCAAAACTGATTCAACTTGGTCCTCTGCTTTGGATTATGAATTTGAAACATTAATGAAAATATTATCATATACAACAGTTTTAGGTAGAATGAATTTACCTTCCCTTTCAAATGGTAGTTGAGATTGCATTGGATCTGAGTATGCAAGAAAGTGTGAGACTTCTTATTTCTTGGAGGCATGGTTTGGAAAAAAATTCACTATCAGCTTCCTAGTTAAGATATCTGAGATCTCCATTGAGTCACGATCAAATGAAACTCACTTTGGTGAGCTTGTATGAGTCATCTGATATACATACAAAAAATTTGTTGCTAAGGAGGGCACATAGAGGACATTATTGAACAGTCCTTCCTCTAATTTGATGTAACCCTTTCCTTCATCTTGGATTTGAGTGTCATCTCCGATGTGAATATATACTTGGACAGTTTAGTAAGTTTTAATGAAGAGAATGATTCTTTGGATGCAACCATGTGATTGGAGACTCCTTAATCAATGAGGAAGGCATGATATTTTGTAAATCCATCCTTTAGTGCATTAACTCTCTCATGATATTCAGTTTTGTCTCCAGAGTCAGACTTCCTTGTGCCTTCGTAGAGGGAAATATTGTTATATCTAAGGAGTCTTGAAATATGATCTATGTTATTCTTCATACAACCTTTCAATGTATGGTTTCCTTTCTTACAGTAGGATCACTTTTCCTTGCAAAAAATCTGATGTTTGTCCTTCTTAGATCCCAAGGATTCATCTGATGGATCAAACTCTTATTTACATTCAAATTTAGTGTTACTTTTATCTTTTCCTTTATGTTTCCTCCTTTCTTATGCATTAATTGTCTCCCCGACCAAGAGAGCTTGATTTATGGAGGATTTGAGGGCCCCCATCTGTATCAACTTGTCTTGTTCCTAAATAATAGATTGTATGAAGGAATCAAGGGATGGAATTCACCAAACAAGAGATGTCAGTATCTCATAGTGAAAGGTGGAAACAAACACTGAGAATTCTGGGCCAAGTTTGCTTAGAATTGATAGCACCAATTTCTCCTCCTTCTTATCAATCCCACACAACTTGCACTGCATGACAAGGGATTTGAATTTTGAGAAAAAATTATGTATAGTTTCAAATTTTCTAGGTTGTAGTCCAATCATCTTATTCTCTAGAATATGGCCTCTCAGTTCATCCTACTTTCCAAACAAGGATTCAAGATTCTCCCATACTTCCTTTGGAGTTTTCATTTTATCAAGTGAAAGAGTAACTCACTAGAGATGTGGATGCACATGAATTCAAATTCTTCATCAAAGCTTAGGATCCTCAGGCCTAAAAGTGCACTAATTATGGTTGATCAGAGCATGACTAAACATATACTAGGGTCAACTGCTAGTGATTGTTGGTGGAACTGAGTGTGAGGAACTCATCAAGGGCCACCTACAACTTGTTGCTTTAGTTTACATGATATTGAGAGATCTAGAGAGAAATCCCTATAATTTAGGAACCCACATTGAGTGCCACTAGCACTTGACCCTAGTCTATGTTCAATGATGCTCTGATAAACCACAATTAGTTCACCTTCAACCATCTTAACACCACTTTTCCCTAATTTGAGGAAGTTGGGCTCCTTCTCTCACCTAACATAGTTAGTTAACTGGATATGAAGTGATATTGTCATCCAGAGTTGCACTAGTGTGTCTCTAGTGGTGCTTTTTCCATATTTAGTTAGCTCTGGAGACAATCCAAGTTGTGGAATTCGAATCACACCTAATGGATTTGAAGTTTTTTATTTGTAACACTATTGTATTACAGAGAGGCTAATGATCATTCATGTAATGTTATGCTAACTAAATTTTGTCTCACATGTGTACAATTTTCCATGATGTTTTGATTAGTTCACACTGAATTTATTTCTCTCTTCTGTAACCTTCTTTTCACAATGAATTCATTCAGGCCTGAGAATCCTAAGCTTTGCTAAATTAAACATGGTATCAAACCTTGTTTGAGCCTAGACTAGGCTCAGCTATTGGTGGTTGTTAGTAGCATTGAATGTGGGTTCCTAAATTATATGGATTTCTCTCTTGATCTCACAAACTCATGTAAACTGGTGCAACAGGTGGTAGGTGGCCCCTGATGAGTTCCTCATCGCACTAGTGAAGTGGCATCAAAATCCTAACATAGGAAATGACAATTAGACTATAGTGTTCAAGGGAGGATTAATTAATTAATCCTAACACTCCATGTTTTACTTCTAGGATTATAGGTCACAAGTAATCCATCTTTGAGTCAGATACACTAAACTATGTCATTATGCCTCGTCATCATTGTTTTCACTTCCTAATACTATCTGTGTCTTACTTAATGTGGTTTGTATGAGATATTGTATTGTATTTTTCATAGGAGGAAGATTGATGTATGTAATTAACTGATCATGCTCTCACACATATATCCATTTGTCACTGTGCATGATAATATTGACAACTTTTATGAAAAATTCCATGTGTTTTTTTCATAGTGGGTATTTTAAACAACATTATTCTCTGAGAATCAGTCCCATGAACTAGATTTCCACCTTTTGTCCTTTTCCCAATATTCATCAATACATGCATTAAATTTTGACGCCTTTGAAATAGTGAACATGAATGTCATTTACTTCAACATAAATTCAATTTATTCTTTGAGTGCATGCACACCCACTTTCTAATTCTATAATTTGGATACATATTTTCTTGATTGATCATCCCAATTCATTCTCTATTGATCTTGTTTTCAGTCGTGCAGTTTGAGTCTTTAGTCACCATGTATTTTTTCTTTTGGAGATTTAATGACTCTCTTGAAAGTATTGATTTAGTAGTTCGGTCACAACAAATATACTTTAGAGGACTAAGGATGGATATGAGATTCTAGAAAAACTAGATGTAGGAGTCCAATTTCATGCCTTTGTATCACCAATCACAATTAAAACAAAATGCTTCAAAGTTGCTTTCCAATTCGAGAAAATGGGTTGATTTCCTGGAGCAGTGACAAAATCAAACTTTGAAGTACTGAAACAGATACACACTAAGTAGACTTATTTCAATCCATCATATTCCACTCTCAGTACCATTCTTGAACAATCTGTGAAATATCATATTTAGAATAGATGTATGGGGTAGGGAACCATTGTCTGTCAGGATCCCTTTTGGCATGTATGTATGTATGTATGATGCATTCCAATATTGAAACTCAAAATTCCTTATATGTTTCGACAATGTGGGGCTATATGCATGGAATATTTTGTAGAATAAACCTGATGCTTGTGGGATATCCATTTGGTGATTGCATGCAGAAATTTATAACCATGTATCTCATCAATTCCTCTCATATTCTGCATGTACTTTCAATTAGAAATAATATTATTAATGATGATAATTATATGGGGCCACAAGCATTTCAATTTAATGTATATTGTAGAAATTTTTAACCAACAAAAGGAGGGTTAGCCCTAGATTTGGGGCTGATTTGTTTTTTCTATATTTCAATTGTCATTTCATATCTCATGCACATTTTATTTGAAGGATAGCCATTATTATTTGAACAGTGTTCCCATAAGACCTTGTTACTTGAAGGGAGTGATGATGGAATTGTAAGGGTTGATGAGGGAATAGCTTATGATGTTTCTATCCATGGTGATGTGTTCATCAGTCACATCCATTGGTGTATAGAATAAGCTTAAAAAATGACACATGCTATCCTTGGAAATATTTTTATTCGCCTCACCCCCCATATGTTTAAGGACCTAGTTTATCTAATTGGGTCCTTAATTCCTAAGTTAACTGTTGTTGTAAATAAATGTAACTAAATTGTACTTATAACTTAATAATTGAGAATATTTTTAGCTGTAACATAACAACAATCATAAAATAACACAATAATTATGTTCAATCAACATTTTTTTTGTTTAACAGAAGCCGAAGAAGGGTTTTATATATATAAAAAAAGCTGGTCACAACCATCCTTACAGTCTGAAATCAAAAGATTGCTTTGCTGCAATAGAGTTTATAGAAGAAAATAAGCAAACTAAAAATAAGAGGGATATTCTGATTCCTTTCCTAAAATTGAGATTTCCCCTATAGGGGTATTATCTAATGAACTGATTGTTCAACAGTAATAGAAAATACATAATAACCTAAATAGATTTCAGCAAAACACAAAAATTACAAGCAATGCCGAGAGAGAAAGGCATGTCATTTTTGAGCTTCTTGGCTGAGGGTTGGCTTGCCAACCGAGGGCTCCTCCATCTGATGGTCTTGTGGAGTTGCATTGTAGTGGCTTCCTTCTACCATTTTGGTTAATTTCTAAACGTCTTCCTTAAGATAGTCAACTTTTGCCATTAACTCATGCAGATCCCTAGTGTTGCCTTCTATTCTCAAAGCGTGACAATCCAGTTGGTTTGAAATATACTTGGCATCATTATCAACATTCTGAGTTCTATTGATACGAGTTCCCACCATGTTAAAGACCAATTTCATTCCACTTTGAAGGTCTAAGAGTGCCAATTTAATTTCCTGGAGATCCTTGGAGGAAGCCGTGATATTTATCTCCTGAATATCCGACAAAGGCCACTGGGTTAAATTGGAATAACTCTAGTAAAATATACTTGAATCAAGAAGCTAAGAGGGAAGGTTCTGCTCCTGCACAGGACATGAAGAATCAGAATCATCTTTCGCTGCTTAATGAAGCACCTCACTATCAATTTGAGAGCTGGGTAATCCTAAAAAGAGAGAGATATAAGCTTCTTCTGGGAGGATGATGAAAGGGGGGAGCTTCTCCATATTTCAAGGGAGCCTGAGATTTTTCATGGCCATGAAATCTGCGATGAATGCGAAATGAAGGATTGGGATGTCAATTAGCTAAAGGATGAGAATCATACTTAATGCAACCAGGGAGCTGGCAGTACCTCTTTGTTGATCGTACCATGTCGGAGGACACACCTGACCTGTCAAACATGGCATTGAGATTGACAATGACATGTCAATATTTGATTGTGATGGTAATATAAATTGAATTTGGAAAATTGTTCAAGAAAGTGAAGGTTGAGGTGTGGTAATGTAGATGAGTATCTCACAAAATCATTTAATAATTTATGTCCTTAGGAAAGAATTATTTTTATTTATTTATAGTGTCTAAAACCCTACCACAAATTAAGTGTATAAAAAATAAAACAAGGGTTGAAAGTGTCATATGTATGCTAACAAGCGTATGTATTCTAAATTATTTTAAGTAGAAGCAATGGCAACTCCGATATATGTTGAAGACTAATTTCCCACAATTACAATAAGGTTAATGACACCGTATCAAGCATGGTTCAAGATGAAATCAAATTTTCAACATTTGGAGTCCTTGGATGTGTTATTAAATATTATATCCTTGCTAAGAAGGAAATGAAGTTTAATTCCAAAAACATTTAATCCATATTGATTAAATATATTATGGACATCTTGAAATGTTTAATTATCTCTATATTCCATTCAAGTTGAAATTTATCAAGAGTGGGGATGCAATCTTTGATGAAATAGTTGCGTGCAAGAATTGAGTGGGAAAGTGGAACGAGTTTCCTAACCAACAATGTGATGCACCAATATATGACTTTAAAAATGTTATTGTTGCAATTGGATCCATGAAGAACACAAGTGATGTTAAGGAGCCTGAAACCCACTTGGTTAATTAATTTTTAATAGGATCTAATGGAAGAGGGTGAAGAAGTGCATCGAACACAAACCCGTGCAGAGGAACATGCTTATATACAACCTATGATCATAAGATTTAGCAATTGATATGCATTGAGAGAAAAAGAATTGAGTCTTGAATCTATGAAAATTCCACTTCAAGGATATAGTGAAAGAATGGAAACATGCCATGGATGAAGTATGAGACTCATTTATCAAGAATCAACTTGGAAACTAGCAAACATATGGTCCTAGAGGAAAGGAAAATGGATACAAGTTGATTTTTAATATCAAGCATAGACAAAATAATGACATAAGACACACTTGGTTGAAAAAGGATATATACAAGTTGAATGAATAAAGTATGTAGAAACCTTTTTAGTAATAATGGCATGACCTGGATAAGAGTATTTTTGGCATTCATGGCTAATGTGGATGTATAGGTCTTCTGAAGTTTGATGTAAATATTTTGATGTTGAAAGGCATGTTGGAAGTAAATATGTACATGTATTGTCTCAAAGGATAAGTTCACAAGGGAGGGAAGCAAAAGATGTGAAACATGAAGAAATAACTTAATGAGATGAAGGAATCATCTTGAGACTGGTACTAGTGGATAGATGGTCATTTGATTAGAGATGGTCTTCTATAACATTGAGATAGAAACAATAATGTGTGCATCAAGTGGTTTGGTAAGAACATTTCTAATCTTAAAACTATATGTAGATGAAGTGATTGTCTTAATCCATGTTGAATGTTTTCAAGACAAAATACCTAAGATGAAAAAACATGGGGAGATCCATTATTTTCTAGGAGTTCAAGTATAAAGAGATCAAAGGAGGAGGATAATTCAATAAATGAAGGTTAATGTTTACCCATATCCACACCAATGGAAGTTAGCATAAAATTGTCAAGGGACATGCATGTTTAAAGATAGAGGATGAAATAGTAGTGATGAAAACAGTTCCATACGAGAGTGCCTTTGGAACGCCAATGCATCCAATGGTGACTACGAGTGCTAATATAGCCCATGTTGTGAACATTATTATTATTATCCACTATGTAGTGGTTTTAAGTATATTTTCAAATATATCAGAAATACAACAAAACTTGGCATTACATTTAGTCGGGAGTAAGAAGCACTCAATAAAGATAAGCACTCAATATGATCTTGGATAAGAACTCAATATGTAATCCCTTTTTTCCCCTAATTTATGAATTTTTTGTGTGTTTTAAGTATCTACACATGTTCTATGTTCCAAGGTTATAAAATAATTTATATATAAACCGTGTATTTGGGGTTTCCAAATAGTGTCACTCTGAATATGTCACATGCCCCAATTTTGCAAAAACAATGTTATATTATTTGATTTTATTTGAGGACAATATGTTAAATTTTATGCTAAGTTGTAACTGATGACTCAGCAGAGTCAAGGATATTTAATGTAATCTTGAATATTTTAATTATAAATAAATAAAAGGAGGAGACAACAGCTTAGGAGAGCTGTTAAAAGAGTGTTTACTGGTCAATTTGGTGGAGGAGATTGGGTGGAGAGCAAACAGACATGTGGCAGCATCCTCAAACCACTTCCAACTGTTGTAGGTGGAAATCTCTCTACATTTGGTGTCATGATCCCCCAAGAAAGTGGGATTAGAGTAGGTGGCTCAATTAATGACAACTAACCCAAAAGACCTAGACAATCTTTATTAAAATTTCCATTGAAGAGAGCTGAGGCTGCTCATTCTAGAGAAGTGATCATTCAGGTGAATGTACTTCAGATAAATTCAATGGAAGAGAATTATGGAAAGAGTTTGAAGGGATAAATACTGAGTGATCTAGTGCAACGTTTAAGCTGAAAGATCTTACTGCTGAGTGCAAGGTGTTTTACTGAATTATTGGACCAGTCTACTATTTCCATGCTCCACCAGTTCTCAGCCATGAAGACCAGGAACAGGCTCGGGGGTCCTGAGGAAGCGTTGTTTGAGAGCTCTTGAGGAGTTTGGTAGGGAGGAACAGCCTCGTAACGCTGTTATCGTCCATCCTAATCAGGTTCTACATTATTTTGTTTTACTGTGTTAGATAGATAAACCTGAGTCTGACTATTATATGAATGTAAATATTCAATTTGTAATGTGTTAGAATGGAAAATAATTTCTAGTCTGTGTTTTTCCACACATGGAAGGACCAGGCTGTACTCTAACACAGATAGAATGTTTACAGTAGATTAAAGAGAAGGTTAAGAGATAGAATATAATAGATATGGTTCTGCATTTCATAGCTAACAGAGTAGTTTATTTCAGTAGGTAAGTTATTATTAAAAGGAATAGTAATCTGGTTATTTATGTTCATTGTTTTAACAAGCTTATTTATGTAAACCTATTGGAAAATAAATAGTAGTATTTTAGCTCAGGTAGAATGTTTAAGAAGATAAGAAAATGTTTGAGTAGATGAGATTGTGTATTTATAGACAGTAGAGTAATTTTATTCAAGTTAAATATTTTGGAGGTTAAACAGTGTTATGATACATTTATACATCTCTATTTTCACTTAGTAACTGAATGAAATACAGTAGAGAAATTACAGTAGAATTACAATGTTATATTTAGTTAAGTAAGAAATAAGCTACTAATCTTTTAGTTTATTTTCTAACAATAATAACTAATATAAGACTAATATTTACTATAACTAAATAGGATTAAAATTAAAAGTACTGAGATTAAAAAGAGTAAAGTGAGTTACATAATTTATGTTATATCATCTTAAAAACTATGAGTAAACTCTACTAAACAGTTTATTAAATAAAAGCAATAAAATATAATTAATAACTAGTATAAAAACCTGAATAATACTTATGTAGAAACTATGTATAATTATTAGAGAGGCTTATACCTGTAATTATAAACTTCAGGGTCGAAACCCTAACCAAGTTAGTAAACTTTTATAAATAAAAACTTCTAATTATGAATCAATTACTTGGATAATAATAATATATATATAAGCAATGAGTCTACTGTAAACTGTTACAGTCCTTTCTGGAACAAAAGTACCTTTACACAACGCACCTATAATGTTAATTTAACCAAAATAACAAGGAATAGAACATGTTCATTAATTAAATGAAGAACTTAACAAGGGTTTCACTTCAGGAAAAACCATATCGTGTATTTTCCAAACAAGTTAAATTAATATAATAAATTACACACTATGAATAAGTTAGAGTCCTTATAATAACAATGTATACTAACAAAGGATATTGAGACAGAATGTTCTTCATTAACAGTCGAATAGGACAAACCCTATTATACACAGAGTTACATTATTACTGTAAAAATGAGACAGACCTCAAAGCAAAACCTTTTTTTAAACCCAATGTATTGCATTGATAGGACGAAAGGCTACAAACTTAATCAATTTACAACACCCAGCTCAGAGCCGGTGTACCCAACATCATGGCATGGGTTTTTAAAAACAAAACTAACATTCATTATACCAAAACCTACTTTACTGAATATCCTTTTTAAGGCAAGAAAATAGTTTTACAAGTCATGACATCAAGTGCCGGAGCCACCCTGCTATATGCAAGGGTTTAATAACAAAAGCAAAACTCAAAAACTGAAGACCAAATGTCCCAATATTGGAGGAATCAAGGTCGAGACTTCTTCCCAAGTGAAACCATTTTGTTTCCCTAAATCTATACAAGTAGGGTTTTGCCACATTATAACCGGATTACCCGTAGGACTTGATGCCAATCCAAACATGGAGAGGTTTCTTCCAATGAAGAGGCAAACTATCACCTACAAGTGAAGACCAAATCTTAGTTAGAATTTGAGTTTATAACTATAACCGTATTTTATTTTAAAAGCTTATAACATATGCAAGATGATTTTATTTACCTGGAAGCTAAAGACTTGGAAGTCGAGGAGGATTTGATCCCACACCATGAGCAGCACAACGAACATCCCGAACCCTTGTGTTCACTAGTAACAGAGTTGACAGAGCTTACAATACATGCTACACTACCGACGAAATCAGGAGTAAGCCTTGGCAATGGAAATGAAAGAAAAAAACACTGAAAACAACTGATAGAGAACCACTACACGCACAGTAATGCACTACCGACAGTGAACGATTACAAACACAGCAAGTATTGTAGGCAGAAGGAAAAACTAAGTGTGAGCTGTGAGATTTGCAACCCATACATTAGAATGGCAACACCTCTCTTCACGCAATAATGGAGCTGGAGACAAGCTTATGTGAGCCCTCATGGCCGCAACAAACCAAATAGAACAAAGAACAAACCCTCGACAAGAATGAGAGTTAGGGTTGCATCGTGGGTTTTTATGTTATTCTTTACATGGTGGTAAACGTTCCACGTGCCCACCAAATTATTCTATTTCATAGTGGGTCGAGTTCTATAGTCTGCATTTCGTTGTCGGGATCAAAATTATTGTTAATAATATTCACAATGATCACAATGATATTTTTTTATACAAAGTCAAAATGTAATGTATCAATGATAAGCATAATTCAAAACAATGCAGAAGTATGAGATTGTATAGTATCATTAACCTCTTGTTTTATTTATAAGCATGAAACCTTCATTAGTAACGAACCAAATCTTATATGGTATCGTTAACTTTGAAAGTTGTAAACATTGAAATCTTCAATGGAAAAATAATAACTATGGAGAGATCCCTAGTAGGGTATAAGCCATTAAGTACAATTTAATAGTTTCCATAGTAATCGTTGATTCAAATATTACATTGAAGGACTATGTTATTAGAAATAGTCTTTATGTAAATACTAATGGTGAGGATTTAATTTAGAAATCAACATTATGCACATAGAAAGTATTTATACTCTAGAATAGATTCTTATTTTTGTAAGAAGTCTATAGTACTAAGATAAACTTCATGGAAGTTGTAGTTATTTGGTCTCCATAAGTAAATAAAGCTCCAAATGATTTCAATCAAGGCTAAATTAGTCTTAGTAGTAAAGGATAGTAAAATTATATAAGGATCCATGTAGTATCACAACTATTTATAAGTGAATAAGATGATATTGTAATTTCATCACATTTTTAAGACATGAAGAAGTTGGAAAAATATAAGTCACAACTTGACGATATTCATGCAGAGGATCACTTATAAATATAATGTAATTATAAGCTGATAAACTTCCTCTACTGAAGCTAAATAAAAGGTAAAGCTAAGAGCTCTGTATAAGTTTGCTTCTTGGAAGGCCTTAGGTCTGTTTCCATACTTATAAGCAGTATTATAATTTTATAAATAGAAACAGCAATAAAATTTAGTTTCAATAAGAGTATTACTATACTAAATCTTGAGCTCTATTAAGGACTGGAATAGCTTAAAGTAATGGTAGAAAGAAGTTTAATCTAAGTAGCAGTCATTCTGATAATAGACAACCAATAGTGTAGAGATACTGATCATAATGACATGCATTTAAAATACTGATATAGATGCAACACAAATAAGGAGAAGGTACTTTACCTCTTAGAACCCTTGAATTCAATTAAGCAAACTTTTACTCTAGCAGTATATTTTATGCTAAAAGAAGTATATCTGGATTAACGCCTTAATAAACTCTTACTGGGTCAAAGTTTACCTATCAAGCCTGTAAGATCCAAAATTCCAGAAAAGTTAGCAATCACTAAGTAAGCCCCAATTAGAAAGTAACTTCTCACCTACTTGACAAAAAAAAACTATCAGTATAGTTAGAAACAACTGAATGCAGATTATTTTACATCACATATCGAAATTAAAATAGTATTAATCTATATGTGTTTAAGTTACCAGCTACTTTTGTTAACTGCTTCATTCTTTCTATTAGCTGCTAGTAGTTATCTAACTGCGACCATAAACAATTTATGTGACATCAAAATTTATAATTTTTGTGAAAATTTGGGGTTTTGACAGAATAACTAAGAATGATTTTATACCCATAATTGGATAGACACTAAATGAATTTTGATGAGAGCCTTGTAATTGTATTGTGCTTGGACATCAATAAGATCTTTATCAAATTCTCTTATAGTTCAGCATATATGTGTCATGCATATGATTGGGCATTTCACATTCTAAAATTAACACAATGATTTCCTTATTGTTCTAGCTTATACTAAAAATCTATTTATTGATTTATAGGTGTGATGATGATGATGACGACAAAGAATAAGATGATGATTATGATGATGAAAACGACGACGATGATGATGATGATGACGATGACGATGACTAGGATGAGGATGATGATGATGATCATGATGTTGAGGAGGAGGATGAGGATGAGGATGATGATGACGGTCATGATGAGGAGGAGGAGGATGAGGATGAGGATGATGATGACGAAAATGATGATGATGATGAAGATGATGATGACGACGATCATGATGAGGAGGAGGAGGATGAGGATGAGGATAAGCATGACAAGGATGATGATGATGATGATGATGATGATGATGAAGATGATGATGATGGTGGTGGTGGTGATGAATATGATAAACATGATGAAGATGATGATGAGGATGATGATGAAAATGATGATGATGATGATGATGAAGATGTTGATTAGGAAGAGGGAGACGACGACGATGATGATGATGATGATCAATGATGGTGGTGGTAATGATGGCAACAACAATGCTACTGATGATGATGATGGTGAGGATGAGGACAATGATGACAAGGATGAGGATGATGATGATGACTAGGATGAGGATGATGAATATGATGATTATGATTATCATGCTTATAATGATGATGATTAGGATGATGATGATGATGATGATGATGATGAAGATGAAGATGATGGTGATGGTGATGGTGATGATGATGAAGATGATGATGATGATGAATATGTGATGACAAGATATTTACCTTGGTCTTCACTAAATTTTTCTTAGCTTCATCAACATTATAATAGAATGGTTATGAGTTATTATTCACTCCTATAAATATGGAACTACCAAACTACTCAGTTTATATCTTCCTCTTTTCTGAAACCAAACTAGGTCCATAAGTCTTAATTCTTCATGTGCACAAATCTAAGAACAAGAGGCTTCATAGGGCCCAAAAAGTTGTATTTTTTTTACTACTTCCTCAGATCATATTGAATTGTCAAATTAGTCCTTGGAATGGGTGTTAGGAGACATCCTTAATTTTTCACTCAATTGGCTGCTCTCCCTATCATGTAGACGTCTTCATTCACTGAGCTCCCCCTAAAATTGCGATCATGAAGATGATGATGATGATGATGACGATAAATATGACAATGATGATGATGATGATGACCATGATAATGGAAATTATGATGATGACGATGATGAATATTATCATGATAATGGAGATGCCGATGAATTGGATGACAATGATGTTGATGATGAAGATGAATATGCTGATGATGATGCCGATGAATATGATGATGATGGTGATAACAGAGACGTTGATGATGAAGATGATGATTATGATGATGATGATAAGGAAGATGATGATGATGAATAAGATCATGATGACGATGATGACAACGATGACGATGATGTTGATATTGATGAACATGATGAAGATGATGGTGATGACGATGACAATGACGATGATGAGGATAATGATGATGATGATCATTGTCGTTGTTTTCGTCATCACCATCATCTTCATCATATGCATCTTCATCATGACCATCATGATCATGATCATTTTCATCATCATCATGTTCGTCCTTGAAGGGAGTTATGTATAGGATCTCACTATAAGCAATGCAACCAATACAAATTATGACAAAATTCTAGTTAAATTAAATTAAACTACAACAAATTAAAAACATAGAGTTGCTTAACTATAATTAATTTAAAATGCAACAAAATATAAAATATGCAAATAAAAAAAATCCAAAATAAACTAAACAAAAGATAAATATGCAAAATAAAAAAACAAAAGAAAACACAAAATATAAAATATGAAAATAAACAAACAAAAAAATGTAGAATTCAAAAACATCCGTGCACTAGCTCATTAGCAAAACGACAACAAACAAGTTTGCTCATGCACACTAGTTCATTAACAGCATCCAGAGCACTGCTAATTTGATGAGCAAAGTAGTGGTAAATGTAGCAGCAGGGGATACTAGTCTAGAGGATACCGGCATTCCTAGTGGAGGAAATCTGACTGTAGTCTAGAGGATAACAAAAGAATCCGGCCGCAGTCCAAAGGATACCGGCATTCCCAAGGGAGGCAATATGGTCGTAGTCGAGAGGATAAAAAAGGGATCAATTAATTATGTAAACCCATTAACCCTAGAAATGTAGGAATTTGGGAAAAATAAGTCAAATTTCCGAACCAATATGGATTTAGTACAATCATACTAAAATTATAATTATGTTTCTATGCTACCATCACTTCTATTATCGGTGGATCTAGTAAGGGTTTTATTATGCATTCTTTGGGACATCTGGGTCTTGGTATTTGACCAATATACAAGAGGTGTGTTGGCATGAGCCATTCCTATCCCTATCAAATACAACATGCACTCTGAGTTTCTGCAGGTTTGTCCTCCCATGGTAGTTAGTGTGGTCGCCTCTCTTTGGCATATCTCAAAGAGTCCAAAGGTTATCAAGAATATTTAATTAATCAAGGTTAGTGTAGTTTCCTCTGTTTGGCATATGGATTATTTCATTAATCAATTAATTCATAAACCAACTTCAAATATATGGGCTTGGCATCTCTGCAGGTTTCCTTTATTTTTAAATCACGGGCTCCCTTCATCTACAGCCTGTGTGTGTCTTCATTAAACCCTCTACAAACATTTCTTCCTTAAATATATGCTGTGTAAGTTCGATCAAATCATATCTTCCAAAATACTATCCTTAAATCCTTCTCAACATATGCAGAATTCCCTTTAAAAAAATTTGTTTATTAATTTCTTGTAGCTTACTCTTTTATTTCACCAAGATTGTACATGCATACTTTTCTAACTTTTGGCAGACTTGTATTTTTCACATCTTGAGCATCTTTAAACAAAATAAGGGTATGGCTAGGTATCCACCTCAACTAGGAACAAGACCATGTCACCTTAAAACCTTACTAACAAACACACAGTCTCTGTAAGTCACTTTAAAATGGTTTTTCAAACTTCTCAATTCAACACTTAGTCAATTTTGTTAGACCCTAGTCATTACTGTGCTAGGATGCATTTTGGCAGACTCATATCTTACATGTGTGAACACCCAGAGGGAAACTGAGATCATGAGTGGATTCCCATATCATCAAAGAATGGACCCATAACATATAATGAATTTATTAGTTAAAGAGTTGACTCTACCGTGCATTTCCAAGTGGGCTCTCAACCTCCTATTTTCAACACTCGGTCAATTTTTCATATTTTTTGATATGCAAGCTCATTTTTTTACCTCTTTTGGCACGATGATATTTTTCTCATGTGGTCACCATAAGAAAAAATAAGAACATGGATGGATAGCTAGTTCATTAAACAACATGCCTATACCTTCTAATGAATTTATCATCACTCAGACACGCTTTGGTGGGAATTTCCAAATGCCTCTTCAACCTTGTGATTTGACACTTAATTTCTTTAAACCTTAGGTCTCAAAGGTGATTTCAATTTTTCATCAAAATTGGAGTGTAAGACATCCAATGGATGGCAGACAACCAAACGAATCCATTAAGACCAATTTCATCCTATGGAATTACTTTCTCTCTCCTTAGCGGGCATTTTACTAAAGTATGATGTAAAAGTTGCTTAAGACCCTGTTATGGAAGATCCATAATTTATGCCTCTGGTACTTTCAATTCAAAGTAAGAACATGGCTAGGTATAAAACAAAGCCACCTACAGGATGCCCATATTATGTGGGCATTTGTTTCAACCCACAAATTATGGCAGGCATTCTCCTAGATAAACTTGTCTAATTTGACCAAAAAGAACTTCTTTTGGGAGGCCTATATCTTCTTCCTCAAAGAGTTGTTCTGAGAACTGGTGCCATGGTCAGATAGAAACTTCAACCAACTATGGGATGATGGGACATGGTAGGAATTTTCTCCTTTTTATGAAATATGGTGGGCATTTTCTCCTTCTTATGAAATGATTTCCTTAGCTTGCATAAGGCCCATGACATAGGAGATCAAGGAAAGGATTGAAGAGTTGAAAGAACAAATAAAATATTATGGGGTAAGTGGCATATTCACATATTTTTTTTAAGCTATGAAATGATTTCATATATGATATTATGTTTTCTATTTTTCCAAGTGATCTGATAAAGTAAAGTTTTTCATTTGTAGGAGTTTTTACAATCCATGACTAGAGAAACTATTGAGACAGGTATAGGTAGCAGTGATGATCCAATGTAGCAACAATGTTGAATATCAAAAAATCTTGGGGAAAAATCCAATCTCTCCAATGACACAAATGAAGGTAGATAAAATGAATAAGGACATCATTGTAGTATACTATTAAAGTCTATTCAGTTTTTATTATATCACCCATAACTAAGTATCTATGTTTTCTTTTAAGCAACAGTGCAACCACAATAGTGAATCCAGCGGTACTCGGCATGTACCAGCTAATGTTGGGGTGTGCTTGTCCCATGATAGTGGGGATCAGAGTGGCCATTCTGGTATGTGTGCTTTGGAAATAGAAATATCTACTATGATTATAGATATTTATTTCTTGACATATACTTATAAATTTTCTTCTTTCAATGGAACACCTTGAAGCTTAGGAGGGTGAACCGCAAGAGGAATTAGCAAGTAGAGAAACAATTAACAAACTAGCTATCACAACTACATAGACAGGTAAATACAAATATTGTAATTTTAATCAAAATGATGAACTATTAATTTCAATAATATCTCAACATATCGATATGCCCATTTTCGTTGTTGTAGTTCATGCCCCTTCAGAACTGCCTCCACGCCCTACTCAACGAGGTATAAGAAGTATGATGCATGAGGGCATGGAAACACAAACACTAGAAGGACATGGCTTCATAGATATTCTACCAAATGATGACGATAATATCCCAATTATCATTAGTTATTACAATGCCAAAAAATAAAAATCAAAGAAAAAGTAGATGTATAAATTCATGACTTGTATTTGGATGTATATCGATGTTGTTAATCTAAAACATTGTTTATATGAATTACCTCATTATGCTTCAATGTTTTTATGGTTATATGTTTTGATGAATAGCCTAGTTATGCATGAATTTTTATATGTTTTCTATCTAAACAACATCATTTATTGGGTATGGGGAATTGAGAGCGATGTGAGGGGGGAAGGGGCCATATGAGATTCCACCTTCACGTGATTGGCCCTATTCAGTAGAGAATATAAAACTGTTCTTGAAATAGAGAGGAGCCCAATAAGGTATAAATATTCTTTTATTACTATGTATTAAAGATGGTTGTAAATTTTTAAATGCATGTCTATTTCTTAATAAATTGTTAATAAATTTAACATTTCACGGTTCATTGATTTCTACAGGACTTTGTAGTAGGATTTAAATGAATGTTTATTTGCTTATATATTATTTACTCATATAAAAATTATGTCTTTGATGATTTATGCAGTTATTGGTGATAGAAATGCATCTCGTAGACAACTCTTATCAAGTTGTATGGGAGAATGGATCTGGCGAAAGGACAATGATAAGGTAAGGGTTTTAATGTGTTCTTTATCTTGAATGTGTTTGTCTTTATCCTTAAATTATATTTCATTCTATTAAGATACAAGAGATACAACAAATACTAAATAACTACTTTTAGAATATCATCCAGACTAGGAGACAACCTTCTACATAAAACAAAAATGCTTCTTAGTAATGTAGAAAAATAGAAGAAAAATCGCATAGAAGAAATTAGGTTTTTTTTGGCCCTTCTTCCTATAATTTCAGCATGATGAAACCCTAGGTTAAGAAATTTTAATTTTTCAAACCCTAATTGTTCATCTATCTTTCAAAACTAACTTTTCTGAGTTGTATACTTGTAAATATTATTCTTAGGTTATTTTTGTTTCTCTTAGGTTTTAGACTTAATTTTTTATGTGTTTTTGTATCTTTTATTTTATCAAAAAAGAAAGCCGTAAAAAAAGAATTTTTGTGTAAAACCCTAAAAACATAGACCTGTTGCTCCCACAATCTGAGCCCTCTCCTTTATCAAACACAACTATGGAATATTTATTGCAGATCTCGTATGCCCTAGCTACCTTCTCGGTACACTCAAGACAGAAAACAAGTTAGTATTTCAAACTATTTAGATGGTGGTGTATTTTGTAAAATATTTCTTATTGATTTGATTACTTTTCTGCCCTATTCGCATTGGTTTTCTAGGTAAATGTAAGTCTGATTTTTTACTGAGATCTAGAACCTTACATCTTTGAATGCAGAGTGATATAATTCTGACATTATTTTACTGAGTATTGTTTTGGATCATTTTCTTAGTACTAATTATTGCTATTGAGAGCTAGGTGATGGTAAGGGACTTGATGATATTATATTTCAGAGCTTACATACAGGATCGAGTGAATGATAATAACATTATGGTTAGCTTGCCACTAAATTTTCATTAAGTTGGTATTTTATATCTATGCTATCACATACACAGATCTAGAAATCATATGCTAAATGACACTTTAAATGATTAACACTGGTTATTGGTTGCACTATTTTACACGTTCTGATTACTATGATGATAAACTTTCAGTTGTTGCATGGCACATATGTGTACCATAAATTCATATTTCTATATCTTCAAAGGTAGAAGATAAAGTGATGTTATTACATGAGGAGTGTCTCCAAGGAAATAATGATATGGTTTCTAAACTACAAATTGCATGCTCAATTGTGCAACCTACTTCTTAGTGCCAAAAGGTAATCTATGATGAATTTTTTGCTACATGAGATCATTCCTAGTAATAGAATAGAAATAAGTTGTCAATTTTTTGTTGACTAACATGTATCTTTCCCATCATGTGCTTAGGGGACTGTTTTTATCTTATGGGCATATTTAATACTAACTTGACCAATTTTGTCAATGCTTGAGGTGGTTGCATAAGAAGGATCAACTTTTTATATTCACCACTTCCAATAATGGGAAACATCAAAACAACTTACCACTAGTTGGAACTACAAATATCCTACACAGATTTTCCAGGTGAACAACTACTCTTTTTCCCTAGGGGTTGACTTATTTTTTTTATTATTTATTTATTTTTCAATAAAGATGAATTCAATTCACCTTATGTTTTTTATAGTATGATGAATTATCACTAGTAGCTCTTTAGATGTAGCAGAGCAAGTGATCATATTTCATGAGGAGTGTCTCCAAGGAAATTATGATATGTTTTCTAAAGTACAAATTGCATGCTCAACTATTCAACCTATTTCTGATCAATGCCAAAAGGTGATCTATAATGCATTTTTTGTTATATGAGATCATGCATAGTAAAAGAATAGAAATAAGTTGTCATTTTTTTGTTGATTAACATGTCTCTTTCCTATCATGTGCTCAAGGGACTTTTTTCTTCTTCTTTCGGGCATATTTGGTACTAACTTTGACCGATTTTGGCAATGCTTGAGATGGTTGCATAAGAAGGATCGGTTTTTCATTTTCATCTCTTCCAAAAATTGCGTCCTTGACCTTCTTTGGCTTCATTTACACCTGCGGGCTTCCTTAGTCTTCAAAGCTTGGGCTCCCTTCATCTTCAGAACATGAGATTCCTTTACTTCTGACTTGTGGACTTCTTTAAGCTTCTGCGGGTATCTACAAGCCTCTACGGGCTTCTTCCAAGCTATGTGGGCATCCTTCCAAGCCCTTGTGGGATATTTAAGCCCCAGTGGGATTAACCTAATTTTGGATCACAATAAGTTGATCTGAACCCAGTGGTGCCCACATCTTTTATCTACAGTTTTTTTTATAGATGTACCCCCTACCTTATCATAGAAGTCAACTCTCGGTGGTGCCTAAATATCATTTAATTAATGTTTGAATGATACCTGTGGTGATTACAACGTATTTTATCGATGGTATTTTTATAGATGTACCCTCCTACCTTGTCATAGAATCCACTCTAAGAGGTGCCACTTTAGCCTCTAATTATGTATTTTATCCAATTATTATGGATTTGTGCATCCTAATGGGCAAAAAACTTTTGAGGCAACAATTAGGGTGCTTAGGGCCACTTTGGGTACTTTTGGGCAATTTTTAGATCATTATGCCTTATTTTTTAGAGTAATTTAACACTTTTTGACCTCCCCCCTGAACTTCCCATTTATTTTTTTCCCTTTTACTTCAAAATGTTTTTTCCCATATCTTACTTTCTTTATATATTTCTTTTCTATAAATCACCTTTCCTTTGTTATATTTTATCCATTTATTTGTATTTAAAATATAATATGTATTTTTTCACAAGCAGTTATTGAAGATCTAAAACCGTGGAAAGGAAGGTGCCTTTCCATGGTTTTTTTTTTTTTTTTAAAACCTCCAAGTTTCGTCACAGGTGTTGCAAAACCATTGAAACCCTGGGTGGCTTTCCACAAATATTGTCGCTATAGTGACGAAGTTTCGTGGAAAAATTATCGTTCAACTTGTAGATTTTGTCGATAGAGATTGGTTTTCCATGGTTTTGCATGGAAGAAATTTCTGTTCAAATTCTAGAATTCGTTGATAGAGAGACAAACATTCATCAAATTGTTCCACGGTTTTGCATGGAAACAAAATTTTTCCTAGCAGTTTTTTGCCATATTTTCATCGTTACAGGGACGACAACTTTGTCGATAGAGTGACGAAATATAGAAAATGAATTAAAAAATCAATTTCAAGGCCATTGTATATAAGACACATGGAGGCCAGTTTCCGTCTCTATATTGACGGCTTATAAAGTTCATCGTTATATCGATGAAATAAGTGCCACTAAACATTGTGACTATTATTGTCGCAATTAAGATGACAAAACCTAAAAATGAAAATGAAAAAACCATCGTAAATTTTCCATTATTTATTAGTGCTAGATGGTGCACTTACAATATTATGTAAGTACAAACATTCTTCAAACTTGTGGCCCCTAGTCTAACCTATTCTACACAAAGGCATCCCTTCAGTGTTTATCAGGTTTGGCGCTCTAGTTGCGAAGTAATTCATGAGCGTCAAGTAATTGTCTTTATGGTGTCCATGTGTTCTACATATTTTACACCATAGTTCTTCTTGAACTTCCTTTCTTCTCTTAATGTCCTGGAGCTGTACCATAAGGTTGGCCAACTGCGACTGAATATGCATTAATCTTGTGCCACTATCTCCAATAGATCAATATTCCAACTTCATTGCTACCTCCAGAGCATCTTTCTGCGACACAATATTCTGTTGCATCAATGGGGTTTGGATATGTGGTAACAAAGAGGTAGTAAACCATTCCTTGCAGGGTAATTTTTAGGGGCGAAAAGTGGCCAATTGGCTATTTTTGGGGTGTTTTCCATAAAATAAATTCGCTATTTGGTCTTTTTAGTGTCTAATGTCCCCTATATTTACACAAAATATGTATTTTTATTATGATATTCACCAAAATTTACACATTTAAGTGTTAATTTTATGTTTCGTATTTAATATTTGCCTACCGATCTATAAACACGTTTTTTTCAATCCAAAAAAATCGCCTAGAATACTATACTTAAGTATAATATTAGAATCCTTAAAAAATACTGTGATTCCTTGTGATGTACATCTGACATATGAAAGCTAACTTTGGCCATCGGTGTCTTAAATTTATGGTCAAATTCTGAGACAGATTCTATCGGTAGTTGCTTGATTTCTTAATTGATCTCAACGATGCACTATGATTCAGACTTTGGCTTCTAAACTCATGTATCATACCCAGTCAAATATCATCGAGCATATTCTGGAAAAATCCTATTGACACTATGGAAAATTTCATGTTCCAGTCCTATTGACACTATGGAAAATTTCATGTTGTGATCATTTGTGTTTTCTTGAAATTCTCATCATGGATCTGTCGCACAGTCCACATAGCGTCATAGAGGAACCATTTATTTTTGGTTCTTCCAACCCATTTCCATTAAATATTGGTAACTTAATGTTATCTCCAGCCATTGTATTTACTGCTGGTACAGTCAAAACAAAATTTTGGCTAGTTGGACTCCCTTGTTTGATATTTTCAGCATTAGTATTACTTGTATTTACAAATGCAGTTGGACATAAGTTTCTACATCTTATCTCCGGCGATGTATGTGGTGTTGTAGGCAAGTTGTAACCATGTTCTCGTTTGGTAGCTTTAGTCGATTCTTTGTCTCCTTTAGATATCGTCTAATATTCTTCTTCTTCGTTGCAAGACCCTTCATCTATGTAAGATGCAATCCTGTATCCCTATTCTTCTTGGTTCGTGCTAAAACTCCCTCTTTATAACATAGTCTTTCTTTTCTTACTGGATCTAAACCTTCTCCTACTTCTTAGAAACCCAAACTCTAGTTCAGTTCTACTATCTCCAGGGAATATCTAAACTCAGATTACGTCATTTTTCACAGTATTTTGAGGCGACATACCCACTCATCGGTATCACATCCTTTACTTGTCACATTCAGAGAATGCCTTTATCCCATATAAGCATTTTCATCCATGTCTTTAAAGACGACAGATATGTACCTTGTGGTCCTTGAAAAAATTTATACTTTACCTCACTATATAAGTTTATAGTGTCAACAACAAACTCATTGATATATCTCTCCAGGATACTATCTACCCAAAAATACACATCCCTTGACACAGGGTTGCTTACTCTTTTCAATCACTCAATCAACTGAGGATTCCACTCCTTGGGTTCACCTCCTTGGAAATTTCTTTGTTGGGTTTCCAACTGAGACAGCAACCCATAAAACATAGTGGGAAACTCAGAAAACAAAATCTTGTGAATGTCCAAATAAATGTACCAGCCCAACCACTCTGTTGGGATCCACCGAGATCCTTTGATTTCTTTTCGTGCGAATTTTAACTCCTTGAAATCCATCCAATCCTGGATCTCTAGTTTCATTGGGTGCCGCAACATATATCTCACCATAATTATTATGGTCTTGACAATGAAACCATTTGTTGGATTTTCTCCCATTAACCCATTTTTTTCCCTATCTTCTTCAGCGCAACAAATCTCAATATATTGGCTCGACAGAGCAGAGCTCAGTCGGAAGCACCTCAAACATAGATGTCATGTCACCGAATATATCTCTCTTGAATGGGTAACTACCAAAACCATTAGAGAAAATTTGGGGTCTAAAATGGGCCTTATAAGAAAACGCACCAACAATAAGTTCTTATGAGTTGGAATTCAAGAACCAATAGAATTCCAATAAAATAAGTCAACCATAATGGTTGAATTGACATATTTGTCATTAAAAACTATTTTTTGTTCGTATTATCAACATATCTCCCTGTGTTTTTACTCAAATTTCAATCGAGAGAGCTCGGTGGATGCAGAATTTGATTTTGCATCCAACGAGTACCCACATTTCATACTTTGGACGGACCCCGCTACCCCAAAAACAAGAAATACAAGAAAATACATGATGATGATGTCATCATCACATTTTTTCATGTATTTCTTGTTTTTGGGGTAGCGGTGTCCATCAAAAGTATGTAGTATGGGTACTTGTTGGATGCGGAATCAAATTCCACATCCAACGAGCTCTCCTGATGAAAATTTGAGTAAAAACATGGGGAGATATGTCGAAAATATGAACACAAAAAAGTAGTTTTTTTTCCTCCAAAATTAATAAATATAATTTTAATATTTTAACTATTATTTTATTATTTTAACTATTATTTTATTATTTTCCTTAGGAGGCCCATTTCAGAGCTCAAAATTCCTCTAATGCACATTTCTGCAGTTGGGTGGGGATTTTCTTATACCTTGGCCCTACGCTAAGGTTCTTAGCGAATCCCAAGGGTGGATTAGTCTATGTTCACTGTGATTTATTATATCAATAGAGGTTTTGGAGTATAAACATATTCAATTAATACAATGTGACTGATATACAATCATTCATATATAAGCAAATCTACAAGCATTTATTCTATGCACATTCATACAAGTAGTTCAAAACACATTCAACATTCACACATATACACAGAATATTGTTAGATTTTTATCATTTAGTTAATATGATCTTAGGATCTTATCTAAGAGAATAACATGCACAACAATAATCACACGAGACAAGAGGCACAAAGATTTTTCCTTGGGGAAACTGTAAAGGAGAAAACCCCTCAACTTCCTTAGAGATAGAATGAGCACCAATGGAAAAAGTAAAACCCAAAGAAAGAAAGATGATCTCCAATAGCTGTTGTTTCTCTCACTTGTGCGAGCTCCTCATCTCTCACTCATGCGCTACAGCTGAGTGACTGTTTGTTTCAAGTAGAGAGGCTCACTCTCTATTTATACTGGTTTTCCACTTGATAATTACTTACCAAGGACGACCTCACTAGGATAGTCTAATCACCCTAGTACCCCTCAACTGTCGGGAAATTTCCCCAACTTACAAAGGAGGTTTAAAATCTATGACTTTACATGACTTGATTATATTAATGATTCTCTTGATAGGAACATCAGGGTACAATGAAATATAGTATAAGATATACAAGTGAACACATTCTGAAGTTACAAATACATCAACACTCCCTCTTAACTGGGAAGGTATTCTCTTGACACAATTCATCAGCACAAGTATTCATAACTAGATCATCATCAAAATGGATCATCATAAAATTGGATCATCATAAAATTGGATCATCATCAAACTGGATCATCATCATCACTGCTCCCACTATCTCAAGCAAATGGTGTTATCTCTCAATTCTACTCATCATAAGAAGTTATACAAATCCAATCCTTTTTTATGCTGGTTGTAGGCCTAGCCTCCATGTAGGTATTCATCAACAGAGGCAGCCATTTTTCATGCTCAGTTCAACTCTATAGAGCCAGTCCTTTTTCATGTTTGTTGTAGCTCTACAGATCTAGCCCTTTTTCATGCTGGTTGTAGGCCTTTCCCTCTGCAAAGACTTCCTCTACAAATCCAACCCTTTGTCATGCTGGTTGTATTTCTACAAAGCCAGCCCTTTTTCATGTTTGTTATAGTCCTTTCCGTCTACAAGGACTTCCTCTATAGAGCCATCCCTTTTTCATGCTAGTTATAGTTCTATAGAGCCAACCCTTTTTCATGCTGGTTGTAGGCCTTTCCCTCTGCAAGGTATTCCTCTACAGAGACAACCCTTTTTCATGCTGGTTGTAGTTCTATAGAGCCAACCCATTTTCATGTTGGTTGTAAGTCTCAGTACTTATATCTGACCATGGGAGGAACCAATTCTGCCACAATGTCAGAAAGGCACAACACTTACATCTAACCATGGGAGGAGGAAATCCTCCCACCATGTCATAAAGGCACAACACTTACATCTGACCATGGGAGGAACCAATCCTGCCACCATGTCAGAAAGGCATAGCACTTACATCTGACCATGGGAGGAATCAATCTTGCCACCATGTCAGAAACACACAACAGTTACATCTGACCATGGGAGGAACCAATCCTTCCACCATGTCATAAAGGCTCACGGACTTATCACTTCTCCTTAGAAGAAACCTCGATCTACAGAACACCAAGCTTCTCTCTGAAGTACTCAAACTTAACTCTAGCCATTTCTAGCATAGAATCACATCAGGGTTGATTACGTCCAAGGATAACCTATGATATTTGCCAGGACTGATTACATTCGAGGAAAACCTAGAGGACTAATTACATCTAAGAAATCTACGAGCTTCACCAAGATTTTATGCTCAGAAAACCTATCTCACCGACCTAGCTAGAACTCCCTCTTTCGAGAGATCTTGATCTAGATCACAAAATGGAGCTTCACTGCTCCTCTCTGCATCATACAAAAATGCAAGTCATATCAATCAAATAAAATAGTAGATTTCAAAAGAAACATACTACCTCCCAAATAGTCTAGCAAGTGGAAAGATATTTTGCCTCAGTTGTACTCACTGCCATGCAGGACTGCTTCGTACTAAACCAAGAGATCACAATTGATCTCATACTGAAGGAACACCTCGAAGTGCACTACCTACCCAATCTGAATCTACATAACCCTCTAGGTTAATATTATGATTCACTTCATACTTGGGGCCATGATAAACTGTACCCTTCCAATATCTCAGAATATGGTTTGTAGCAATCAGTCAGGAACTGAATCAATGTGTTCACAGCAAAGCAAATATCTAGTCTCATATTTGTCAGGTACATCAAGGAACAAATCATCTGATGATACATCATGGCATCAACCGTATCTGATGAAGCATCACTCAATAGCTTCAGCTTTGATGCCATATGTGTGGCTATCATCCTGAACCTCCTCAGGATCTCCACTGCATACTTCCCTTGTCCAAGAGAGATTTCATCTACACTTTTCCACACCTCCATTCCTAGAAAGTAATGCATCATACCCAAGTCCTTCATATCGAACGTAGAAGCAAGTTTCCTTCTTGCAGTATTTAATGAGCTCCTATTTTCCTGTCAGGAAGAGGTCATTAACATATAACAGGAGCAACACTGGTCTTCCACCTTCAACATTGAAGTAAAGGTTGGAATCTGCTTTACTCTTAGTAAATACTAGATCCATCAGTAATATTTCCATCATGTCATACCATGTCAAACTTCGGGATCTTTTGTAGTCACTCCCTCTGAAGTGGAGCATCATTCTCCCTCTGCCTTTCATACTCTATGTATTGAAACATTCTATACTAGAGTGACAAGTAGCTTCCTCTACTACTATTTTCTTGTATCCCACGATGTTGTCATCTACTGCATGTTGGTTCTTATAGATCCATATGGAAGACACTACGGGCTTCCCTTCAAGTCTCAATACCGCATCCTAGACATCATTCTTATCGAACTGGTGCACTCATTCCCTTTCTTCTTGGCTATTTCTTCATAGCTTAAAGATTCTGCATCAATTAATTCCCTCAACAATGTCACATAACTGCATTGTGTATGAGACCTCTTTCTTTCTTTGAAAGTATCATCATATTATTCTTCTTCTTGGATTATTTCTTGAACTGTCATCACTTGTTATTCAGAACAAGTCTCATCCTTCTTTTCTTGTAGGCGATTGTATGTGGTCTTTCCTACAACTCAAATTCATTATTTGTATGGTTAGAAACATTTCGTAAGGAATATTCATAATGGCAAATTCTTATGCATAAAGATATAATCATGCAACTATTTTAGCCAATACAACATTCATCCATATCTCACGAAAACTTTCTAGATTCCTTCCATCTCTACCATGACATCATTGAGATTGTACACTAATCCAATATGTCAGCAAAGAGGTTTCATTCTAGATAAGTAGCAATTGAGATTTGTATAGCACCATGGGATACTTACCTATCACATGCATATTAGTAGTATACTGTCATTAATGCAAACATTTTATCATGTATAACACATCAACTCAATATAAACAAATGCATAACAAAATAATATCATGAAATGACTATTGAATTCTTATCTTTATTTGTTTCGTGGGTAGACTCCTTCTTGAGCCTTCAGCTTCATCATCTTCTTCATTCATAAAAACATCATTTCTTATCCAAATGCTAAGATGGATAAGAAGTTCTTCAAGAGTTGAGTCCTTTATATTCCTCATCGCTTGAGGGATCTTCTTTGAATCATGAGAGTTTGATCTTTAATTCCTCCCATCTTCTCTTCTCTTATTATGAGTCGAGCTTCTTCTTGTGTGCACTCTTCCTAGAGTCCGCTGAAGGTAATCACTTCCTTCTTGCACACATTCCTTGAATGAATGGATCCCATGATCCTGGGATTCCATTCAAGGTGGTTATAATAATATCTTATTCTTCTTTGATTTATTCGTCATAGAATCAAACACTTCCTTTTGGTGTCTTCATGGATGACACATGAGAGATGATCTTTAATAGAATCTGCAATGATTCTCTTGGCTCTAGCCTTATCCACATCTCCCTCTAGTTCTAATAACTGATCCAATTCAATTTCATTAAGGATAATGGAGGTCCAATACTTCCATATTTGGAATTTGTTAGCTTCACCAAGCTTGTCATCAAGCTGGTGTGATAGGTCATTTTGAAATGAGAACCTCAAATGTAAATAGAAAAATATTAGATCTTGTCGATTTGAGGTGTCCTTCCTCGTTCCGAATCTGGATGATCTAGGGTTTTTTATAGAAACCCTAATTTTAAAAACTTGAAATATTTCACATCTTATTGGATATAAATATGTGTCTCCTTAAGTAAAGCTCAATAGAATTCTCATTTTCCCAAAACTGTGATTAGAACTGCAAAATATCTCATGCCCTAGTTTTCTTCAATTTCTTCTCAAGAATTTCCTAATATTGTTTCTACAATATATCCAAAATTACTACTTCTCTATGTTTAAAACTTCTCCCTGAGGTAGATGAGTCCATCCTCTTTCCAACACCATAGTTTTGAGCAGAATTGGTTTCACCAATTGGAACTTATGAGAGTTTTCCCAAGGTGACTTATTTCAGGCCTGTTCAACATACATAACTTGTACAGACTACCACGTGTCATGTTTTTACCTTCAAGGTCTGAATCTTTTAGCAAATAAATTAAATTTCATTCCCTATCTGGAACAACTTGCGAAATTTCATTTGGACCTTCTTATCCCAAGATATAGCAATTCTACCAAGGTGTCCTTTTTAGGGATGAATCATGGGATAGGCTCGAACCGTGATTTGGAGGAGTCATATATCTCGGAATAGAACAAATATGAGGCTAAAATTTTTAAATAGGGTACATCAGGAATTAATATTTGTCCTGTAAAATTTTCGGCTCGTGATCCTTCTCTAATCTCGAGATATAGTGAATGTACCAAAACTACTAGTTTTAGTATTTTAGGGTTTTCAAGTCGAGGGTCAAATTAGGATTTGACTTTCCTGTAGTTTTACCCAACCAAAAATTTCGATCTCGGTATCTAAATTTCTATTTTGAAGAGGAGAGCAATCCTATTTTGGGCTCACTCAAAAATTCCTCTTCTATGAAAATCCCTAATTTCCCGCAGTAGTGACATGTCAACAACTGAAAATGCCTGGAATGAAATTATGCTTCGACAGAAAAGATGTGCCCTTCAATAGAGAGTTAGCCTAGCCTCCTTTTGCTGATGATTTGTGGAGAGAGACCCAAAAAGTAAGAAGCCCTAGCTTATGCAGGTGCACAGTGTCTTCTTCTTAGGTTAGCTCTGATACCATGTTAGATTTTTATCATTTATTCAATATGATCTTAGGATATTATCTGAGAGAATAACATGCATAGCAATAATCACAAGAGACAAGAGACATAAAAAAATTTCCTTGGGGAAACCATAAAGGACAAAACCCCTCAACTTCCTTAGAGATAGAATGAGCACCAATGGCAACAGTAAAACCCAAAGACAAAAATATGATCTTCGATAGATTTTATCTCTCTCACTTGTGCGAGCTCCTCTTCTCTCACTCATGCACTACAATTGAGTGAGTGTGTGTTTCAAATAGAGAGGATCTCTCTCTATTTATACTAGTTTTACATTTGACAATTACCTACCAGGTCCAACCTCATTACGATAGTCTAATAACCCTAGTACCCCTCAACTATGGGGACTATTACCCCGACTTACAAAGGAGGGTTAACCTGTATGACTTTACATGAATTGATTATATTAATGATTCCCCCAATAGGAACATCAGGGTATAATGAAATACAATATAAGATATACAAGTGAATACATTCTGAAGTTAAAAATACATCAACAAATATAACGTGGAAATCCATCCAAGAAAAAACCACAAGGTGCTCTTCATATGGCATGAGGAAACAGTTGCAAATTTTGTCTATGCACTAAGCTGTAGACTCTGCTCAAGATCTTCTTCTCTTTCTTTATAGACTCTTCCTCCCTCTCATGCTCTCTCATCTTCTCTCTCTCTCTCTTCTCTTACTAATGATCCATGGACATCCTTGATTGACTCAACCTTTCCTACTCTTCTGCGCACTCATTTGCAGATCATTTTCTCGGATGCACTCAACAATCCTAATAGAAAACTTATAGAGCCATCAACCAAAAGCTAACAGTGAGAAGCCACTGAGAGTTCACTTGTCTAATTGAACTCTAACTCGAGAGTCTAAACCGAGAGTTTAACCCACATACATATTGGGTTCTCTCTTTTATAGCCTTATTACAATCTCGATACATACTCAATACAAACTCAAGATTCAATACAGACTCATTTTCTATCGCTTTCTCAGCCGACTTCATATATCCATCCAACATACTATCATTCATATTCTAGTAACACCTAATGGGAGGAATTGGTGGCCTGACTTACAAATATTCCTTCATATGTGTGGTTTCTACTGGCTCTGGTCAAACTCGTACCCACAATCCTTAAGGCCTGTCTCTTTTTTAGCATTATGCCTTACTATCATTTTTGAGCCGTTATTTTACTCACGCACATTCTGGTACTATTATTCCATCATGAATTCCCTTGTCCCACTCCTTTCTTTAGTTGTGGCTTCTTCTTCTTGCGCAACTTCCTCTTTTGTTGCCCCTCTTCTTTCTTCTTCCTTCCTTTTACTTCCTCTGTCGCAACTTCCTTCTCTCCTATTCTGTCCTTTAACTGCTTTTGCCGCATATTCCTTCTCTTGTCATTTATTTTAACTGATTCTGCCGCAACTTCCTTCTCTTCTTCTTTAGCTCTTTTCCATCCTTAGGTAGAATTCTGAGTGAATTCTACCTTCCGAACACTAGTGAGCTCCAGCTATGATTATTTCCACTCTGAGTTATCTAGCTAGTTAGTGTGAGTTGGTGAATTTGAATCTTATCCACAGTGTTCGAATTTTATTTATTGTACTACCATTGTATTACTAATTAATTAATGAAGATTAATATTATGATAATCCGAGCAATACTTGTCATATTTGTGTGAAGTTTCTATCATGAATCCCTTGTTCAATTTACATTGATTTGATAATTCTACTGCATGCTTCTTTTCAGATAACTCTCATTTTGTCTTGTAGATATATGGTTCATGAAAGTTAACACTCTATTCTCCTAGAACATTATTTAAGAGGGTATTTTCCTCAAGGCCTATGCACTTTCTTTGAGATCGTTGACTAGGGTTGTAGTGGTGGGCACACTTCTCTTCTCATGGTGCACTTCACTTCTTGGAATTCTATATGTCTCCTGGTTCCTTATCATAATCAAACATGCAAATGAGAACCAATGATGGATATGGGGGACAATATGTGCACAAGGGTAGATGAAACATGTTCATTTGAAATGATAAAATTCTTATCCATTTTCACAACTAGATTGTCTACAACACCATCTAATAGTAATTTCCAATGTTACTAAGTGACACTAGATTAATTGTATATATAATTACAATCATCTAATGAGTGGCTTCATTAAGAGAGGATGATTAATGAGGCTCATATTAAGGAACTCCCATGAAGGAATGGAGGTAGGGAATCATACAAAGGTCCCTTCATTTTGATTCTTGCTTTGACACACTCTCAATACATGAAAATTATTGATCCACTTTTCTTGAATTTCCTTCATTTTCATTGAAGTCACCTTTTATGTTTCCAAGGCATGTCAATGTATGAAGTGACAAGGTGCTATATATATTGAGGTGGCAAGTGAAGTGCATCTCAATATGGTGGCAATGGAAAGTGTGTTCAATAACTTGTAGTGAAGTCATAGTGTATACATCGAGAGTAAAGTGATGTGTAGGTGTGAGACAATTGTGTAAATGCTTGGCATATTAAAATGATAATAAATTGCATATATATGTGTTGATAAGGACAAGTAGGTTTAATAGCCTGTTATGGTGTCATGGTAGATACATGGAGTCAAGTGATGTGGATGACTACCATAGGTGTGTAGAGTGATTAATATATTATGTAGCAAATAGATCCACCTTAAAGTGTAATCTGTCAAGCATCTAGAGGGATAAAATTGCTTAAAGTGTAAATTATTTTTGATGTGTAGAAAATTTAAAATTAAAAAAAATAAATAAAATATGACACCTCAATTCTGCTAGTAAATCCCTTATGCAATTGATAGATTTGGATTTAAGATGGATTTAGGCTGTTTTTTTAAGGATATTCTTTCTATAATAAATAGTAAAAACATTTGAAAATTCTATACCCTCCAAGTCTAAATATGACAAGGAAATAAAGATTGTTATAAGTGGATAAATTTAATTCCCACCAAAATAAATAGAGCAAGGTCAAGTAGTTAAATAATGGGAACATACTTTGAAGCTCAGCGAAGGCTCTATGAGGAAAGGTGATCCCTTGGTGCACACAAGGGACATAGGAGTCTCGAAAAAAAATGCTACTATGAAACACTTAATCTAAGATTCTTAGCTTTCTTTTTGTTTATGTCATTTTTAAGTATATGTTCAGATTTCTATTTTTCATATGATTCTTACTTTTCATATGGTTCTTGTCATTTTTTAAGTATTTGGTTATTGGTTGAAGCACTTGAGTGGGCCTAATGGTTAAGAACTTATGTTTTTTCTAAAGGTCATAGGTTCAAAAAGGATGGGGTAGGATTGGCCCTTGTGACAAGGTTCTAAGGCTAGGAGCCTCCTAAGAGAGAAGCTCAGCTCGCCTTATATTTTTTTATTATAGAATAACTTGACATCAAACATAATTTGTGTGCACAAAATTGGTCTACTTTTAATGTATTTTTTATGATGGAATGGCTTGACATCAAACAGAATTTGTGTGCACACAACTGGTCAACTTTTAATGAATCCAACCTAGTTTTTGGTATTTTTATTATATCTAACCAACAAATATAAATATAAATAGGTCAGAGGTTCAAAACAAATGGGGTAGAATTAGCCCTTGTGACAAGGTTTTAAGGCTAAAGACCGTTAAGATAAAGGCTCACCTTATGCACTTCCTAACATCTCTCCGCCCTTTTTTAAGGCCAAAAAAAATTGCTATTTTAGACTTATTTTTATTATTAATTTTTTTAATGATGAAATGGGTTGACATCAAACAATTTTAAACAATTTGTATGCACAAAGTCAAACTTTTAGTGAATCCCGCCGACTAAGATTTTTTGTATTTTGATTATATAACAGCAACAAAAATATATATATATATATATATAAACTCTCCTCCAACGTCTCATTTTAAATTTCATTCGACTGGATCGTATCTCAATCAAGAACACCGTCTGAACTAAAAAGGGTTTCGAAGAACAGAAGTTTGGAAGACCATGGCCACTAAGCGTATAATGAAGGAGCTTCAGGAGTTAGAGAGGAATATGCCGTCATTCTGTAGCAGCGCTGAACCCATTGGGGATGATATCTATCACTGGCTGGCAACCATTCTCGGGCCGGTTGACAGCGCCTTTACTGGAGGAGTTTTTAGCATTGACATCCAATTCCCTCGAGAATACCCATTCAAGCCTCCCAGGGTCACTTTCAACACCAAGATTTATCATCCAAACGTGAACTCTAATGGTAGCATCTGTCTAGAGATTTTGAAGGACAAATGGTGTCCTGCAGAAACGATATCGAAGGTACTATTGTCAATTTGCTCTCTGCTAATGGACCCTAACACTCAAGATCCCCTTGTCCCTGAAATTGCCAATATTTACAATAACGACAGAACCCGTTTTGAGGAGACAGCGAAGGCGTGGACTCTAAAATATGCCACCAAGTAACTAACAGTTTTTCGTTTTATCTTTGTCGTTTGCTGTTTTATTATTTTATTTTAGTCTTTAAAATCAGAGAATAAGGCTGATTTTTATGTAATAAGCTGATTTTATTAGTCCCCATAGCCGGGAATATTGCTATGGGGAATATTGCTATGGTAAAGTATTAATTATCAAAACTGTGTATATTGTTTACAAAATGTATTTTTATATTTATGATGATGATTAATCTCTATTGAGATTAACTTTGGTTTTAAATTATTTTAGATTTAAAATTTTTATTTTATAACAGGTTAATGCATTGATTTAACATTATAGTCTTGTGCATCATTGATTTGACAGTATAGTCTTTGCAAAATAATTGTCAAACCTAAAAATTAATATTAAAAATAAAATTCACAAAACATCTATAAAATTCTGAGTTTTCTAAATATTTTGAGTTTTCTTTTTTTTACAGTATATTTGAAAATCTTTAAAAATTCTTGAATTGACATATATTAATTGTCAAAATTGCTTAATATAAGTGCTACAGAATAATTTGAGGATGTAGGATGCTCTTAAGTCTTCAGACATATTGAATCACTTACGATTTTGTGGACTCATCATGAGTTCATAGGAAGCTTTTTCAAATTTTCATTACATCTATTTTATATAATCTTGTAACGTTCGATTATATAATCTTGTAACGTTCGTTTTGGATGGAATATAGACCTGCAACTATTCCATAGACCTTTCGTT
This sequence comes from Pseudotsuga menziesii, assembly GCA_001517045.1. Taxonomy (NCBI): domain Eukaryota; kingdom Viridiplantae; phylum Streptophyta; class Pinopsida; order Pinales; family Pinaceae; genus Pseudotsuga; species Pseudotsuga menziesii. The sequence continues at coordinate 124,200 of LPNX011072189.1, forward strand.
GCTGCCTTTTTTGGATACTGTCCTGGCCGTTAATGGTTTTACAGTAAAAGAAGGCATTGAAAACCTCGGCAGGATGGATAGATACTAACATGGATCCCAGGCACATCCAAGTCAGTGTATACAGAGAACTTAAGATAGCCAGGTGCTTATAATTCAGGATAGGATAGATGATGTTGTGTAAAGTTTAGCATGAAGTTTCAAAAAAAAATAAAAAATTCAAATGATATCTTGAATTATAAATTTGTATAAATTTTTTTAATGTGTAAAAATAAGAAAAAAAAATTACTCTTTGAATCTTTTTGGAGATCTTGTAACATGTCGGCAAAAAATAATAGTGATAGTGAATATTATGGGAGAGATCTTGTAACCTGATATAAGGTTTGTAACATGTAGGCAAAAAATAATAGTGATAGTGAATATTATGGGAAATAAATTTTTTAATAAGCCAAAAATCTAATATGGAGGAGATGTTGTAATATTTCTACCTAACAAAACAATAAAAAAATAAAAATTTAATTATTCATAAAAAAATGTGGGTCAAGAAAAAAACACAACCCCCGTTCATGCGTGTATAAGCTCTATTAGCCAAGGCATCTTTGGAGATCCCAGCAAAAAGGCTGACGGCACAGAGGAGAGCCATCGTTTGGAGCAAAAGAAGTGGTTGTTGGGCTCTAACGAGTCTCTCCATCAGATCTTGAGGGAAAGCCGCATGTGTGGAGAGAGAGCTGCCGCCCACCTGTGTTGCTGTTATGGGAGAATTTCCATCGTAAAAGGAGGCAGCCGTCAGTAAACAGAGAAGAGGCACGCCATTGCGTTCATTGCGGGAATAGAAGCCATCGCCACATGAATTTCAAGATCGATTGAGGACATCCAATTCCCTCGAGAATACCCATTCAAGCCTCCCAGGGTCACTTTCAATACCAAGATCTATCATCCAAACGTGAACGCTAATGGTAGCATCTGTCTTGAGATTTTGAAGGACAAATGGTGTCCTGCAGTAACGATATCGAAGGTAATACTGTCAATTTGCTCTCAACTAACACTGAAGATCCTCTTGTCCCTGAAATGGCTCATATTTAGAATAACGACAGAACCCTTTTTGAGGAGACGCTCAGGCTTGGACTCTCAAATATGCCACCACGTAACACACAGTTTTTCGTTTTATCTTCCAAAATAATTAGTCCATTCAGTGAATGATGTTTTTGTTTTAGTATTTTACTTTACTCTTTAATATTAGAGAATAAGGCTGATTTTATTAGTCCCTGCCATAGCAAGGAATATAGCTATGGTAAAGCATTAATTATCAAAACTGTGTATATGGAAATGTGTTTTTATATTTATGATGATTATGGTAAAATATTAATTATCAGAACTATGTATATTGTTTTCAAAATGTATTTTTATATTTAAGATGATAATTAACTTCTATTGATATCAATTTGGTCTTAAAAACATTCATTTTTTTTAATATTACTGGCTAAAACATTGATTTGACAATATAGTCTTGTGCAGCATTGATTTGACATTATAGTCTTGTGCAAAATAATTGTCAGACATAAAAATTAATATTAAAAATAAAAACCACAAAACATCTATAAAATTTTGATTGAATATACTTTTTAAACCACAAAATATACTTTTTGATTGAAAATCTTTAAAATTTCTTGAAATAGCACATATTAGTTGTGAAAATTGCATGATATAAATGTTATAAAAATATTTGAGGGTGTGGAATTCATTTTATGTATTCAAAAACACAACTTGAATACTTTTAAATTTAGATTTTATAAAAAAAATGAATAGATTTTATAACAGCTTTGAGTTGAAATAGACTAGTACTCTTTCAACCATTTTGGCTTACCCTTTTATGACGGTTCAGCTTGATGTATTCACAAGAACCAATAAAGATTCAAAAACACTCGACAGTACCTCCCACTCTTCCCCATCGTAAATTCAGTTTGTTGGATTCTATTCAGTGACAATTATTTCACAATGTGGCTATGGAAATGAGACATAACATAATGACTAGTCCAACTAGCCTATGGCATTAGAGATCTAAACCATTGGAGATAGAAACTCTTGGTCATGGTAATTTTTTTTAATAATTTATAATTTTAAAGATATTTTATCTAGAAAAATATTTTTCTTTTGTTATTTTGAACTAATCAAAGAAACTCATTCAAGCTAAAACATGTCTTAAAAAAATTGAACCATGAAATAGCTCAACCAATACACCACCATATCCTTGACAATAAATAAACTTTATTTTTTAAAATTTAAATTTTTTCTTTAATTTTATGTCTTACAAAAATTGAACCATGAAATAGCTCAACCAATACACCACCATATTCTTGACAATAAATAAACTTTATTTTTTAAAATTCAATTTTTTTCTTTAATTTTATTTTTGAAATTAATATTTTAATTGTTTAATAAATTATTATTTTATAATAATAATCAATTTATAATTAAAAATAAAATAAATAATTTTTAATATTTACACAATTTTTAGATTTAATATTTTTAATATTAAATTTATTTATTTGAGTAAACACTCACTCATGCATTACACTAAACACTAATACCAATACTAATGTTGATAGTCAAATTTGAGAAATAATAATATAAGGTATGATCACATGGGTTATTAAAACATAAAATATTCTTAATAATTTCAAAAATATGATATATATACAAAATTCAAAATGTATTATAAAAAGATTATTTATTGATTTAATTAATAGTAATTTTTATATATTTTTAAATTAAATTAATAAACATTGATAAGTTTCTATTACATTATGGTTAGTTTTGGGGTTAGTGCAAGCTAATGTTGGTCACTTAGGACGTGTTCGTTGCAATGGACTTCTGGAAAAACATAAATCTGAAAGTCAAAAATCAATATTAGAGGTACCTACACAACTTTTTGGAATATGGTGTAAGAATATGAAACGTGGACAATTGGATAACCTTCCGGAACATATCTTTTATTTATGTAAACAAGTATAAATCCCCAAAAACGAGGTTCTTCTAAGGTTGGTATGTTATTTTTTTCCCAAAAAATAATGAATATCTTTGCGTTGGTCCATGCGCTTGCTATGCAAATGGTGGAATTTTGTGAAAAAAATTATATAGAGTTGTAGATAACACGTGTGTCTAGGGCACCGTTATTTTTCCATATTTATTTATGTTATATATAGAGAGAGATATATATTTAAATTAAGGAAGTCAGTGACGCCCTAAAATGACAAGGTCAAGCATTGGTCCACTACATCTTGGTCTTAACATAGTCAATGAATGATATATATTTTTTTAGGATGTAGGTCTTTGTGTCTTCTTGTGCGGGTTCTTTTTTGTTTTCTAAATAGGTGAGCCAATCAAAAGTTATAGCCAAAGCAAATAGCCTACCTTTTGTGTTAAATTGGCGTTAGTCCATTTAAAATTAAATAAAAATAGAAATTTTTTTTTTTAATAAAAATTACATATTCAGAATCTATAGACAAAGTTACACAACTGTGTGAATTTTCATTGGCAGTGGACAAGCGTGGCATATGCAAAATCATGCACGGAATAGGAGAAGTGATACAAAACATGTTTTATGTCATAAGAAAGTCCAAACCACTTGGTTTGACAACCTGAACCTAAAACCAAGGTAGCCAAGTCATCCACCACGCAGGTTGGAAAAAAGGTGCCCGCCAAAATTCTAAATTTAAATCACGTGTGCACGTAGCTTCAAACATAACATGCACACACTAGAAGTGTGCTCACGGTTCTATGTGCGTATGCATTAAAGACGCGTGCACGCATCTCTTAAGTTAAAACATTGTTTTGATTTTATTTTCAAGCATTTGCAATGGAATGATGATGATGAGGATAATGAATCTGACAATAATGATGATGAGGATGATGACTATGATGATGATGATGATGATGATAATGATGATGGCGATGACGACGATGATGAGGATGATGATGTTGAGATGACGATGATGATGATGATGACCACGACGATGATGATGAACAATGACCATGACGATGATGATGACTATGATGATGATGATGATGACGACGACGAGGATGATGATGATGATGATCACGAATAGTATGACAATGATGACGATGATTATGATGATGATTACAATGATGAGGATGATGATGACTATGATGGTGATGATGATGATGACAATGATGATGATGACTATGATGATGATGGGGATGAGGATGATAATGATGATGATGAGGAAGACGATGATGACTATGATGAGGATGAGGATGATGATGATGATCACGAATAGTATGACTATGATGACGATGATTATGATGATGATTACAATGATGAGGATGATGATGACTATGATGGTGATGATAACAATGATGATGATGATGACAATGATGATTATGATGATGATGGGGATGAGGATGATAATGATGATGAGGAGGAGGAGGATGATGACTATGATGATGAGGATGAGGACGAGGATGAGGATAATGATGTTGAGGAGTACTCGATGATGATGAGGAGGAGGAGGACGACGATGACAATGATGATGATGACGACGACGATGATGATGATGAGGATGATGACAATTATGATGATGAAGATGATGACTATGATGATGATGAATATAATGATGATGATATGAGCCTGAGCTTACTGTAGAAAGTTGAGCCTTAGCTTAGTGCAGGAGCTTAGCCTCCTTTTAGAATGCAATTTTGGCACTTTTTCTGATATGATGGAAAATATAATTAATCTTGAATTAGTTATCCCTCGAGTTCCTTGTGGGATAAGTCGCCTCGGTTCATCTTGTGCTCTCTTTAGTCTTTTTTGATGTCCTAGGGGGTAATATGTTGCTCAGTTGAGCTTTTGTTCTTGAAGATAGTGAATTTATTATATAAATGATGCCAAAAGGGTGTTTTCAAAGTAATGGGGGTGATTAAAATTGCAATACTATAGTGGTCGTGACTCGTGAGTTGCTTTTCATGTGACGACTATTCATTGATGTCTGCAAATGTACGGTCCATAGAATAGAATAGATCCTATGGTACCAGAAATCTTCAAACAAGTGTGTGGCCATCAGTGTAATGAGTGTTTATATGTGTATTAAATATTTCAACGATTTTCAAAATTTAGTAATGATATTTCTTCCATTTTCAAGATTTAGTAATTAGTATTTATAGTAATCCATTTGATACTCCATATAGTGTGGTCCCTCCAGCATCACATCTATACAATTTGAAAGATGAAGGATTTTGTAGAGTCCATAGAGCCCAATGCTTTCTTCTTTCTTGATAGTAGCTGTCAATTTCAATTACTCATGGAAATAGCGTCCAATATTTTGACGTGTGAGCTCGCACAAGCACTCTCTTCATTTTTCTCAGTACACGATTGATGACTTATTAACAGAGCTTTATCTATCCTGTTATTTATATTTAATAAGCAACCATTCCAACCTTGATTCGAGGATGATGACAATGATGATGATGATGATGATGACTATGATGATGATGATGAGGATGATTATGATGATGATTACGATGATGACGACTATTATGATGATTATGATTGTGATGATGGTTAGTGTTGGATTCCTCCCTTACCCTCCACTAGCCATAGGTAAGGAACCTAAGACCTCATAATGGCACATGTGGGCCTAAGAAGAAAGTAGTGGTGAAGACTATATTGTAAAAATACTCGTACATGTGTGAATACCAAGACGTTGCTAAAGAACGTTAGTTATTAAATGGGATAAACGTTAGTGATTAAATGATGTAAATGTTAGGTAGGAGTGTGTGCGCATCTAGTTGTGTGTACACGTTAATGTGCACGCGCATGCATCTAGTTGTGTGTACGCATTAATTTGCACGCACGAACTCTTATATGCATGTGCACACTCTTATATGCACACGCTCTTATACACACACGCTCTTAAAAAAAATAGAGATCTAGATTCCCAGGATTGCTACCAATTTTCACGGGTTTTCTACAACTATTCACACATTTTGTGCTTCTGAACTCTGCAATTTGGCTCACACTCAATCATTACTCTTTGATCTATTGGATAGAAGATCACTCTTGGAATCTAAAAAATATATTTAGTGGTCTTGGAAGTTTTTGGATACATTCAAACTACACGTGCATCTAGTTGTGTGTACGCGTTAATGCGCACACGCATGCATCGAGTTGTGTGTATGCATTAATGTGCATGCACGCACTCTTATATGCACGTGCACACTCTTATATGCACGCGCTCTTAAAAAAAATAGAGATCTAGATTCCTAGGATTGATACCAATTTTCATGGGTTTTCTACAACTATTCACGCATTTTGTGCTTCTGAACTCTGCAGTTTGGCTCACACTCAATCATTACTCTTTGATCTATTGGATAGAAGACCACTCTTGGAATCTAAAAAATATATTTAGTGGTCTTGGAAGTTGTTGGATACATTCAAACTACAAGTTTTCTTTGCAAGAAGAGATCATTTTGAATAGGCATGGTGAATTGTAAATTATTGTTTTCATTCACAAGCTTTCAGATCATTTCATTGATTTATGTTTTATCATATGCCTACAAAAATATCTCTTTCATAAACAACATTTAATTTCACAAGAAGAATTCCCAACTTCACATCTAAACAAGTCTCATATTCTCCATACAAGATGAAGTATGCAATGTTAACTAATTTACATTTGCACATGAATATCTTTTGATTTCACACAATGATTCCATCGATGAAGTTATCTCTTGAGACTCTTGAATTAAAAAAAAAAACCTTTGAAGTAATCATGGGAGAGGGTCCATATTGAATAGTTCACCAAGTTGTCCATACTCTCTATACAAGATGAAGTATACAATGTAGACCAATAATCATTTGCACATGAATATATTTTGATATCCCACAAGGATGGAATAGACGAGTTTCTCTATTCAGACTCTTCAATTTTTATAAAAACATTGGAAGCATTGGATATGGTCAGATGGTTGTGTGGGAAAGTTAAAAAATGCATGAGTCTTCCAATGGATGCGTATGTTACATAAGAGTTATAATGTGCTGCATATATGGAACTACTTTGAGTCCAGGCATGAAAAAGGTGAGCATGACAGGTTTGATGCATGCATCAAGATTGCACTACGAAGGGAGGAGATGAGGTCTACCAGAAACCCCCTTATCAAAGATGACAAATCCATAGTTCAATGGTGCTCTGCAACAATTTTAGACTGAACTAAAATGCAACATACATCAACAGGGGTAGGAAGGACAGTCAGGATTTTTTGGCACGTGGTTGACATAGATCGATCTTGTTCCTATAGTTGTGGCATAGTTCAAGGAACACATGGATTTCATTTGGTTCGAAGCTCAAACAACCCCCTATTTGAAATATGGATGCAAAAACTTGCTTGCTTTTGCAACCGTTGTAGCAATGGTGAATGGGATGAATGTGAATGCATGGATTGGGTTGATGATTAGGATCGTGTTTCACTTGTAGTAGACCCATGTGTAGTCAATGAAACAACCCACTTAGACGAGGGTCAGTCAACGATTTCGATAGACTACAACCATATCTCAGATCTTATAGAACCAAGACTCATATATACAGTTGTTTCCCCAAAAGACAATGAATGGGGCATGAATTATTGGTTGGCACGAGGCATTCGAGGTAAGAAAATATTGAATAGATAATTGATTGATAATGAATGCAATGAATTTCTTATTTAATCGATGGTGGTTGAGGGTGAATATCTTACACTAGATGGGAAAAAAAGAAGAACTAGTGGGCATGTATTCATGGATTACAGACTAGGTTCTGTTATCTATCACTTCACAAACTTAATTGTTGGCATGAACATCCATCTATAGACAATGTCAAGCAAGAACTCAACCAAGGTAAATTACTTCTTGCCTCATTTATAGCACGAGATAGTGATCGAGGCAATTAGCAACAAAGCGGATCTAGATGGCTATATTGAATGAGATTGGGTAGTTACGTTTGTGACTCCACTTAGGCAAAACCCTAGTTTGCATAATCTGGCCTTGGGCCATGCGTGGGCTGTGAAAAGTAGGAGGGGAGGCCACCCTGGCCATAATCTTGTGGCATGATCCCAACGGAATAGATGGTTCATCCATCATATCCCCGATCAACATTCTATGGTGAGTTACAGAAGTCCTGCAAAATCCATTCAGGGACACCTTGGCCAATTCAAGGTTTAGTTCCCCATACCAAACCAAGAGGTGATTTTAAAATATGTTAGCTCCTGAAGGTGTGTTTGGACATGGCCTCCATGGGAAAACCACCCCTGGCCACCTGAAACAGGGTTTTATAGGACTGGTACACCATTGGAAGGGTCGCATGGACCCCACTGGGGAGAAACCCTAGTCTTCAAACTATGGCCTAGAGCTGGTTGGGAGGCCACCCTAGACATAATCACATGCAATGATCCCAAAAGAACTAACATTTTTTCCATCGGATCCCTGGTCAATGTTCTATGGCAAGTTGCAGTACGCCTGCAAAAGTCGTTCACGGATGCTTGGCCAATTCAAGGTTAGGGTCCAAAAACCATATCAAGAGGCTATTTTAGATTCTGTAGGCTCCTATAGGTGTGTTTAGCATGGCCACCATGGGCAAGCCACCCCTGACCGCTCGGCATAGGGTTTTGCAAGGTCAATGCACTGTTGCTAGTATTGCATGGACCCCATTTTCATGTGACTTTCAACTCTACATTACTAGACAACCAGAGGTCAGATCAATGAGCCATTGACTCTGTCGGTCTCCTAGCATGCCATTACCTCTATCAGGCCCTCTCCATTGTGTTTTCATGGCCTAGTGATTTCATTATGAAACGGTTTCGTAAACTAGGGTTTTGCTCAGTTTCCTTCAATGCAACTCTCACATTGGTGGGTCAACTCTGCAATACCATCCACCGTGCCAGTCTTGGTAGTGTTTCCATATTGGCATTCACCATAAACAATTTTTGGATCAAATGGCATGCAATATTACTACTTCGTTTGGTTTTTTTCTCTCGGACCGAGAGTGGCCAAGTGTCCCAGAATGACATTTTCATGCGACTTTCAACTCGACATAACTCAGCAACTGGAGGTCAGATCATTGAGCCGTCAACTTCGTTGGTCTCATGGAATTCCCTTACCTCTAGTGTGTAATCTCCACCATGTTTTCATTGCCCAATGAGTTCATTGTCCATTGATTTTGCAAAACTAGGGTTTTGCTCAGTTTCCTTCAATGCAACTCTCACATTAGTGGGTCAACTTTGCAAAACCATCCACTGTGCTAGTATTGCTAGTGTTTCCATATAGGAATTGGCCATACACACTTTTCGAATCCAATGACATGTAATCTTGTTGCTCTATTTTCTTTTTCACTCCCGGACTGAGAGTGACCAAGTGTCCTTGAATGACATTTTCATGTGACTTTCAACTCGACATAACTCGACAATCAGAGGTCAGATGGATGAATCGTCGACTCTGTTGGTCTTGTGGCATGCACTACCTCTGGTGGGCCCTCTCCACCATGTTTTCATGTCCCAAGACTTGATTGTGCATCGATTTTGAAAACTAGAGTTTTTCTCAGTTTCCTTCAATGCAACTCTCACATTGGTGGATCAACTCTGCAAAACCCTCCACCATGCCAGTATTGGTAGTGTTTCCATATTGGCATTAGTGATACAGAATTTTTGGATCCAGCGACATGCAATATTGCTTCTCCATTTGTTTTTTTGCTCCCAGGCCGAGAGTGACCAAGTGTCCCTGAACGACATTTTTATGCAACTTTCAACTCAACATAACTCGACAACCGGAGGTCAAATCGATTAGTCATCAACTCCATTGGTCTCCAGGCATGCCATTACCTCTAGGGGATCCTCTCCACTGCATTTTCATGGATCAATGAGTTCATTGTGCATCGGTTTCTTATACTAGGGTTTTGCTTAGTTTCCTTCAATGCAAGTCTCGCATTGGTGGGTCAAATATGAAAAACCCTCCACCCTGCCAGTCTTGGTAGTTTTTCCATATCATAATTGGCTATACACACTTGTCGGAGGAAACAACATGCAATCTTGCTACTCCATTTGTTTTTTTGGTCCCGAACTGAGAGTGACCAAGTGTCCCTAAACGACATTTTCATGCGACTTTCAACTCGACATAACTCGAGAATCGGAGGTCGGATCGATGATACGTCAACTCCATTGGTCTCCTATCATTCCATTACCTCTAGTGGGCCCTCTCCGCCGTGTTTGCATGGTCTAGTGATTTCATTATGCATTGGTTTCATAAACTAGGGTTTTGCTCAGTTTCCTTCAATGCGTCTCTCGCATTGGTGGGTCAACTCTACAAAATCGTCCATTGTGCTAGTCTTGGTAGTGTTTCCATATCGGCATTGGCCATACACACTTGTCGAAGCCAATGAAATGCAATCTTGCTGCTCTGTTTGGTTTTTCACTCCCGGACCGAGAGTGACCAAGTGTCCATGAATGACATTTTCATGTGACTTTCAACTTGACATAACTAAAAAATTAGAGGTTGGATCGATGAGCCGTCAACTTCGTTGGTCCCTTGGCATGCCATTACCTCTAGTTGGCCCTCTCCATTACATTTGTATGGCCCTATGAGTTCATTGTGCATCGATTTCGTAAACTAGGGTTTTTCTCAGTTTCCTTCAATGTTGTCCAAATATTCTGTACTTGCATATTTGAATTTCAACTTATATTATCTTCATGATCGAGTATTTTCTAGAATTAGTTATGAATCCTAATTTGGAAAAAAATTGGGTTGAATTTGTTTAGTGATTTAACACATATCTTGAAAATATTTTTTTTAACATATATCTTGAAAATAAAAGAGTAGATTTATTGATGTTCTAATTTGTTGTAATAAGAGATTCTGGATATGTTATATGCTTGGAAAGAGTGCCCTAAGGGTTGTATCGTCATGGTGTTAACGTACACTTGGACTAGGGTTTATTTTGTTGGGTTGCCTTGTGATATTAGGATGAAGATAAGTGAAATATTGAACCATAGTGACCACCTTCACACACATGTTGAGGAGAATCAAATGAGCATAGTAACCACCATGGCACACATATTGAGGATAAGCATTGGAGCATTGTGACCACCTCTGACACATATGTCGAGGAGAATTGGGAACAAGAATATGTTGTACACAACTAGAGGAGGAATGAATTATATGAGGAAAATTGGATATGCATGAGGACACTAGGGTTTATATATGTAATTAAACCTTGGAGAAGGAGATATAATACAAGAGGAATTGATGGTTGTCTTGCATATTCTTTAGCTCTTGTTGTGAAGTCAAAGGAGGTAGAATTAGGGTTCCAACCCTGTAGAAGATACATAGAAAATATCTAATGTCTTTGGTGATATTGTAGTCACGTTCTTGTGTGATACATGGAGGTTATGGAAACACCATGGAAAACTTAACTTAATAAGTCTCGAGCTTCTTTTGATGCCTTGGTTAGTGGTGTTGATGGGATGTTATCATCATATCGTAAAAATTCAACCTATTTTGCAACTAACATACATTGACATAGACCCTGATCAATCCACTTTTCATGAAGATAGGACAATCAAACTAAGAATGATTTCCATCCAAGTCAAAATGATTATGATAGTCCAAAACAATAATTTCCAAATTGCCAAAATGAGTGTACAATCCCAAATGCAAGTACTAATGATAAACAAGAATTGAAATGGCATTCTGAATTAGTGAAAGGTACCATAAAAAAAAAATCCAGCCAAGCATTTAGCATTATGACATTACTATATTTCACTTTGTAGCTTGTCAAGATAAAGGTACAATATTTTAAGTAAATATCAGTGATAAACATTTTTCTAAGTGCCAAGTTTCCAAGGCAATGGGACTCTTAAACCAAATCAAATTTCCAGTCAAGTAAAATCTCTTATGACAGTCCAAGATGTAATTTCTAGTGAAGTAGGAATGATAACAAGTATATTCACTTGGATTTTGATGACACAATGACATGCAAGCAATTCAAGGCCTTTTCTTGTATTTTTCCAAGTTATGGATGTTTATATACCACTATCAAATTTGTTTAAGTATGGTTGGGAATGATTGTTTAGATATAATCCCTTTAGGGTTTCTTTGTGCCACTTTAAATTGAGTTATGGACAAATTTGAAGTGAGGTGTTAGTGAGTGGGTAAGATAGGAAGGCAAGGAAGTGACCTTAGGCTATGATAGCTGGGTAAGAAGGCTATTAGGGCTGGCCTATATAGGATATTACAGTCAAGAAGTTAAGGTAGCTTAGGATGAGTTAGTGGTGTTCTAGGGCTGTCCAAAATGGATATTATAGTCAAAGATATTATAGTGCCTCTTTCTCCCATAATTTTTTAATGTATGAGTTGTGGAAGATGAGCTATGTTTTACTTATTTCATTATGGTTTATAAAAGGAGTGCTCATGAAGCTCGAACCCTAGCTTATGTGAAGTAATCCATGCTTAATATTTGAAGTATTTGATTTGATTAGTATTTAAAGAATGTGTGACATATGACTACAATCCTAGGGATGCTAATATACAAACAAAAAGGTACTTTGTAAGAGGCGTGTTGAAGCCTCAGTTGTGGATGTGGCTAAAAAGGGTGTCTAATACTTACAAAACAGGAAGAAGACCCAGCCAAAGGCTTCAAGTAATCCCATGCAATTATTAATTTATCCTCGATCTGTTTAAAGTAGTGATCTCCCACGGAGATTTCAATAGCCTCTACTGGCTTTTGTGAACTTGATCCACAAAGGATCTATTTCCCAGATTGGAAAACAAGGTGGGTGATGTAAAGAAAAAGGAAACTGAGATGTAACTAGTAAAATAAAAAATGATCTAAATCTAAGCTACTTAAAGAGTATGTTGAATTGATTTGCATGTGAACCAGAGGTGGAAAAAAGACAAGTATTTCCGTCTAATCAACAGAAATGTAAATTGGATTGGGAACTTATCACCTAACTTACAATCAATTAATAAAAATAAATTGACTTCAGCTTAATATTATATCATTCAAAGTTAACATGCATAACACATGTCAGTTGAAAAACCAACATTTATTGTTGTGAAGCTTCATTGTTCAATCACTTGCAGAAATAGATAAAGACAGTTAAAAGAAGAAATTCCTTAAATCTTTATCAATGCATGAATTAGTAACAGAGATAAATCTAATTTATAAATAAATGCATTTATAAATTGCAAATAAATAACAACATCACCTGTCCATTCGAAACAGGAAAAATTAAGATCAGTTAAAGAATTTTAATCTCATCAATGACAAGAGATATGAAATAACAAAAATATTGTATTACATCAAGTTCTGTAAGAAATTACATAAACCTCATAAAAACAGAGATGCTTTCAGTCTCTTGTGCCAATGTTTCCTCTTCCTTAGTAGCAGTGTTTTTAGAGCATGAAAGAGAAATTTATACAGCTCTGTCAAGCACTCCCCCCACCCCCTCTCTCATAAATTTGGTTCAATTTTATAGAATAAACAAGCAATGGAAGGATAATATCCAACCACAGGAACTCTGGTTCATTCAGCTCCCATCAAAACCGGCCACAACCAACTTCTAAAAATACTCCTCTATTCAGGGATTATTTTCTCCAAATAAGTTGAGATATTTCCAAAACAAATCGCGATTAGGAGTAAAAGACCCCATTTTTGAAGTGGGTTTTAAACATTTTTGTCAGATTCTTCACGGTTTGATGAGAAATGGAGCCCAAAATTCGCCTCCCTCTTCAGGTGCGATTCAACTTTAAAAAAAAAGGTGGTTTTCATTAATTTCATATCAGGTTGTATCTTTTCTCTCAACAATCCATGAATTTCTGTTGGAGCTTCATTATATCTCGAGAAATCCAATTTGTGATACTAAAAATAAATGATCTCCATTGCTGGAAGACAAATATTTCATCGTTAAACTTCAAATTGGTATCACAACCATAATTTGATTATATTATCTTTAGTAATCTGCATGGCTTATACTCCCTACAAATCTAAAAAAAATTATATCAATTAGTGTTCATAAACCAAGGTAGAATGTAATATAAATTTTTAAATAATGTAAAATTATCCTTTTTTCGACGATCAATATCATCATTGAATAATCCTTTTTTTTAAATGTTTTGATACAAATAGTATATTAACTCAAGATTATTCTCTTGGAATTTAAGGATCAGTAACAGTTGATTTTACTGCAAAGTCAATTGTGGTCGTTGATTTTAACAATCAAATCTATTATTCAGTGTTAATAATTTTCCAAATAAATAAAACTAAACAAAAACAAAAAGATCCAAAATTAATATTCCCAACAAAATCACAAATCACATGTTTGGAAGATAATTTGAATTTGTTTAAAACCAGCGTATATCCAAATCCTAGGCTCTATCAAGACCCGAGAGGGATCAAATCTCTCTAGGTGCAAACCTCTTCTTAAGTATTACACTCAATGACCTATCAACTTTGGTGTGTCCTATATATACCCGGTTGATTTGATTCAAACCAATTTACACATCTTTTTATTTAAGGTCAACATATAATATATTTATTATTAATATTTAATATTATTTATGGCCAACATATAATATATAATATTATTTTTTATTTTGTTATGAACGGACATTATAACATCTCCCCATAAATGGTTTTAAAACCATATGCAAGGCCCTCCTAAAACCATGGGTTGTTTAGGAGTCCTTGCACACGGTCTTAAAACTATTTGCAAGGCCCTCCTAAACCATGTACGATAAAACCATGGGTGTTTTTAGGAGGCCTTGCACATGGTTTTAAAACCATGTGCATGTTCCTCCTAAACCATATACAATAAAACCATGGGTTGTTTAAAAGGCCAACATTTTTTTGCAAATAATTCAATTTTTATTTTTTTATTATTTTGTTATGTAGGAACATTACAACATCTGCCCCATATTGTGTTTTTTTATGATCCACATTTTTTGGGGGAATATTTAATTTCTTTTTTTTATTGTTTTGTTATTTTTTACTTTTTTATTGTTTTATCAAATATGCCACCACGTAACACAGTTTTTCGTTTTATCTTCCAAAATAATTAGTCCATTCAGTGAATGATGTTTGTTGTTTTAGTATTTTACTTTAGTCTTTAATATTAGAGTATAAGGCTGATTTTATTAGTCCCTGCCATAGCAAGGAATATAGCTATGGTAAAGCATTAATTATCAAAACTGTGTATATGGAAATGTGTTTTTATATTTATGATGATTATGGTAAAATATTAATTATCAGAACTATGTATATTGTTTTTAAAATGTATTTTTATATTTAAGATGATAATTAACCTCTATTGATATCAATTTGGTCTTAAAAACATTCATTTTTTTTTAATATAACTGGCTAAAACATTGATTTGACAATATAGTCTTGTGCAGCATTGATTTGACATTATAGTCTTGTGCAAAATAATTGTCAGACATAAAAATTAATATTAAAAATAAAAACCACAAAACATCTATAAAATTCAGAGTTTTCAAAATATTTTGGGTTTTTCTGTTTTTCAATATATATTTTGATTGAAAATCTTTAAAATTTCTTGAAATAGCATATATTAGTTGTGAAAATTGCATGATATAAGTGTTATAAAAATATTTGAGGGTGTGGAATTCATTTTATGTATTTAAAAACACAACTTGAATACTTTTAAATTTAGATTTTATAAAAAAAATGAATAGATTTTATAACAACTTTGAGTTGAAATAGACTAGTACTCTTTCAACCATTTTGGCTTACCCTTTTATGACGGTTCAGCTTGATGTATTCACAAGAACCAATAAAGATTCAGAAACACTGGACAGTACCTCCCGCTCTTCTCCATCGTAAATTCAGTTTGTTGGATTCTATTCAGTGACAATTATTTCACAATGTGGCTATGGAAATGAGACATAACATAATGACTAGTCCAACTAGCCTATGGCATTAGAGATCTAAACCATTGGAGATAGAAACTCTTGGTCATGGTAATTTTTTTTAATAATTTATAATTTTAAAAATATTTTATCTAGAAAAATATTTTTCTTTTGTTATTTTGAACTAATCAAAGGAACTCATTTAAGCTAAAACATGTCTTAAAAAAATTGAACCATGAAATAGCTCAACCAATACACCACCATATCCTTGACAATAAATAAACTTTATTTTTTAAAATTCAAATTTTTTCTTTAATTTTATGTCTTACAAATAGCTCAACCAATACACCACCATATTCTTGACAATAAATAAACTTTATTTTTTAAAATTCAATTTTTTTCTTTAATTTTATTTTTGAAGTTAATATTTTAATTGTTTAATAAATTATTATTTTATAATAATAATCAATTTATAATTAAAAATAAAATGGATAATTTTTAATATTTACACAATTTTTAAATTTAATATTTTTAATATTAAATTTATTTACACTCACTCATGCATTACACTAAACACTAATACCAATACTAATGTTGATAGTCAAATTTGAGAAATAATAATATAAGGTATGATCACATGGGTTATTAAAACATAAAATATTCTTAATAATTTCAAAAATATGATATATATACAAAATTCAAAATGTATTATAAAAAGATTATTTATTGATTTAATTAATAGTAATTTTTATATATTTTTAAATTAAATTAATAAAATTGACAAGTTTCTATTACATTGTAGTTAGTTTTTAGTTAGTTTTGGGGCTAGTGCAAGCTAATGCTGGTCAGTTATGAAGCAATGGACTTCTGGAAAAACAAAAATTTGAAAGTAAAAAATCAATATTAGAGGTACCTACACAAGTTTTTGGAATATGGCGTAAGAATATGAAACGTGGACAATCGGCGGAACATATCTTTTATTTATGGAAACTAAGTATATATCGCCAAAAACAAGGTTCTTTTAAGGTTGGTATGTTATTTTTTTCCCCAAAAATAATGAATATGTTTACGTTGGTCCACTCTTTTGGTATGCAAATGGTGGAGTTTTGTGAAAAAAATTATATAGAGTTGTAGATAACACGTGTGTCTAGGGTACCGTTATTTTTCCATATTTATTTATGTTATATATAAAGAGAGATATATATTTAGATTAAGGAAGTGAGTGATGCCCTAAAATGACAAGGTCAAGCATTGGTCCACGACATCTTGGTCTTAACATAGTCAATGCATGATATATTTTTTTTAGGATGTAGGTCTTTGTGTCTTCTTGTGTGGGTTCTTTTTTGTTTTCTAAATAGGTGAGCCAATCAAAAGTTATAGCCAAAGTAAATAACCTACCTTTTGTGTTAAATTGGCGTTAGTCCATTTAAAATTAAATAAAAATAGAAAAAAATAATAAATTTTAATAAAAATTACATATTCAGAATCTATAGACAAAGTTACACAAGTGTGTGAATTTTCATTAGCAGTGGACAAGCGTGGCATATGAAAAATCATGCACGGAATAGGAGAAGTGATACAAAACATGTTTTATGTCATAAGAAATTCCAAACCACTTGGTTTGACAACCTGAACCTAAAACCAAGGCAACTAAGTTATCCACCACGCAGTTTGGAAAAAAGGTGCCTGCCAAAATTCTAAATTTAAATCATGTGTGCGCGTAGCTTAAAACATAACATGCACGGACTAGAAGTGTGCTCACGGTTCTATGTGCATACGCATTAAAGACACGTGCACGCATCTCTTAAGTTAAAACATTATTTTGATTTTATCTGCAAGCATTTGCAATGGAATGATGAGGATAATGAATCTGACAATGATGATGATGAGGATGATGACTATGATGATGATGATGATGATAATGATGATGGCGACGATGACGATGATGATGTTGATGATGATGATGATGATGACGATGATGATGAACAAATACCATGACGATGATGATGACTATGATGATGATGATGATGACAACGATGACGAGGATGATGATGATGATGATGATCACGAATAGTATGACAATGATGACGATGATTATGATGATGATTACAATGATGAGAATGATGATGACTATGATGGTGATGATAATGATGATGATGATGATGATGACAATGATGATGATGCCTATGATGATGATGGGGATGAGGATGATAATGATGATGATGAGGAAGAGGATGATGACTATGATGACGATGAGGATGATGATGATGATGATCACGAATAGTATGACTATGATGACGATGATTATGATGATGATTACAATGATGTGGTGATGACTATGATGGTGATGATAATGATGATGATGATGACAATGATGATTATGATGATGATGGGGATGAGGATGATAATGATGATGATGAGGAGGATGATGACTATGATGATGAGGATGAGGATGAGGATGATGATGCCGAGGAGGACTCAATGATGAGGAGGAGGACGACGACGACGATGATGATGATGATGACGACGATGATGATGATGAGGATGATGACAATTATGATGATGAAGATGATGACTATGATGATGATGACTATAATGATGATGATTATGATGAAATATGAGCCTGAGCCTAGTGCAGGAGCTTAGCCTCCTTTTAGAATGCAATTTTGGCACTTTTTCTGATATGATGGAAAATATACTTAATCTTGAATTAGTTATCCCTCGAGTTCCTTGTGGGATAAGTCACCTCAGTTCATCTTGTTCTCTCTTTAGTCTTTTTTGATGTCCTAGGGGGTAATATGTTCATCAGTTGAGCTTTTTTTCTTGAAGATAGTGAATTTATTATATAAATGATGCCAAAAGGGTGTTTTCAAAGTAATGGGGGTGATTAAAATTGCAATACTATAGTGGTCGTGACTCATGAGTTGCTTTTCATGTGACGACTATTCATCGATGTCTGCAAATGTACAGTCCATAGAATAGAATAGATCATATGGTACCAAAAACCTTCAAACAAGTGTGTGGCCATCAGTGTAATGAGTGTTTATATGTGTATTAAATATTTCAATGATTTTCAAAATTTAGTAATGATATTTCTTCCATTTTCAAGATTTAGTAATCAGTATTTATAGTAATCCATTTGATACTCCATACAGTGTGTACCCTCCAACATCACATCTATACAATTTGAAAGATGAAGGATTTTGTAGAGTCCATAGAGCCCAATGCTT
Source organism: Pseudotsuga menziesii (assembly GCA_001517045.1). Lineage (NCBI taxonomy): Eukaryota > Viridiplantae > Streptophyta > Pinopsida > Pinales > Pinaceae > Pseudotsuga > Pseudotsuga menziesii. The sequence goes on from LPNX011072189.1 coordinate 143,331, forward strand.
TCTTCTCTCTTGATAGTAGCTATCAATTTCAATTACTCATGGACATAGCGTCCAATATTTTGACGTGTGAGCTCGCACAAGCACTCTCTTCATTTTTCTCAGTACATGATTAATGACTTATTAACAGAGCTTTATCTATCCCGTTATTTATATTTAAGAAGCGACCATTCCAAGCTTGATTCGAGGATGATGACAATGATGATGATGATGATGATGACTATGATGATGATGACGAGGATGATTATGATGATGATTACGATGATGATGACTATTATGATGATTATGATTGTGATGATGGTCAGTGTTGGATTCCTCCCTTACCCTCCACTAGCCATAGGTAAGGAACCTAAGACCTCATAATGGCACACGTGGGCCTAAGAAGAAAGTAGTGGTGAAGAATATATTGTAAAAATACTCGTACATGTGTGAATACCAAGACGTTGCTAAATAACGTTAGTTATTAAATGGGATAAACGTTAGTGATTAAATGATGTAAATGTTAGGTAGGAGTGTGTGCGCATCTAGTGTGCACGCGTTAATGTGCACGCGTGTGCATCTATTTGTGTGTACGCATTAATTTCCACGCACGAACTCTTATATGGATGTGCACACTCTTATATGCACACGGTCTTATACACACGCGCTCTTAAAAAAAATAGAGATCTAGATTCCCAGGATTGCTACCAATTTTCACGGGTTTTCTACAACTATTCACACATTTTGTGCTTCTGAACTCTGCAATTTGGCTCACACTCAATCATTACTCTTTGATCTATTGGATATAAGATCACTCTTGGAATCTAAAAAATATATTTAGTGGTCTTGGAAGTTGTTGGATACATTCAAACTACAAGTTTTCTTTGCAAGAAGAGATCATTTTGAATAGACATGGTGAATTGTAAATAATTGTTTTCATTCACAAGATTTCAAAAGATTTCATTGATTTATGTTTTATCATATGCCTACAAAAATATCTCTTTCATAAACAACATTTAATTTCACAAGAAGAATTCCCAACTTCACATCTAAACAAGTCTCATATTCTCCATACAAGATGAAGTATGCAATGTTAACTAATTTACATTTGCACATGAATATATTTTGATTTCACACAATGATGCCATCGATGAAGTTATCTCTTGAGACTCTTCAATTAAAAAAAACCTTTGAAGTAATCATGGGAGAGGGTCCATATTGAATAGTTCACCAAGTTGTCCATACTCTCTATACAAGATGAAGTATACAATGTAGACCAATAATCATTTGCACATGAATATATTTTGATATCCCACAAGGATGGAATGGACGAGTTTCTCTATTCAGACTCTTCAATTTGTATAAAAACATTGGAAGCATTGGATATGGTCAGATGGTTGTGCGGGAAAGTTCAAAAATGCCCGAGTCTTACAATGGATGAGTATGTTACATAAGAGTTATAATGTGCTGCATATATGGAACTACTTTGAGACCGAGCATCAAAAAGGTCAGCATGATAGGTTTGATGCATGCGTCAAGACTGTACTATGAAGGGAGGAGATGAGGTCTACCAGAAACCCCCTTATCAAAGATGACAAATCCATAGTTCAATGTTGCTCTGCAAAAATGTCAGACCGAACTAAAGTGCAACATACATCAACAGGGGTAGGAAGGAAGGACAGTCGGGATTTTTTGGCACGTCGTTGACATAGATCAATCTTGTTCCTATAGTTGTGGCATAGTACAAGGAACACATGGATTTCATTTGGTTCAAAGCTCAAACAACCCCCTATTTGAAACATGGAAGCAAAAACTTGCTTGCTTTTGTAGCCGTTGTAGCAATGGTGAATGCGATGAATGTGAATGCATGGATTGGGTTGATGATTAGGATCGTGTGTCACTTGTAGTAGACCCATGTGTATTCAGTGAAAAAACCCACTTAGAGGAGGGTTAGTCAGCGATTTCGATAGACTATGACTATATCTCAAATCTTATAGAACCAAGACACATATATACAGTTGTTTCCCCAAAAGACAATGAATGGGGCATGAATTATTGGTTGGCACGATGCATTCGAGGTAAGAAAATATTGAATAGATAATTGATTGATAATGAAGGCAATGAATTTCTTATTTTCTCGATGGTGGTTGAGGGTGAATATGTTACACTAGATGGGAAATAAAGAAGAACTAGTGGGCATGTATTCATGGATTACAGACGAGGTTCTGTTTTCTATCACTTCACAAACTTAATTGTTAGCATGAACATCCATCTATAGACAATGTCAAGCAAGAACTCAACCAAGGTACATTACTTCTTGCCTCATTTATAGCATGAGATAGTGATGGAGGAAATTAGCAACAAAGTGGATCCATATGGCTATATTGAATGATATTGGGTAATTGTGTTTACACTCCACTTAGGAAAAACCCTATTTTTCATAATATGGCCTTGGGCCATGCCTGGGCCGTGAAAAGTAGGAGGGGAGGCCACCCTGGCCATAATATTATGGCATGATCCCAACGGAATAGATGGTTCATCCATCATATCCCTGATCAACATTCTATGGTCAGTTACAGAAGGCCTGCAAAATCCATTCAGGGACACCTGGGCCAATTCAAGGTTTAGTTCCCCATACCAAACCAAGAGGTGATTTTAAAATATGTTAGCTCCTGAAGGTGTGTTTGGACATGGCCTCCATGAGAACACCACCCCTGTCCACCTGACACAGGGTTTTATAGGACTGGTGCACCGTTGGAAGGGTTGCATGGACCCCACTGGGGAGAAACCCTAGTCTTCAAACTATTGCCTAGAGTCCTGCCTAGGACACGCGAAGCTGGTTGGGAGGACACCCTAGCCATAATCAGATGCCATGATCCCAACAGAACTGACAATTCATCCATCGGATCCCTGGTCAACGTTCTATGGCAAGTTGTAGTACGCTTGCAAAAGTCGTTCACGGATGCTTGGCCAATTCAAGGTCAGGGCCCAAAAACCATATCGAGAGGCTATTTTAGATTCTGTCGGCTCCTATAGGTGTGTTTAGCATGGCCACCATGGGCAAGACACCCCTGACCGCTCGGCACAGGGTTTTGCAAGGTCAATGCACTATTGCCAGGATTACATGGACCCCATTTTCATGTGACTTTCAACTCTACATAACTAGACAACCAGAGGTCGGATCGATGAGCCATTGACTTTGTTGATATCCTAGCATGCCATTACCTCTATCAGGCCCTCTCCATTGTGTTTTCATGGCCCAGTGATGTCATTATGAATCAGTTTTGTAAACTAGGGTTTTGCTCAGTTTCCTTCAATGCAACTCTCACATTGGTGGGTCAACTCTGCAATACCCTCCACCGTGCCAGTCTTGGTAGTGTTTCCATATTGGAATTCTCCATAAACAATTTTTGGATCAAATGGCATGCAATATTACTGCTCCATTTGGTTTTTTTCTCTCGGACCGAGAGTGGCCAAGTGTCCCAGAATGACATTTTCATGTGACTTTCAACTCGACATAACTCAGCAACTGGAGGTCGGATCAATGAGCCGTCAACTTCGTTGGTCTCCTGGAGTTCCCTTACCTCTAGTGGGTACTCTCCACCATGTTTTCGTTTCCCAATGAGTTCATTGTCCATCAATTTTGCAAAAATAGGTTTTTGCTCAGTTTCCTTCAATGCAACTCTCACATTAGTGGGTCAACTCTGCAAAACCATCCACTGTGCCAGTATTGGTAGTGTTTCCATATAGGCATTGGCCATACACAATTTTCGAAGCCAACGACATGTAATCTTGCTGCTCTATTTTCTTTTTCGCTCCCGGACTGAGAGTGACCAAGTGTCCTTGAATGACATTTTCATGTGACTTTCAACTCAACATAACTCGACAATCAGAGGTCAGATGGATGAATCGTCGACTCTGTTGGTCTTGTGGCATGCCACTACCTCTGGTGGGCCCTCTCCACCATGTTTTCATGTCCCAATGAGTTGATTGTGCATCGATTTCGTAAACTAGAGTTTTTCTCAGTTTCCTTCAATGCAACTCTCACATTGGTGGGTCAACTCTGCAAAACCCTCCACCATGCTAGTCTTGGTAGTGTTTCCATATCGGCATTAGCAATACACACTTTTTGGAGCCAATGACATGCAATCTTTCTGCTCCATTTGATTTTTAGCTCCCAGGTCGAGAGTGACCATGTGTCCCTAAATGGCATTTTTATGCAACTTTCAACTCAACATAACTCGACAACCGGAGGTCAGATCGATGAGTCGTTGACTCCATTGGTCTCCAGGAATGCCATTACCTCTAGTGGATCCTCTCCAATGCATTTTCATGGCCCAATGAGTTCATTGTGCATCGGTTTCATATACTAGGGTTTTGCTCAGTTTCCTTCAATGCAACTCTCGCATTGGTGGGTCAAATCTGAAAACCCCTCCACCCTACCAGTCTTGGTAGTGTTTCCATATCAGAATTGGCTATACACACTTGTCGGAGGCAACAACATGCAATCTTTCTACTCCATTTGGTTTTTTGGTCCCGAACTGAGAGTGACCAAGTGTCCCTGAACGACATTTTCACGTGACTTTCAACTCGACATAACTCGACAATCGGAGGTCAAATCGATGATACATCAACTTTGTTGGTCTCCTATCATTCCATTACCTCTAGTGGGCCCTCTCCATCATGTTTGCATGGTCTAGTGAGTTCATTATGCATTGGTTTCATAAACTAGGGTTTTGCTCAGTTTCATTCGATGCGTCTCTCACATTGGTGGGTCAACTCTACAAAACCGTCCATTGTGCTTGTCTTGGTAGTGTTTCCATATCGGCGTTGGCCATACACACTTGTCGAAGCCAATGACATGCAATATTACTGCTCTGTTTGGTTTTTCACTCCCAGACCAAGAGTGACCAAGTGTCCCTGAATGACATTTTCATGTGACTTTCAACTCGACATAACTCAAAAATAGGAGGTTGGATTGATGAGCCGTCAACTTTGCTAGTCTCTTGGCATGCCATTACCTCTAGTTGGCCCTCTCCATTACATTTGTATGGCCCTATGAGTTCATTGTGCATCGATTTCGTAAACTAGGGTTTTTCTCAGTTTCCTTCAATGTTGTCCAAATATTCTGTACTTGCATATTTGAATTTCAACTTATATTATCTTCATGATCGAGTATTTTCTAGAATTAGTTATGAATTCTGATTTGGAAAAAATTTGGGTTGAATTTGTTTAGTGATTTAACACATATCTTGAAAATATTTTTTTTAACATATATCTTGAAAATAAAAGAGTAGATTTATTGATGTTCTAATTTGTTGTAATAAGAGAGTCTGGATATGTTATATGCTTGCAAAGAGTTCCCTAAGGGTTGTATCATCATGGTGTTAATGCACACTTGGAATAGGGTTTATTTTGTTGGGTTGCCTTGTGATATTAGGATGAAGATAAGTGAAATATTGAACCATAGTGACCACCTTCACACACATGTTGAGGAGAATCAAATGACCATAGTAACCACCTTGGCACACATATTGAGGATAAGCATTGGAGCATTGTGACCACCTCTGACACATATGTCGAGGAGCATTGGGAACAAGAAGATGTTGTACACAACTAGAGGAGGAATGCATTATATGAGGAAAATTGGATATGCATGAGGACACTAGGGTTTATATATGTAATTAAACCTTGGAGAAGGAGATATAATACAAGAGGAATTGATGGTTGTCTTGCATATTCTTTAGCTCTTGTTGTGAAGTCAAAGGAGGTAGAATTAGGGTTCCAACCCTGTAGAAGATACATAGAAAAGAGCTAATGTCTTTGGTGATATTGTATCCTCGTTCTTGTGTGATACATGGAGGTTAGGGAAACACCATGGAAAACTTAACTTAATAAGTCTCGAGCTTTTTTTGATGCCTTTATTAGTGGTGTTGATGGGATGTTATCATCATATCGTAAAAATTCAACCTATTTTGCAACTAACATACATTGACATAGACCCTGATCAATCCACTTTTCATGAAGACAGGACAATGAAATTAAGAATGATTTCCATCCAAGTCAAAATGATTATGATAGTCCAAAACAATATTTTCCAACTTGCCAAAATGAGTGTACAATCCCAAATGCAAGTACTAATGATAAACAAGAGTTGAAATGGCATTTTCAATTAGTGAAAGGTACCATAAAAAAAATCTAGCGAAGCATTTAGCATTATGACATTACTATATTTCACTTTGTAGCTTGTCAAGATAAAGGTACAATCTTTTAAGTAAATATGAGTGATAAACATTTTTATAAGTTCCAAGTTTCCAAGGCAATGGGACTCTTAAACCAAATCAAATTTCCAGTCAAGTAAAATGTCTTATGACAGTCCAAGATCTAATTTCCAGTGAAGTAGGAATGATAACAAGTATATTCACTTGGATTTTGATGACACAATGACATGCAAGCAATTAAAGGCCTTTTATTGTATTTTTCCAAGTTATGGATGTTTATATACCACTATAAAATTTGTTTAAGTATGGTTGGGAATGATTGTTTAGATATAATCCCTTTAGGGTGTCTTTGTGCCACTTTAAATTGAGTTATGGACAAATTTGAGGTGAGGCGTTAGTGAGTGGGTAAGATAGGAAGCCAAGGAAGTGACCTTAGGCTATGATAGCTGGGTAAGAAGGCTATTAGGGCTGGCCTATATAGGATATTACATTCAAGAAGTTAGGGTAGCTTAGGATGAGCTAGTGGTGTTCTAGGGCTGTCCAAAATGGATATTATAGTCAAAGATATTATAGAGCCTCTTTCTCCCATAATTTTTTAATGTATGAGTTGTGGAAGATGAGCTATGTTTTACTTATTTCATTATGGTTTATAAAAGGAGTGCTCATGAAGCTTGAACCCTAGCTTATGTGAAGTAATCCATGCTTAAGATTTGAAGTATTTCATTTGATTAGTCTATAAAGAATATGTGACATATGACTACAATCCTAGGGATGCTAATATACAAACAAAAAGGTACTTTGTAAGAGGCCTCTTGAAGCCTCAGTTGTCGATGTGGCTGAAAAGGGTGTCTAATACTTACAAAACAGGAAGAAGACCCAGCCAAAGGCTTCAAGTAATCCCATGCAAGTATTACTTTATCCTCGAGCTGTTTAAAGTAGTGATCTCCCACAGAGATTTCAATAGCCTCAGCTGGCTTTTGTGAACTTGATCCACAAAGGATCTATTTCCCAGATTGGAAAACAAGGCAGGTGATGTAAAGAAAAACGAAACTTAGATCTAACTAGTAAAATGAAAAATGATCTAAATCTAAGCTACTTAAAGAGTATGTTGAATTGATTTGCATGTGAACCAAAGGTGGAAAAAAGACAAGTATTTTCGTCGAATCAATAGAAATGTAAATTGGATTGGGAACTTATCACCTAACTTACAATCAATTAATAAAAATCAATTAACATCAGCTTAATATTATATCATTCAAAGTTAGCATGCATAACACTTGTCAGTTGAAAAACCAACATTTATTGTTGTAAAGTTTCACTGTTCAATCACTTGCAGAAATAGATAAAGACAGTTAAAAGAAGAAATTCCTTAAAGCTTTATCAATGCATGAATTAGTAACAAAGATAAATCTAAGTTATAAGTAAATGCATTTATAAATTGCAAATAAATAACAGCATCATCTGTCCATTCGAAACAGGAAAAATTAAGATCAGTTAAAGAAATTTAATCTCATCAATGCCAAGAGATATGAAATAACAACAATATTGTATTACATCAAGTTCTATAAGAAATTACATAAACCTCATAACAACAGAGATGCTTTCAGTCTCTTGTGCCAATGTTTCCTCTTCCTTAGTAGCAGTGTTCTCAGAGCATTAAAGAGAAATCTATACATCTCTGTCAAGCACTCTCCACACCTCCTCTCTCATAAATTTGGTTCGATTTTATAGAATAAACAAGCAATGGAAGGATAATATCCAACCACAGGAACTCTGGTTCATTCAGCTCCCATCAAAACCGGCCGCAACCAACTTCTGAAAATACTCCTCTATTCATGGATGATTTTCTCCAAATAAGTTGAGAGATTTCCAAAACGAATCGCGATAAGGAGTAAAATACCCCATTTTTGAAGTGGGTTTTAAACAGTTTTGTCAGATTCTTCATGGTTTGATGAGAAATGGAGCCTGAAATTCGCCCCCCTCTTCAGGTACGATTCAGCTTAAAAAAAAGGTGGTCTTCATTAATTTCATATCATGTTGTATCTTTTCTCTCAACAATCCATGAATTTATGTTGGAGCTTCCTTATATCTTGATAAATCCAATTTGTGATACTAAAAATAAATGATCTCCATTGCTGGCAGACAAATATTTCACCGTTAACTTCAAATTGGTATCACAACCATAATTTGATTATATTATCTTTAGTAATCTGCACGGCTTATACCCCCTACAACCCTGGAAAAAATTATATCAATTAGTGTTCATTAACCAAGGTAGGATGTAATATAAATTTTTAAATAATGTAAAATTATCCTTTTTCCGACGATCAATATCATCATTGAATAATCCTTTTTTTATATGTTTTGATACAAATAGTATATTAACTCAAGATTATTCTCTTGGAATTTAAGGATCAGTAACAGTTGATTTTACTGTCTATTATTCCGTGTTAATTATTTTCCAAATAAATAAAACTAAACAAAAACAAAAAGATTCAAAATTAATATTCCCAACAAAATCAAATTAATATTCCCAACAAAATCACAAATCACATGTCGGGAAGATAATTCGAATTTGTTTAAAACAATCATTTAAACAAATTTGGAAATCCAAAGCTCTAGAACCAATTTAAAACCGTAAGTGAAAAATAAAACTACCAAAATTTACAGACCGAAAATCAAAATTAAATTATAACCTAAGATAAACTTAGGGTCCAGAAAGATGCAAGAATGAAAATGTGAAAAAAAATTATTTCCTCAACCCTCATCCCGCAACTTGTAGGATGATGGATTACAAAATATCAAAATTTTTATCCAATCCATCACGCAATCCGCATTCCTCAAGTTGTGGGAAGGAATTGCGGAGAGGTTGAATGTTAGGAAAATTGAAGGTTCCGCAAATGCATACAAATGATTGGAAAGCTTTAAAAAATGCTTTTTTTTAAAATTTTTCTCTAAGGTTGTAGGAAATAGATTGAAATAAAACAATAATATATAAAAGATTAAAAATCTATAAATATTTTCAAAGTGAAAGAAAATCCCATATCTAAAACCCTAAACCTAGAAATTATAAAAACCATTACAATTTAATTCTTACGAAAATAAATGTTGGAAACAAGTTACATTTATAGGAAAAGAATGACTTCTATAATATAGGAGAGTTAATGAATGCCATAAATAGGTTTCTAACATAATAATTTTCCAAGAATAGAAAACCTAGAAAATAATACTTCCTTTTGCAGAATAATAATGAAAATCCCTTTAGATTGCAAAATGGAAAAATAGAAGTTACATTTTCAAAATCAAATTAGCTTATAGGAAATAAAAGACTTAAACATGATCAAACTAGTTTATCATTAGTGAATGTTGAATTCTAATTCCACAAATTTCCAAATAATCATAGAACCAAATCTCATAGAAATTAGGGAATTTTATAGGATTCAAACAAACTAAAACATGTGTTATTTTAATTTTCATAACATGCAATTGTGTATGAATTTAATATATGTATTTAATGAAATACACAAGTTAAGTTAATGAAATTCAAAACATAACCTTGAATATTTAAAATGTTTCAATAATCCTAAACCAAACATTAAAAACATTAAACTAATATAAGCAAATAACCCAATGACCAATATTATTTAAAATATTTACATTACAATTCTAGGCATGCAAAAGGGAAAATAAAACTAAATCAAGGACAAATATTGAACTATTGCAATACACAAAAGTATGAAAGAAGAAATGATAAGTGAAGGTAATAACCAACAATTATCTTGAATAATCACTTTGTGCAGTGAAGATCAAGCTTAGGTGGGGAATGTGAAAGATAACATGGTAAGATAACCACCAAGATCATAGAACCAAATCAAATCAATAAGAGAGAAAATACAAGCTAGAGATCACTAAGAAAAGAAACACTACAAATAATACCAAATATCTAGAATGTGGGAGAAGAGTTGCAGGCATTTATTTTGAAAATATACACACCCTTTCCGCAATTTGCAATTTGCAATTTTCAATTTGCAATAGTGGGTTGCGGGTTGCGGAAACACACAACACAATCAAAAATCAATCTGCTTCCTGCACTCCGCAATTTTCGGGTTGCTAGTTACAGGAACATGCGACAAAAATCATAAAATAAATTACTTCCCGCATCCCGCACTCCACAATTGCAGGATGCGGGTTGCGGGATGACAAACTGTAGTTTAAAAAATGCTTCCACATTCTACATTCCACATTACAAGATGAGGGATGAAAAACTCACAAAAAATAAACTTCAAGATCCCATAATCTGTATTGCGGGTTGCGGGATGTGGGTTGTGGGATGGACACATTTTCAGAAAAAATAGTCTTTTTCGCAACTCACTAAAAACACGCAAAAATGCATAAATGTTTCAAAAAATGTTAACTAAATCAAATCATGGGAAAGACCTAAAAACTCAAAACAGCATGGAAATCTTGAACTGACTAAAAAATTAAGCATCACCTTTTGCATATAAAAATTGGGGCTGCCATGTTTTATCCAAAACATGGGATTAGTTGTAGCTACAATAAGGCCACAAGATATGGTTAGGTAGGGTTTATCTTAGGTTTTCCCTCCTAGGTTTAGGGTTTCATCATTGATTCTAAAGCCTAGGTTATGCATGCTAACCCCAAAACACCGTTTGGGTCAGGGTTTCCTCATTGATTATAAATCCTAGGTTATCCATGCTAACCTTTAAACTTTAGTTAGGGTCAGGGTTTCCTCATTGATTCTAAACCATAGGTTATGCATGCTAACCCTTAAATCATTAAAATTGAAACAAGTACAATAGATCATTAAAATTGCAAGTGGTCAGCAATAGAATAACAAATATGTATGTATTCAATGAGAGTAAGCAATGTCAACTTCGTCTTCAAATGATATGAATTGCCAAATTTAACAAAATCAATGTTTTCCAAGTAGATGTAACAAATGCAAGCCAACAACATTCATGTTCAATATGATTCTTATCTCATCAATACTATGAAATTTTAGTCAATCAAATGGTAAGAGAAGATCCTTCCAATATCAATTTCTAGCTTGCAAAATGAGACAATAATTACTATGTGAATACCAAAGGCAAACAAGTGCTTTCTATTGCAATTTGGACAATGAATAAGACTATAGGTGTTCGTATGTTGGTTCAATATGAGTTAGGCTTCGTCAACAATAAGTATTGCAAGCGCATCAACTGTAAAATACTACTGCATTCGACATAATGTATGCAATTATGTAATAAAAAGAAAAGTAATATAAAAAAGTGTAAAATGATATATTAATATACACAAATTTCCAATCATATACAATAGTAGTGAAAAATGGATCGTTCCCAATGTCTATATAATGGAAACTCATGTCCTATACGAAATATGGCAACTCATACCCTATACAAAATATGGCAACTCGTGCCAAAATGCCACATCATGGCTAGTGTACATAGGAGGGTCTCTCAATCCTCCTGCGCACCCTCAGAGCTTCGAGGTGCACCTCCAAAATCAATCTTCCTCTTCTTCGAGCTAAAGGAAGCTCGATTCTTCTAGCCACTTTGACCACCTCCTCTTGGGCTCTGAAACAACAACAATGAAATGTCAACTCCTACAGGAAATTATACATGTATAAAACACAATTTAAAAATCAAAATTATGTTTTCAAATATTAAATAGCTCACCTCAGACGAGACCATAAGTGGTGAGCAGGCTACCCTCTTCCATGATCCAAGTCCCTTGGAAATGACACCTTGCAACATTTAAATAGTAATATGGCTCATACAATTTACTACCTATAGTAATATGACTCATACAATTTTACTTCCTATCAATCTCACCATGAACAGAACAGGATTGTCCCAGGGGATAGCAAGTGGAGCAATCAGCTGGTCCTCAGGAGTGGTAAGTGGAGTAGTGGGATGGAAAACCTGTTATGATGCTAGTGTGGATGGCATAGTAGAGGATGTAGCCACATTAGTGTTGGATACAAAACTAGGGGGCACGATGGGAGAGGCGTGGACTGGAGTGGGGGAAGTGGTGATGTACGATGATAAACCCCAACTAGTTGTAGAATGGAATGGGCCACCTTGGACGAGGAAACAAGGGTGCTAGGGGAATATGGGGGAGGGGGCTGAGGTATGGGATGGGATGGAGGGATGGGTGAATGTGGATGGATGGTGTATCGTGGTCAGAGAGGGGAGGGTGGAAACATGGG
>LPNX011072208.1:0-12461 GCA_001517045.1 Pseudotsuga menziesii
AACTAGACCAAATATTTCTTATGTTGTTGGCATACTTTCAAGGTTCATGCATAAACCTTGTGAAGGACACTGGTCAGCTGCAAAAAGAGTTCTAATATAATTGAAGGGGACTCAAGACGTTGGACTCAAGTACTCTAGAGTGGATGACTTCAAACTTATTGGGTACTCAGACTCAAATTTTTATGGCGATAAGGATACAGGAGTATCAACTTCTGGATACACTATGAGTCTTGGATCAGTAGCTGTCTCATGGAGATCATGCAAACAGTCAGTTCCAGCAGATTCAACAACAAAAGTAGAATATGTGGCTGCAGTTGAAGCAACAAAAGAAATAGTATGGCTCAGGAATATACTTGAAGATTTGCAATAAAAATAAGAGAGCTCCACCCCATTATTGATCGACAATACTTATGCAATCAAGATGGCTAAGAATCCTAGATTCCATGATCGAACCAAACACATCAACACAAAGTATCATTTGATTCGACATCATGTAGAGGCCAAGATAGTCCATCTTCGACATTGTTCCACAAATGATCAAACTGCAGACATCTTCACCAAAGTGCTTGGACGAGAAAAGTTTGAAAGATTCAGAAACATGCTCGGACTTACTAACACCCCTTCGGATTAAGAGGGGGATTGTTGGAATATAATCCGTTGGGATTATATTTTGTAAATAAATAAAGAAAATTGAATAGTTATGTAGGAATCCGAAAAGGTTGGGCGGAAGGTGAAACACAACCGTCATATGAATTGTATAAATATATGCATTAGCAAGGGAATAAAATTGAATTGGGAGTTATACCTATCAATCATCATCATCAATATCATCATGGTCATCATCATCATCATCATCGATGCCATCATCATCTTTATCATCATCATTAACATCATCACCGTCATCATCATCATCATCATCGTGGCCATGATCATCATCATCATTATCATCATCATCGTCTTCATTATCATCATCATCATCACCATCATCATCATTATCATCATTGTCGTCTTCATCATCATCATCATCACCATCATCATGTTCATCATCATCATCATCATCATTATCATCATCATGTTCATCATCATCGTCTTCATCATCATGATCATCATTATCATTATCATCATCATGCTCATCATCATCATCATCATCATCATTATCATGATTTTCATCATCATCATCTTCACCATCATCGTCTTGACCATCATGACCCTCATCATCATCATCATCATAATCATCATCATCATCATCATTATCATCTTCATCATCATCATCATCATCATCATCATCATCATCATCATCATGACCCTCATCATCGTCGTCATAATAATCATAATCATAATCATCATCATCATCATCATCATTATCATCATCATCATCATCATCTTCATCACCATGATCATCATCAACATCATCGTCGTCTTCATCATCATGGTCATCATCATCGTCGTCGTCATCATCTTCATCGTCATCGTCATCATCATCATCATCACCATCATGATAATCATCATCGTTTTGATTATCATGATCATCATTATCATGATCATCGTCTTCATCATCATCATCATCATGCTCATCATCATCATCACCATCATCAGGTTCATCATCATCACCATCATCATGTTCATCATCACCACCACCACTATCATCATCATCATCATCATCATCATCATCGTCGTCATCATCTTCATCACCATCATTATCATCATCATCGTCTTCATCATCATCATCATGTTCATCATCATCATCACCATCATCATGTTCATCATCATCACCATCGTCATGTTCATCATCATCAGATCATCATGTTCATCATCATCATCGCCATCATCACCATCATGATAATCATCATCATGATTATAATCATCATCATCATTATCATCATCATCGTCTTCATCATCATTGTCTTCCCCATCATGACCCTCATCTTTGTCATCATCATCATCATCATCATCATCATCATCATCATCGTCGTCGTCTTCATCATTATCATCATGATCATGATGTTCGTCATCATCGTCTTCACCATCACAATAGAATTATTATGGATCAAAGTACATATTCCTCATCATTTGAGGAATATTCTCAATTGCAATATATTCATCCTTAGTTGCATTGAGAGAAATACTAGTCTTCTCTCTACAACATGTTGGAATTCTCTTTCTAACATTTGCATCTTCACATCATTGAGTTGATTTATCAAGGTCATCTTCTTGTTGATGTTCTTTCCTTCGTAAAAGCTAGTCATTGCATTGAAAATATCCTTGGGATTATTCAAGGATGATACATGTGATATCTAATGGACATGGAAATAATCCTCTTGGATTTGACTAGGTCCTTCTTGTGCTTTTCTATTATCTTCATCTCCCTATGGATTTGCATCTTCTTTGACATAGTTCTCCAAGTCATTCTTCTTCAAGTACGAGAAGCAATCTATACTTCCATAATCGGAATTTCTTGTCTCCTTCAAGATTTTTCTCAATCTCGGTATTGTTTGTCATTACGATAAAAATGAGAACCTCAAATGGAACTATAGAGGATGGAGATTACCAATGATATTGATTGAACTTGATGCTTGCTTGAAGGCTTTTATAGAAGACTGCTTCTCGTGGACTTAGGAAACAGAAACCCTAATTTTCAAATTAAGTAAATTTCATATCCAATTGGATGGAAAGATGTGCCTCCTCAATGAAAGAAGAGAAACATACTCATTTTACAAAAACTGTGTATAGAACTGCAAACTATTCGATGCCCTAGTTTTCCCTAGAAGCAATGTTAGGTGAAAAAATGAGAAATTCATAGAATGAGAAAATTCTTCCTTAGAAAAATGTTCCCTCCTAGGGTGATTTGATGGTCCTGCTTTTTCAACTGATCAGTGGAGGGAAGTATTAATCTTGTATATTGATCTAGGAACAAACAATCAATCTCATCAAAGATTAATCAACAAATAACTCATGAAATGGTGTAATGGATCTATAGGAATAGTAGCCGCTCTATATTCACATAAAGAATGAATGATTACAATTACAATGTCATGCTACAGGCATGAATGAATGAGCAATTTGAATCCTCAAGGAGGTCATTCGAATTGAATGAGTGAGTGTAGCTTAACTGACTATAAGCCATGGTTCACACTCAGTTAACCACTGATCAAAACCCTAATTGACTCACCTAAACCCTAACTGAAATCGAAGTGCAATAAATGACTGAGTCTCAACTGAAAGTGTCACGTCCCCATTGCCTCCTACCGGCGAAGAGGACGCGACTACAAGCTTCAAGCAGACGGGCTAAGAGCCCCATGAACATGTACATGAATAAAATTTGCAGAAACAGAATGCTGAAAGAAAATGCATTGCAGTATAACATGCATAAACGCGATTGTTTATCATACACAACTATAATTATTTATCTTCCATAGCGGAATCAACATGCATTCACACAAGCATTCATTTTAACATGTTCATCATTTTCATATCATTGACAGAAAATATGGTTGCAGAAGTAAAAATATGCAAGATCACTTATCTTATGATGAATTCGTTCCGCAACGAGCTACGTCGCTACAACATTCCACCCAACCATAGGCCAGCGTGCTCCTTAATCTCTCAGCAACGCTGCACCCCTGAGCTGGGCATGATTATCCAAGGAATAAGGGAACTAGCAGGCTTACACATAGCCAAGGATATACAAAACACACAGCCAAGCCAACAAAGTTGGGTTTATCAGGCCATCAAGGAGCTAGAGAAGGAAAATTGCTAAGTTGGTAAGCTCATTACAGAGCTAAGAACACCTACACTAGAACTAGCCTGACCTCTAAGACACCCAAACACACCCAACACAAGGAATTAGTCCCTTCTTTGCTACACAGTCCCTCACGCCCTGCATTCCCTTCCAGTGCTATTCAGGGGTGATGGAGAAGAAGGCCAGCCCTCTAGCTCTGTCTGTGTGGTTTCTAGCCACCAGGTTTATCAAGCAAATCTAAGCCAACATCCCTGATCCTCTCACAGTCCGAAGACCAAGCATTGTACTCCGGCAATTAATTTAGTTGTCACATCTTAAGCAGGAAAAACGACTTCAAACCATCTACAACAGTCCCCAAACGTAACAGCAAACACAGCTCACGATGTGGGGGAACAATGGCCCGTTTTACACTACCAAAATTGTTGGGGAAAACGCACGCATACCATAATGGGGACGAATTTTACAGTCTCCCCACCGGTGCATGACTAATCACAATGCCGAACCCACAAATCAGCTCGTGAGTAAAGGACGGAGCCACACCATTCTCAAATCCGCGGAGGAAAAATAGTGTGGGTGGAACCAGGAAAATTCCTGTGTGTGAAAACCTTGAGCAGACAATTAGAAGTGCGTGAAGGAGAACAACTATCGGGAGGACGCGAAATTACAGTGCGTGGGTGTTCAGCAAACTTGTGGAGCCAAGACAATGTCTGCGTGAGGGATGAACAGCAAAATCGTGAGGTCCCCCCCCCAAATTGGAGAGAGCGTGGATGGACAAAAAACCAGCAGTGCGTGAAAGGGGAGTGCGTGAGCGTTTTTTCCATTGTGGAGTCAACCATGGGTGGAGTGTGCATGTGGGTGAGGACTGACAGTCCTGCCACCCCACTCCAAAAGACCATTAACTGCCTTAACCACCAGCATCCTTTCTTAATGAAAGTGGTTGGAATAAAACAAGGTAAGAAGACACATGGATTTTCACCCTATTGGCCAAAGTTGGACAAATTCCCCCACATCCTTATCCTTGGGAAAAATCATGCCCCTTTCAATTTAGTTCTTGTGATCATAGCTGGCCGAGTTCATTTAATTAATTATAGATGCATATTTACATGATGACCAATATAATATATGCCGCATGCCCCGATATACCATCGGTGACAAATTTAAATCCAAAACATAACATAACCGATCAATGGTGGGGCCTTGGCCTTTAGCTCCACACCATGATCATTTACAATATATACATCATATACATCTAATGCAACGGGGTCAAAACCGGGGCATTACAGAAAGATATCAGACACATGTCATAGCAAGCCAACCATCAAGTGCTAGCGCTTCAATGACTTCAATGAACCCCGATGAGGTTAACTAAAGCTAACCTGAACATCAGAAGTTGGTGGAGGCGCCCCTGTTGACTCCAGTTCATTAATTAATCATTAAGTAATTAATTAAATGAGTGGAGGTGCCTTCACTGAGCTGTTTAATTGATTGTAACCACTAGTTAGCAATTAGGGCATTAATATCACTCAGATCACCCCCGGAGTGCTCCAGTTAGCATCCCCGAATGTAGGAGAAGGCTAAGTTAGCCTCCTTGACTGAAGGTAGGTGTGGGTGTGACTGGATGATGTCAATTAATGCTCCGCTGATGTTAATTAATGTCAATTATACTTAAGATAGTGGTTTAACTAGGCCAATTTGACCAAAAAGAGTGTGTATGGTGGTAAATGTCTCCAACACCCCCCCTTAAGCTATACTCAAGAATAGTTAGAAAACATTAATGCATAAAAATGCTAGCAGCCTGACAACTAAGGCCATAGGTCACCCTGTACAATGTTGAAACTGAAACAATGCTCAAAACAAACTAAGTGAGGAAAAAAGGGAAAACCTAGTGGGAAAAACCCCCCGTCAAGTTGAACACTGAAAGTAGTCTGAATCACCTTGATGAACTCACCCCCAACAGTGAACATAGGTAAGTGAACTTCTTTTTTGACAAGCTCTTGGTGAAGATGTTTGCAATCTAGTCATTAGTCGGGCAATATTGCAGAATGATGGTCCTGTCATGCACTAGCTCCCTAATATAGTGCACGTGGATCTCTACATGCTTGGTCCTCTACCTGGTAACTGGATCCATGGATATCTTAATAGCACTATGATTGTCACAAAAGAGGACAGTGGACAAAGTACTACCAAGATCAAACTTTGAAAGAATGCCTTACAACCAAACTACTTGGATGCAGGCATTCACCACTCCTTGATACTCGGCCTTTGCTGAAGATAGTGCTATGGAAACCTGCTCTTTGCTTGACCAACAAATGGGGCCAACACCAAACATGAATACATATCTAGAAGTAGACTTCTTATCAATAGAATCACCCACCCAATCGGAATCTGTGTATCCAACCAGCTCTAGCTCAAAGTCTGCAGCATAGTGAATGCCGTACGTCCTGGGTCCCTAAATATACTAGAGGATCCTCTTGGCTTCCTTCCAATGAATATCATGAGGCTGCTACATGTATCTTGATACAATGTTCGCCGCATAACAAATATCAGGCCGCGAATGTGTCAAGTACAACAAGCTACCAATTAGCTGTCGATAGATAGTGGGATGTGTGCTTTTTCCTTCTTCAAGGCTGATCCCTGAAAGGAAAGGGAATGGTGCAAGCCTACGTTCAGCCATGTTAAACTTTACTGACAGGTCTAAAATGTATTTGTATTGAGTGACCATAATCCCATCAGAATTTTGCTCAATTTCGAGCCCCAAAAATTGTTTTAGAAGCCCCAAATCACTCATTTCAAAGGCATTGTGGAGAGCAATTTTGATGGCTGAAATAGAGGCAACTGTGCTACCTGTGATCAGTAAGTCATCAACATATAAAACAATGATAATTATATGGCCATCATACTGCTGTAAATACACATTTGGATCTTATCTACATCTCTAAAAGTTTTGCGAGAGAAGAAAGGCATCCATCTTGGAATACCACTCTCTTGCGGCCTGTTTTAACCCGTATAGTGACTTCTTTAGCTTGTAAACCAAAGATAGATCAGTGACGTAGCCCTCAGGATGCTTCACATATATCTCCTCATGAAGATATCCATGCAGAAAGGATAACTTAACATCCATGTGATGCACTTCTCAGTGCTTGGATGCTGAAATTGCCAAAACAAGGGGAATGGAGTCCATTTTTGCAACTGGTGCAAAGGTCTCATGGTAGTCCACTCCTTGGACCTGAGAGAAAATTTTTTCTACCAGTATTGCCTTATATTTGCAGGTGCTTCCATTGGGATCAACATTGGTCTGAAACACCCACTTGCATTGAACCAATTTCCTTCCCGGAGGAAGAGAAACTAGCTCCCAAGTAGTGTTTTTCTAAAGAGAATTCATCTCTTCATCCATGGCAGCTTGCCATCTCGGATCCTTCCAAGCATGGTAGTAGGATTTTGTATCTGAAATAATCATAAAATATAAATTTTTGGACAGCAAATTATCAGGACAAGAGAGCACAATACCTGCTCTTTGGAAATCAAACCGGGTTCTCCTTGGATCATCCAGATTTCCAATGTTTTGTCCTGTGGAGGAGAGTGTCTGTTGGGCCCATGTAGGAAGATGATTTTGCACTTCAGGTTATGATTCAGCATCTGATGATTGCTGCACACTGATATTATAAATCAAAGGATCCAAATCAGGGTCATCACCCCCAATTTCATCATCCAAATATTCAGTGGAATAGGAAGGAAATTCAGCAGTTTTCTCCTTCACTAGTTCCACTTCCTGAAGAGGCTCATCGAAATTGACACTTCTCTTGATGATGATCTGTTTGGTATTGATATATAGCAGCTTGAACCCTTTATATTCATCAGGATACCGAATAAACAGACATTCTATGCTTTGCGGTTGCAAAGCCCTTCTTTTATCAAGCGAAATTCGGGCCCATGCAGTGGACCCAAGCACCCGTAGGTTTGACACATCCAACTTGTGTCCGAAGTATGCTTCGAAATGGGTATTCATTTTCATGGATGAGTGTGGAAACCTATTCTGAATGTATTTTTTAGCATGCATGGCCTCATCCCACAAATTTTTAGCAAGCTTCTTGGATTCCAACATACAGGTGGTCATCTCCTTGAGAGACTGATTCTTCCTTTTCGCTACTGCATTCTGCTAGGGAGTGCAGGGGATTGAATGTTGGACGTAAATACCACTTTGGGAGAATATGTACAGAAACTCATTACTGACATACTCCTCTCCATTATCATATCTCAAGATCTTGATATTAAGCCCAGAGGCATTTTCGACCAAGGCCTTGAATTCAGAAATTTTTTCACATACTTCTGATTTCTTTTTGAGAAAGAAAACCCATGTATACTTTGAAAAATCATCAATAAAAGTAAGGATATACCTTGATCCATTCATGGATTTGACAGACATTGGACCGCTGATATCAGAATGTATCTGCCCCAATATGCATGTAGCTCAGTTTTCCTTCCCCTGATCGAACTTGTGCTTAGGGTGTTTTCTAATCACACATCCTTTGCAAATTCTCGTGGTTGCCTTGATGACTGGGAGGCCTTCAACCATGGATTTTTTCTGTAATTGCTGCAAATATTTGAAATTAATATGGCCAAACCTCTCACGCCACATCCTATTAACCTAATTTCCATGAGTTAGTAGAGAGGCGGGATTTGCATCTGCAACAAAGTGAGAGAACTCATAGGCTTTTGCATGATCGTTTGCAAGGCATTTAGCAATGAGTTTTCCGGATGCAATTTCTGTTATCTCAACATCATTTGGGCTAAAAGAGACTCTCTTAGGCACTACTGTATGTTTCATATGATAGACACTAAGGATATTTGATTCCAGAGATGGTACATACAAATTATTAGAGAAAAAACCATTTTCAAGATCTACAGTACCTTGTCCTTCTGAAATGATGGTGGAGTCATCTCCCATGTGGATGGGGATGGATTTTCTGGTCTCCAAGGATGAAAAGGAGTATCTTTCATCCATCATGTGGTTCAAAGCTCCAAAATCAGTCAAGAGTGCTTTGGACTTCGAAGTGCTTGCCATGAGGGCATGACCTTTTTCATGTTGTGGTTCTCGATATTGCTGATCTCTCCTCCGAAAGCTCTCTGAAATATTGATGTGATTTCTCTCAAGGAGAGAGGTTGCTTCATCACGATTCTTCTTCATGCAGGCATGTTCAGGGTGGAAGCCCTTCCTGTAATAATAACACTTGACTTTTTCCTTTCCATGGTGCCCTTTTCCTTTGTTCTTCCTTGAGTTGAAAGACTCATCATGCTGCTGACTTTCAACTCTAGGTTTAGGAGCATCAAATTTAGTTTTTGGGTTCTTCTACTGCTTTCCTTTACCCTTCAGATCTTTGGGCCCCGAGACATGAAGGGCTTGATCACAGTAAGATCTGATGATCCCCATCTGTACAAGCTTGTCATGTTCACATGTTAGGGACTTAGTGAAGGCATCTTCCATCTAGGGGTTGTGAGCTTCCCTTCACGGAATGTAGAAACAAAAATTGAATAATCAGCCCCAAGTTTGGAGAGTATGGCGAGGATGAGCTGATCATCCTCCTTCTCCACTTTTTATTGCTTCAAGACTAAAACAGTATGCTTGAACTTTGTGAAGAAATCATTCAGAGTCTCGAAGTTGGAGGGTTGGAGAGACATGAGTTCATTTTCGAGCTGGTAAACCCTCAAGTCATCATGCTTTCCATATAGAGTCTCCAATTTGTCCCATATTTCTTTTGGAGTCTTCAATCCCGCGAGATGAAGGAGAAGGTCTCGGGAAATAGAGAGGCACAAGAAACCGAAGGCTTCATCCTTCTTGTTCAAGAATCTTGATTTTTCTATGGTGGATCTAGGCTCATATTCAATGTCCATGGTGACTCTAAAAATTCCTCTCGAGCGCAGTTGAATATCCATATAACCTTTCCATGAGTGTAAATTGTATGGAGTTAAGATATCTACCGAGGAGGCCATCTGGATGTGCTGGAGCGAATGCTTCACCTATAGAAACCTGAAAATCAAAACAGAAAGGGCAATGTAAGGTCAGACAGCCTGCACATTTTAGGATTTCATCACACCCAGCATAGTCAATCAAGCAAGCTTGATCAACAAGTTCTTTACTTGGGGTATTAAGTGGTAAGCCTTGGCTTCTGGTGCAGTGATGGATTTTTGAGCTAGTGCTCAAATTTCATGTAGAAATCTGTCAAAAAGCTTGTTTTTGAGAGATAGAGCTTTGTCCTGTCGTAAGCTCTGATACCATATTAATATTGTATATTGATCTAGGAACAAATAATCAATCACATCAAATATTAATCAACAAATAACTCATGAAATGGCATAATCGATCTACAGGAATAGTAGCAGCTCTGTATTCACATAAAGAATGAATGATTATAATTACAATGTCATGCTACAGGCATGAATGAATGCGAAATTCAAATCATAAAGGAGGTCATTTGAATTGAATGAGTGAGTCTAGCTTAACTGACTGTAAGCCATGGTTCACACTCAATTAACCACTCATCAAAACCCTAATTGACTCACCTAAACCCTAACTGAAGTTGGAGTGCAATAAATGATTGAGTCTCAACTGAAAGAGATCAGACACATGTCATAGCAAGCCAACCATCAAGTGCTAGACCTTCAATGACTTCAATGAACCCTGATGAAGTTAACTCAAGCAGAATTGAACATCAGAAGTTGGTGGAGGCGCCCCTGTTGACTCCAGTTCATTAATTAATCATTAAATAATCAATTAAATGAATGGAGGCACCTTCGCTGAGTTGTTTAACTGATTGTAACCACAAGTTATAAATTAGGTGCATTAATATCACTTAGATCAACCCCAGAGTGCTCCAGTTAGCTTCCCTGAATGTAGGAGAAGGCTAAGTTAGCCTCCTTGACTTAAGGTAGGCGTGGGTGTGACTAGATGATGTCAATTAATGCTCCACTGAAGTCAATTAATGTCAATTATACTTAGGATAGTGGTTTAACTAGGCCAATTTGACCAAAAAGAGTGTGTATGGTGGTAAATGTCTCCAACAGGAAGTGCCCAAAACAAGAAGCCTAAGTTTCTCCAATTTCTTCCACAATATGCGTGTATCAACCCCATCCATACTTTTTTTTCTTATTAAGTGAAAGTAAATATCCCAAACTATAAGAAAGGAAAACAACTTCCAGAATCCTACGCTTAAAATTTTATAGGTTGTCGATTACAAATAAGTGTACATGGAAAAGTAGAAAGAGATAAAGAGAATTATCCACATAACAATCATATGAGTTGCGAGGGAGGGTGATGGAGCTAGAGGTGTTGTTTAGAATCATTTCAATAAATCCTTTCCAAAATTCCAAAAGGGAGGGTGATGGAGCTAGATGTCATGTTTAGAATAATCTTAGTAAATCCTTTCGAAAATCCGAATATAAAATTCTAGGAAAGGGACTATGAATCTAATGAAATCTAGGTTAAATTGAATTTTTAATCAAGGGAAAAATTCATGACAAAGAAAAGAGGTTGAGCTCTGGCTCATAGCTTACAATGAGTACTTGGAGAAAATAAAATAACATGGACCATACCAAGTGGTGTATGACTGAGGGAGCAAAATAATATGGAATTTTATCTCTAATGTGGATATGAGCCCTTGAGATTATATATATAAAATCTAAATATGCAGATGCAAATGATGATTCAAATTGTTGGTCATAAGGCCATTGAATTTGTTTGCACATCAAAAGCAGGCCACCCAAGCATTTACATATATGTGAGAAGAAGGCATGTTATCCCTTCAAGAGGAAACATAATCATTCTGATGAAGCCACTGTGGACTATAACTAGCATAGATTTACCTTTAAAGGATCTACCAAGGGTCGAAAGAATCAAATCTCTGTAACTACAAACCCATAATATTTTAAAATATTTTAAATCTAAATTGAGTGAACATGTTATTTTTTATAAAGTTATATTATTTTTTATAAAAGACACATGTCATCTCTAAGATGAGCACAAAGATATCCCATTCCTACTTTTCATTAATAACAGGAAAGGTTAGAAAAACAGAGCTTAAGCGAAGCTATCTACTATATTCCATTCAGCGTCAGCGAAAAAATAATGATAGCTATCAATTATTCTTTATTTTCTTTAGATTATGGGAATATATATATATCCTATTTCTCTCTATATTTACAGCCTGATAGGGAAGTGTAAGTTCCCTTATTTGAATCAATAAGCCATGCTATATGTTACTGTGTTATGCTCCTTTCTCTATAGAAAACCCACAAAATAAATTACGCATCCTCATACTGAGCTGTACAATGTGCCTCTTCTACGCAATTGTGTAGAAAAAATAACACAAAACCCATCCTTGAATCACTATAGAAAGTGAAGAGCCAAGGAAAAAATAACACAAGACTCACCCTTGAATCACTGTAGAAAGTGAAGAGCCAAGCGACCTGGAAGTTCATTAGAGTTATGTCAACCGTCGAGATATCTTTCTCTTATGGTTTCTCACACCTCTCATTATCTTAAATCTCGTTAAGTTTAGCAACTCACTTAATATTTCAATCTTGATAAAAGAAATAAAAAGACATCGTCTCTCAAGCAAATTCACTGGGAACATGAATATTTTCCATGCCGAGATCTTTGAGTAGGTTCAGAGTTTAAAATTCACCCAGAACTTCCACAAAAAAAGAGCACATGAGCCAATCAAAAGAT
>LPNX011072208.1:19507-37495 GCA_001517045.1 Pseudotsuga menziesii
TAAGCTTACCACCATGAAGTTTGATGGTATGCGTGGAATCCATGAGCATGTCCTTGAAATGTCAAACTTGGCTGCTCAATTAAAGACTCTTGAGATGAATGTGGATGAATTATTTCTTGTGCAATTCATTTTAAACTCCTTGCCTCCTCAGTATGGGCCATTTCAGATTCACTATAACACTATTAAGGATAAGTGGAATGTGAATGAGTTGGCCAGTATGCTCAATCAAGAAGAGGCAAGACTTAAGCAACATGGACAACATTCAGTTCATTTCATCACTCAAGGAGCCGAAAGGAAGGGGAAAAAGCCTAGAAAGGTCATGAAGCGAACACCATCCAAGGCATATGAGCCTAATCAAGGTTCTCAGGCTTATCAGAAGAAAAGGAACAGTGATAAGTGTCACTTCTGTAAAAAGTCGGGACACTATCAGAAATACTGTCCGAAACGTAAGGAATGGTTCGAAAAGAAAGGTATGAATTTCATTTCTGTTTGTTTCGAATCAAACCTAACTGAAGTT
Organism: Pseudotsuga menziesii; assembly: GCA_001517045.1. Classification (NCBI taxonomy): domain Eukaryota; kingdom Viridiplantae; phylum Streptophyta; class Pinopsida; order Pinales; family Pinaceae; genus Pseudotsuga; species Pseudotsuga menziesii. The sequence continues at coordinate 20,025 of LPNX011072208.1, forward strand.
CTTTCTAATACTTGGTGGATTTACTCTGGGGCTACTACTCATGTTTCTAATACCATGCAGGGATTCCTTACAACCCAAACCACAAATCCAAGTCAGAATTTTCTATTCATGGGAAATTGGGCTAAAGCTCAAGTTGAAGCCAGTGGGACTTATCGTTTATTTCTAGATTCTGGTTATCATTTGGATTTGTCTCTGACTCTTTATGTTCCTTCTATTTCCAGAAATTTAATTTCCTTGTCTAGACTTGACATCGATGGTTACTCCTGTAATTTTGGAAATAAAAGTTTCAGTTTGTTTAAGAATACCTCTTTTGTTGGTTCGGACATTCTTTCTGATGGTTTATACAAATTAAAACTTGATAATCAATTTGCTGAAACTATTCTTACCTTGCATCATAATGTTGGTATTAAACGTAGTCTCACGAATGAAAATTCCTCATACTTGTGGCATAAAAGGCTGGGACATATTTCCAGAAAAAGGTTACTTAGATTAGTAAAAGATGGGATTCTCTTGAACCTAGATTTTTCTGATCTTGGAATGTGTGTAGATTGTATTAATGGAAAACAAATAAAACACACCAGAAAAAGTGCCACAAGAAGTACTGAGCTTCTTGAGATTATCCATACAGACATTTGTGGGCCTCTTGACAATCCATCTTTTGGTGGAGAAAAGTATTTTATCACCTTTATTGATGATTTTTCACGTTATGGTTATGTCTATTTGTTTCATGAAAAATCTCAATCGGTGGATGCCCTTGAGGTATATATCACCGAGGTTGAAAGACAATTAGATAGAAAGGTGAAAATCATTAAATCTGATAGAGGTGGTGAATACTATGGAAAGTATGATGAAACAGGGCAGTGCCCTGGCCCATTTGATAAAATCCTTGAAAAGCATGGCATATGTGCACAGTATACTATGCCTGGAATGCCACAGCAGAATGGTGTAGCTGAAAGGTGTAATCGTACTTTAATGGATATGGTTAGGAGTATGTTAAGTAATTCCAATTTACCCAAATCATTATGGATGTATGCTCTTAAGACCGCTGTATGCTTATTAAATCGGGTTCCTAGTAAGTCAGTTCCAAAAACCCCTTTTGAACTGTGGACAGGAAGGAAACCGAATTTAAGACACCTGCATGTTTGGGGCTGTCCAGCAGAGGTTAGATTGTACAATCCACATGAAAAGAAATTGGAGTTTAGAAAGATCAGTGGTTACTTTATTGGTTACCTTGAAAAATCCAAAGGGTATAGGTTTTATTGCTCTAATCACAGTACGAGAATTGTAGAGACCGGTCATGCCAAATTCATTGAAAATGGTGGGAGTGATAAATTACAAAATGTGGTTATCCAAGAAGTTCCTGTACCTATGGCTTCAAAGGAAATTGTTGTTCCTATCATTGATGAACAACCTGACGATATTGAACAACAAATTAATGAACCACCACTCCATAATGAGGCTGTCGCCAATGAACCCATAATAGATGGACCACAAGAAGTAGTAAGGAGATCTCAAAGGGAAAGGAGGTCTACTATTTCAGATGATTATGTGGTTTATCTACAAGAATCTGATTTTGATATAGGAACATGTAAGGATCCAGTTTCATTTTCCCAAGCCATAGAAAGTAATGATTCTGCTAAATGGATTAATGCCATGAATGATGAATTGAAATCAATGGACCAAAATGAAGTCTGGGATCTCGTTGAATTGCCCGAAGGATACAAGAAAGTTGGTTGTAAGTGGGTCTTTAAGACCAAACGTGACTCTAAGGGTAATATAAAATGATATAAAGCTAGACTTGTGGCCAAGGGTTTCACTCAGAAAGGAGGCATTGATTATAGAGAGACCTTCTCTCCCGTGTCCAAGAAAGACTCACTTAGAATCATTATGGCATTGGTAGCTCATTATGATTTAGAACTGCACCAAATGGATGTGAAAACTGCTTTTCTGAATGGGAATTTGGAGGAAGACATCTATATGGATCGACTTGAAGGTTTCTCCATTAAGGGAAAAGAACACCTGGCTTGCAAACTTAAGAAATCGATATATGGGCTTAAACAGGCTTCCCGGCAATGGTATCTTAAGTTTCATAATACCATTACCCCTTTTGGATTTAAGGAAAACATTGTTGATCGATGTATATATCTGAAGGTTAGTGGGAGTAAATTTATATTTTTGGCCCTGTATGTTGATGACATATTGCTTGCCACCAGTGATCTTGGCTTATTACGCGAAACCAAAAAATTTGTCTCTATGAATTTTGAAATGAAAGATATGGGTGAGGCATCTTACGTGATAGGAATTGAAATATTCTGGGATCGATCACGTAGAATGCTAGGATTGTCTCAGAAGGATTATATCGAAAGAGTTCTAGAGAGATTGGGAATGGATAAATGTTCAGCTGGTGATGCCCCTATTCAGAAAGGGGATAAATTCAGCCTTATGCAATGTCCGCAGAATGAATGGGAACGAAAACAGATGGAAAGAATTCGTTATGCTTCTGCAGGTGGAAGTTTAATGTATGCACATACTTGCACTAGGCTAGACATCAGTTTTGCAGTAGGTATGCTGGGAAGATACCAAATTAATCCTGGATTGGAACATTGGAAAGCTGCAAAGAAAGTGATGAGGTACTTGCAAGGAATGAAGGATTAAATGCTCACATTTAGGAGGTCTGATAATCTAGAGGTGATTCGCTACTCAGAGTCAGATTTTGCTAGATGTGTTGACAGTAGGAAGTCTACTTTTGGCTATTTGTTCCTATTATTTGGAGGAGCAATATCATGGAAAAGTGCGAAGCAAACCATCACTGCTTCATCCACTATGGAAGCTGAATTTGTGGCATGCTTTGAGGCCATGGTTCATGGATTGTGGCTGCAAAATTTTATCTCGGGACTTGGGGTTGTCGACTCTATTGCCAAGCCGCTAAGGATTTACTGTGATAATGCCGCAGTTGTATTCTTTTCTAAAAATGACAGGTATTCTAATGGTGCTAAACACATGGAACTGAAATACTTTGTCGTTAGAGAAGAATTTCAAAAACAATGAGTGTCAATTGAACACATAAGCACTCTGCTCATGGTTTCAGATCCATTGACAAAAGGATTGCCACCGAAGACATTTAAAGAACATGCTTATAGAATGGGGATTTAATGTAGCACATAACAGTTGCTACCTTTATGAGATGAATCACATAATGTTGTTTGTTTTATTTGACACTCTGAGACCTTAATAAAAGTGTTTCTGTTTGATAAATCCTATTCTAAAAGTGTACGTACATGTATGAGAATAAATGAATGATGACAGGAATAGTCTCTGACAAGGGACGTTATTGTTGGACCTGATGAAATCACTCCTTGTTTACAGACTTATTAAATAGGTTACTAATGTCGTGGTGCATGAAAGGGACTATGTTGTCCTATTAACATGGAACCCTCATGACTCGCATTACTAGGTTGTTTAATTATAGTATTATGATGACCAAACTGAAAAAAAATATGAATGTGACTTATGGCGCACCTAATGTATACTCTGATAAACTCTAACATTAAGTTATCATATGTGCCAAGTGGGAGAATGTAAGACTAAATTTAGAAATTCAGTTTTACGTTGTCCATATGAAGAGACGGGTTCTTGGCAGCCGTTTCTATTTCTCCTCCTCCGATGGACAGGTGGAGAATAAGTGTCATAGGGAAACCGGTCCTCTCTCTGCCTATAAATGATCCTTTCAGAATACCCATCTGATAAGCTGAAGGAGTGTATTGGTGCAGGGTAAGAGAGAGAAACCATTTTCTGTTATGTACAGGGAAAGTTTCTTCAATATGTTTCTGGAAAAACGCAGTAGGGACAGAGGTGTCTGGAATCAGTCAGAAGCTGCACAGATGGATCAAGGTATTACGAATCTTGCTGTTTATAGTCCGCTGTTTATTTTGCTATAGAAAGGAAAGTTTCAGATCCTTAAAGTTACTAACATAATGTAAGACTAAATTTAGAAATTCAGTTTTACGTTGTCCATATGAAGAGACGGGTTCTTGGCAGCCGTTTCTATTTCTCCTACTCCGATGGATAGGTGGAGAATAAGTGTCATAGGGAAACCAGTCCTCTCTCTGCCTATACATGATCCTTTCAGAATACCCATCTGATAAGCTGAAGGAGTGTATTGGTGCAGGGTAAGAGAGAGAAACCGTTTTCTGTTCTGTTCAGGGAAAGTTTCTTCAATACGTTTCTAGAAAAACGCAGCAGGGACAGAGGTGTCTGGAATCAGTCAGAAGCTGCACAGATGGATCAAGGTATTACGAATCTTGTTGTTTATATTCCGCTATTTATTTTGCTATAGAAAGGAAAGTTTCAGATCCTTAAAGTTACTAACATTGGTATCAGAGCGAGGTTTTAGAAACTTTCCTTTGATCAAATGCGATCCGTCTTAAAGATAAACCCTCTGGTCTACGATCATATTGCCTCTGTGTGTTTCTCCCTGGCTGTGCATTAAGCACTTTTGATTAGTATGCCAAGAGGGCATCGACATACTCTCGGGATGACTGTAACCTAGTTTATTTTCATCCCTGAGATGTTAGTATGCCGTGTATTGCTGGGCGTGAGGGAATTCTCTGCTTGAGGGCCGTGTATTGCTTTCTCTTTCTGCTTCCCCTCATGCGGCAAATTCAATAATAGTCTTGTTGTTATGATTTTGACAAATAACATTGCTGCTGTCCATTTAATAATATTATTTGCATTATTTCCATGCATGGAGATCAATGTATTGTCTATTATTTATGTGTCAATGGATCACTTGGATCGTACCATAGAGTTACCTGAAATGTTTTATCAGACTTCTTTTTTTACAGTCCCAGGTAATTCTCGGCTTCTTCATAGCGTCTCGCTCGTTTTGAGAGTTGATAAGGTTTTAATGTACAATATGGTAACATTTGAACAAACAATGCATCAAATCTGTACCTACCTTTTTGTTTCTGGGTTTGTAGTCTTTAAGAGGGTTAACTCGACGCATTTCGTCTCTTGAGAAAGGTTCTTTGTGACATCCACCGGACTGTAAAATTTATTGTCTTTGGAACGGTAAAACCATACACTGTAACAATTCTTTTTTTTTAACGAACAAATAAATACAAGATGTTAGCTCTCTGCTTTCAACACTATGGCTATAATGTCATTATTGTTTCTATTATGTATTCACTATGTATAATGATTTGGTCCATGGAGGATGCAGTTAGAATTATCACTTGTGCTTGTTTAGAGGGCTTAATCCCTGGTTATCTCGTAAGAATGATAACACTATTTTATTTGTTAAAGATATCGAATGTAAAGTTAGGGTTGAATACCCATAGTATACTTCTATCATGTAAATAACAGTAATATGCATATCTTGTATTTCAACAAAGACAAAGTTTAACCTATGGTTATTCTACTTGCATAATGAGATTGTTCAATGTTTGATTGCTTGTAGTGAACAATATTATATTCTATAGTTCATCTATGCATTCTCGTATAGCAGTATGCAGAGAATATAAATCATTGTATAAATTATTGTATAAATTTCTGGGATTTTTTTTATACTGTTACTCTGTCACATTAAAATGCTTTCTTTTGCCATAGTGAATGATGACAGAACTCTATTTAAACACATTATTGTTGAATCAATATGCAGAGTCATTACATTGATTTAAGGTCTATATTAAGATACGGTTTGGCAACCACCAAAGTGGTCCAACCGGAAAGACTCATAGATGTTAAGTCAAATTATCAAAATTTAATACCTGTTTCCCCTGGTATTAAGAATGACTCTGCAAATCGCAATTATTTAGTCACAAGAATATTAGGTTGGCCCAAAGGTGCACCAATTTTTGAAAGACTATTTAATTGGAGTAGGATGATTGATGGGTATTCACAATTGAGGCTAGTACGGATACTCAAAAGTAACGTACTTACTTAGTTGTGAATATTTTATAAAACAGTCCTATTAGGTGGTAAAAGGAAATCACCATAATTGTTAATAGATTACCATAAGATTAGCCCAAAGGTAGGTCACGGTGATACTATTTACTATTGTTTAACCATGTTTTTCAAATTGCTTATAACTCTTAGCATTAATATCACATAATGTGTATTTATGATTGCAGTATCAGTTCCCATTTCGTTGCATTCGCATGCCTCTTCTATCCCGCTCTTGAATGGAATGAATTTCTCAGATTGGAAAGAACAGGTTCAGTTTCACCTTGGTGTTCTGGATCTAGATGTAGCACTTGAATCTGCAAAACCAGCTGCTATTACTAGTAACAACAGTATAGAAGAAAAATTTGCATTCAAAGCATGGGAAAAATCGAATAAACTAAGCCTTAAGTTCATGCGAATGACTGTAGCAAACAACATTAAGTCAACTCTTCCTACTACTGAGAATGCTAAAGAATTCCTAAAATCTGTGGAAGAGCGTTTCAAAACTGCAGACAAGTCTCTTGGTGGGACACTAATGGCTAAGCTTACCACCATGATGTTTGATGGTACGCGTGGAATGCATGAGCATGTCCTTGAAATGACAAACTTGGCTGCTCAATTAAAGACTCTTGAGATGACTGTGGATGAATTCTTTCTTGTGCAATTCATTTTAAACTCCTTGCCTCCTCAGTATGGGCCATTTCAGATTCACTATAACACTATTAAGGATAAGTGGAATGTGAATGAGTTGGCCAGTATGCTCAATCAAGAAGAGGCAAGACTTAAGCAACATGGACAACATTCACTTCATTTCATCACTCAAGGAGCTGAAAGGAAGGGGAAAAAGCCTAGAAAGGGCATGAAGCGAACACCATCCAAGGCATATGAGCCTAATCAAGGTTCTCAGGCTTATCAAAAGAAAAGGAAGAGTGATAAGTGTCACTTCTGTAAAAAGTTGGGACACTATCAGAAACACTGTCCGAAACGTAAGGAATGGTTCGAAAAGAAAGGTATGAATTTCATATCTGTTTGTTTCGAATCAAACCTAACTGAAGTTCTTTCTAATACTTGGTGGATTGACTCTGGGGCTACTACTCATGTTTCTAATACCATGCAGGGATTCCTTACAACCCAAACCACAAATCCAAGTCAGAATTTTCTATTCATGGGAAATCAGGCTAAAGCTCAAGTTGAAGCCATTGGGACTTATCGTTTATTTCTAGATTCTGGTTATCATTTGGATTTGTCTCAAACTCTTTATGTTCCTTCTATTTCCAGAAATTTAATTTCCTTGTCTAGACTTGACATCGATGGTTACTCCTGTAATTTTGGAAATAAAAGTTTCAGTTTGTTTAAAAATACCTCTTTTGTTGGTTCGGAAATTCTTTCTAATGGTTTATACAAATTAAAACTTGATAATCAATTTGCTGAAACTATTCTTACCTTGCATCATAATGTTGGTATTAAACGTAGTCTCACGAATGAAAATTCCTCATACTTGTGGCATAAAATGCTGGGACATATTTCCAGAGAAAGGTTACTTAGATTAGTAAAAGATGGGATTCTCTTGAACCTAGATTTTTCTGATCTTGGAATGTGTGTAGATTGTATTAAGGGAAAACAAATAAAACACACCAGAAAAAGTGCCACAAGAATTACTGAGCTTCTTGAGATTATCCATACAGACATTTGTGGGCCTTTTGACAATCCATCTTTTGGTGGAGAAAAGTATTTTATCACCTTTATTGATGATTTTTCATGTTATGGTTATGTCTATTTGTTGCATGAAAAATCTCAATCGGTGGATGCCCTTGAGGTATATATCACTGAGGTTGGAAGACAATTAGATAGAAAGGTGAAAATCATTAGATCTGATAGAGGTGGTGAATACTATGGAAAGTATGATGAAACAGGGCAGTGCCCTGGCCCATTTGCTAAAATCCTTGAAAAGCATGGCATATGTGCACAGTATACTATGCATGGAAGGCCACGGCAGAATGGTGTAGCTGAAAGGCGTAATCATACTTTAATGGATATGGTTAGGAGTATGTTAAGTAATTCCAATTTACCCAAATCATTATGGATGTATGCTCTTAAGACCGCTGTATACTTATTAAATCGGGTTCCTAGTAAGTCAGTTCCAAAAACCCCTTTTGAACTGTGGACAGGAAGGAAACCGAGTTTAAGACACCTGCATGTTTGGGGCTTTCCAGCAGAGGTTAGATTGTACAATCCACATGAAAAGAAATTGGATTTTAGAATGATCAGTGGTTACTTTATTGGTTACGCTGAAAAATCCAAAGGGTATAGGTTTTATTGCTCTAATCACAGTACGAGAATTGTAGAGACCGGTCATGCCAGATTCATTGAAAATGGTGGGAGTGATAAATTACAAAATGTGGTTATCCAAGAAGTTAGGGTACAAGTTCCTGTACCTATGTCTTCAAAGGAAATTGTTGTTCCTATCATTGATGAACAACCTGACGATATTGAACAACAAATTAATGAACCACCACTCCATAATGAGGCCGTCTCCAATGAACCCATAATAGATGGACCACAAGAAGTAGTAAGGAGATCTCAAAGGGAAAGGAGGTATGCTATTTCGGATGATTATGTGGTTTATCTACAAGAATCTTATTTTGATATAGGAACATGTAAGAATCCGGTTTCATTTTCACAAGCCATAGAAAGTAATGATTCTACTAAATGGATTAATGCCATGAATGATGAATTGAAATCAATGGACCAAAATGAAGTCTGGGATGTCGTTGAATTGCCCGAAGGATACAAGAAAGTTGGTTGTAAGTGGGTCTTTAAGACCAAGCGTGACTCTAAGGGTAATATCGAACGATATAAAGCTAGACTTGTGGCCAAGGGTTTCACTCAGAAAGGAGGCATTTATTATAGAGAGACCTTCTCTCCTGTGTCCAAGAAAGACTCACTTAGAATCATTATGGCATTGGTAGCTCATTATGATTTAGAACTGCACCAAATGGATGTGAAAACTTCTTTTCTGAATGGGAATTTGGAGGAAGACGTCTATATGGATCAAACTGAAGGTTTCTCCATTAAGGGAAAATAAAACGTGGCTTGCAAACTTAAGAAAATGATATATGGGCTTAAACAGGCTTCCCGGCAATGGTATCTTAAGTTTCATAATACCATTACCCCTTTTGGATTTAAGGAAAACACTGTTGATCGACGTATATATCTGAAGGTTAGTGGGAGTAAATTTATATTTTTGGCCCTGTATGTTGATGACATATTGCTTGCCACCAGTGATCTCGGTTTATTACGCGAAACCAAAAAGTTTCTCTCTATAAATTTTGAAATGAAAGATATGGGTGAGGCATCTTACGTGATAGGAATTGAAATATTCCTGGATCGATCACGTAGAATGATAGGATTGTCTCAGAAGGCTTATATCGAAAGAGTTCTAGAGAGATTCGGAATGGATAAATGTTCAGCTGGTGAAGCCCCTATTCAGAAAGGGGATAAATTCAGCCTTATGCAATGTTCGAAGAATGAATGGGAACGAAAACAGATGGAAAGAATTCCTTATGCTTCTGTAGTAGGAAGTTTAATGTATGCACAGACATGCACTAGGCCAGACATCAGTTTTGCAGTAGGTATGCTGGGAAGATACCAAATTAATCCTGGATTGGAACATTGGAAAGCTGCAAAGAAAGTGATGAGGTACTTGCAGGGAACGAAGGATTACATGCTCACATTTAGGAGGTCTGATAATCTAGAGGTGATTGGCTACTCAGACTCAAATTTTGCTGGATGTGTTGACAATAGGAAGTCTACTTTTGGCTATTTGTTCCTATTAGCCGAAGGAGCAATATCATGGAAAAGTGCAAAGAAAACCATCACTGCTTCATCCACTATGGAAGCTGAATTTGTGGCATGCTTTGAGGCCACGGTTCATGGATTGTGGCTGCGAAATTTTATCTCAGGAATTGGGGTTGTCGACTCTATTTCCAAGCCGCTGAGGATTTACTGTGATAATTCCGCAGCTGTATTCTTTTCTAAAAATGGCAGGTATTCTAATGGTGCTAAACACATGGAACTGAAATACTTTGCCGTTAAAGAAGAAGTTCAGAAACAACGAGTGTCAATTGAACACATAAGCACTCTGCTCATGGTTGCAGATCCATTGACAAAAGGATTGCCACCGAAGACATTTAAAGAACATGCTTATAGAATGGGGATTGAACGTAGCACATAACAGTTGCTACCTTTATGAGATGAATCACATAATGTTGTTTGTTTTATTTGACACTCTGAGATCTTAATAAAAGTGTTTCTGTTTGATGAATCCTGTTCTAAAAGTGTACGTACATGTATGAGAATAAATGAATGATGACAGGAATAGTCTCTGACAAGGGACATTATTGTTGGACCTTATGAAATCACTCCTTGTTTACAGACTTATTAAACAAGTTACTAATTTCATGGTGCATGAAAGGGACTATGTTGTCCTATTAACATGGAACCGTCATGACTCGCATTACTAGGTTGTTTAATTATAGTATTATGATGACCAAACTAAAAACCAAGATGAATGTGACTTATGGCGCACCTAATGTATACTCTGATAAACTCTAACATTAAGTTATGATATGTGCTAAGTGGGAGAATGTAAGACTAAATTTAGAAATTCAGTTTTACGTTGTCCATATGAAGAGACGGGTTCTTGGCAGTCGTTTCTATTTCTCCTACTCCGATGGACAGGTGGAGAATAAGTGTCATAGGGAAACCGATCCTCTCTCTGCCTATAAATGATCCTTTCAGAATACCCATCTGATAAGCTGAAGGAGTGTATTGGTGCAGGGTAAGAGAGAGAAACCATTTTCTATTCTGTGCAGGGAAAGTTTCTTCAATACGTTTCTGGAAAAACGCAGCAGGGACAGAGGTGTCTGGAATCCGTCAGAAGCTGCACAGATGGATCAAGGTATTACGAATCTTGTTGTTTATATTCCGCTGTTTATTTTGCTACAGAAAGGAAAGTTTCAGATCCTTAAAGTTACTAATTCTGATCCATAGAGTTACCTGAAATGTTTTGTCAGATTTTTTTTTTTTTTTTTACAGTCCCAAGTGATTCTCGGCTTCTTCATAGCGTCTCGCTCGTTTTGAGAGTTGATAAGGTTATAATATACAATATGGTAACATTTGAACAAACAATGCATCAAATATGTACCTACCTTTTCGTTTCTGGGTTTGTAGTCTTTAAGAGGGTTAACTCGACGCATTTCGTCTCTTGAGAAAGGTTCTTTGTGACATCCACCGGACTATAAAATTTATTGTCTTTGGAAGGGTAAAACCATACACTGTAACAATTCTTTTTTTTTTTAACGAACAAATAAATACAAGATGTTAGCTCTTTGCTTTCAACATGTAAATAACAGTAATATGCATATCTTGTATTTCAACAAAGACAAAGTTTAACCTATGGTTATTATACTTGCATAATGAGATTGTTCAATGTTTGTTTGCTTGTAGTGAACAATATTATATTCTATAGTTCATCTATGCATTCTGGTATAGAGGTATGCAGAGAATATAAATCATTGTATAAATTTCTGGGTTTTTTTTTATACTGTTACTCTGTCCCATTAAAATGCTTTTTTTTGCCATAGTGAATGATGACAGAACTCTATTTAAACACATTATTGTTGAATCAATATGCAGAGTCGTTACATTGATTTAAGGTCTATATTAAGATACGGTTTGGCAACCACCAAAGTGGTCCAACCGGAAAGACTCATAGATGTTAAGTCAAATTATCAAAATTTAATACCTGTTTCCCCTGGTATTAAGAATGACTCTGCAAATCGCAATTATTTAGTCACAAGAATATTAGGTTGGCCCAAAGGTGCACCAATTTTTGAAAGACTATTTAATTGGAATAGGATGATTGATGGGTATTCACAATTGAGGCTAGTACGGATACTCAAAAGTAACCTACTTACTTAGTTGTGAATATTTTATCAAACAGTCCTATTAGGTGGTAAAAGGAAATCACCATAATTGTTAATAGATTACCATAAGATTAGCCCAAAGGTAGGTCACGGTGGTACTATTTACTATTGTTTAACCATGTTTATCAAATTGCTTATAACTCTTAGCATTAATATCACATAACGTGTATTTATGATTGCAGTATCAGTTCCCATTTCGTTGCATTCGCATGCCTCTTCTGTCCCGCTCTTGAATGGAATGAATTTCTCAGATTGGAAAGAACAGGTTCAGTTTCACCTTGGTGTTCTAGATCTAGATGTAGCACTTGAATCTGCAAAACCAACTGTTATTACTAGTAACAGCAGTACAGAAGAAAAATATGCATTCAAAGCATGGGAAAAATTGAATAAACTGAGCCTTAAGTTCATGCGAATGACTGTAGCAAACAACATTAAGTCAACTCTTCCTACTACTGAGAATGCTAAAGAATTCCTGAAATTTGTGGAAGAGCGTTTCAAAACTACAGACAATTCTCTTGCTGGGACACTAATGGCTAAGCTTACCACCATGAAGTTTGATGGTACGCGTGGAATGCATGAGCATGTCCTTGAAATGACAAACTTGGATGCTCAATTAAAGACTCTTGAGATGAATGTGGATGGATTCTTTCTTGTGCAATTCATTTTAAACTCCTTGCCTCCTCAGTATGGGCCATTTCAGATTCACTATAACACTATTAAGGATAAGTGGAATGTGAATGAGTTGGCCAGTATGCTCAATCAAGAAGAGGCAAGACTTAAGCAACATGGACAACATTCAGTTCATTTCATCACTCAAGGAGCCGAAGGGAAGGGGAAAAAGCCTAGAAAGGGCATGAAGCGAACACCATCCAAGGCATATGAGCCTAATCAAGCTTCTCAGGCTTATCAAAAGAAAAGGAACAGTGATAAGTGTCACTTCTGTAAAAATTCCGGACACTATCAGAAAGACTGTCCGAAACGTAAGGAATGGTTCGAAAAGAAAGGTATGAATTTCATTTCTGTTTGTTTCGAATCAAACCTAACTGAACTTCTTTCTAATACTTGGTGGATTGACTCTGGGGCTACTACTCATGTTTCTAATACCATGCAGGGATTCCTTACAATCCAAACCACAAATCCAAGTTAGAATTTTCTATTCATGGGAAATCGGGCTAAAGCTCAAGTTGAAGCCATTGGGACTTATCGTTTATTTCTAGATTCTGGTTATCATTTGGATTTGTCTCAGACTCTTTATGTTCCTTCTATTTCTAGAAATTTAATTTCCTTGTCTAGACTTGACATCGATGGTTACTCCTGTAATTTTGGAAATAAAAGTTTCAGTTTGTTTAAGAATACCTCTTTTGTTGGTTCGGGCATTCTTTCTGATGGTTTATACAAATTAAAACTTGATAATCAATTTGCTGAAACTATTCTTACCTTGCATCATAATGTTGGTATTAAACGTAGTCTCACGAATGAAAATTCCTCATACTTGTGGCATAAAAGGCTGGGACATATTTCCAGAGGAAGGTTACTTAGATTAGTAAAAGATGGGATTCTCTTGAACCTAGATTTTTCTGATCTTGGAATGTGTGTAGATTGTATTAAGGGAAAACAAATAAAACACACCAAAAAAAGTGCCACAAGAAGTACTGAGCTTCTTGATATTATCCATACAGACATTTGTGGGCCTTTTGACAATCCATCTTTTGGTGGAGAAAAGTATTTTATCACCTTTATTGATGATTTTTCACGTTATGGTTATGTCTATTTGTTGCATGAAAAATCTCAATCGGTGGATGCCCTTGAGGTATATATCACTGAGGTTGAAAGACAATTAGATAGAAAGGTGAAAATCATTAGATCTGATAGAGGTGTCGAATACTATGGAAAGTATGATGAAACAGGACAGTGCCCTGGCCCATTTGCTAAAATCCTTGAAAAGCATGGCATATGTGCACAGTATACTATGCATGGAATGCCACAGCAGAATGGTGTAGCTGAAAGGCGTAATCGTACTTTAATGGATATGGTTAGGAGTATGTTAAGTAATTCCAATTTACCCAAATCATTATGGATGTATGCTCTTAAGACCGTATGCTCTTAAGACCGCTGTATACTTATTAAATCAGGTTCCTAGTAAGTCAGTTCCAAAAACCCCTTTTGAACTGTGGACAGGAAGGAAACCGAGTTTAAGACACCTGCATGTTTGGGGATTTCCAGCAGAGGTTAGATTGTACAATCCACATGAAAAGAAATTGGATTTTAGAACGATCAGTGGTTACTTTATTGGTTACCCTGAAAAATCCAAAGGGTATAGGTTTTATTGGTCTAATCACAGTACGAGAATTGTAGAGACTGGTCATGCCAGATTCATTGAAAATGGTGGGAGTGATAAATTACAAAATGTGGTTATCCAAGAAGTTAGGGTACAAGTTCCTGTACCTATGGCTTCAAAGGAAATTGTTGTTCCTATCATTGATGAACAACTTGACGATATTGAACAACAAATTAATGAACCACCACTCCATAATGAGGCTGTCGCCAATGAACCCCTAATAGATGGACCACAAGAAGTAGTAAGGAGATCTCAAAGGGAAAGGAGGTCTGCTATTTCGGATGATTATGTGGTTTATCTACAAGAATATGATTTTGATATAGGAACATGTAAGGATCCGGTTTCATTTTCACAAGCCATAGAAGGTAATGATTCTGCTAAATGGATTAATGCCATGAATGATGAATTGAAATCAATGGACCAAAATGAAGTCTGGGATCTCGTTGAATTGCCCGAAGGATATAAGAAAGTTGGTTGTAAGTGGGTCTTTAAGACCAAACGCGACTCTAAGGGTAATATCGAACGATATAAAGCTAGACTTGTGGCCAAGGGTTTCACTCAGAAAGGAGGCATTGATTATAGAGAGACCTTCTCTCCTGTGTCCAAGAAAGACTCACTTAGAATCATTATGGCATTGGTAGTTCATTATGATTTAGAACTGCACCAAATGGATGTGAAAACTGCTTTTCTGAATGGGAATTTGGAGGAAGACGTCTATATGGATCAACCTGAAGGTTTCTCTATTAAGGGAAAAGAACACCTGGCTTGCAAACTTAAGAAATCGATATATGGGCTTAAACAGGCTTCCCGGCAATGGTATCTTAAGTTTCATAATACCATTACCCCTTTTGGATTTAAGGAAAACACTGTTGATCGATGTATATATCTGAAGGTTAGTGGGAGTAAATTTATATTTTTGGCCCTGTATGTTGATGACATATTGCTTGCCTCCAGTGATCTTGGTTTATTACGCGAAACCAAAAAAATTGTCTCTATGAATTTTGAAATGAAAGATATGGGTGAGGCATCTTACGTGATAGGAATTGAAATATTCCAGGATCGATCACGTAGAATGCTAGGATTATCTCAGAAGGCTTATATCAAAATATTTCTAGAGAGATTTGGAATGGATAAATGTTCAGCTGGTGATGCCCCTATTCAGAAAGGGGATAAATTCAGCCTTATGCAATGTCCGCAGAATGAATGGGAACGAAAACAGATGGAAATAATTCCTTATGCTTCTGCAGTAGGAAGTTTAATATATGCACAGACTTGCACTAGGCCAGACATCAGTTTTGCAGTAGGTATGCTGGGAAGATACCAAATTAATCCTGGGTTGGAACATTGGAAAGCTGCAAATAAAGTGATGAGGTACTTGCAAGGAACGAAGGATTACATGCTCACATTTAGGAGGTCTGATAATCTAGAGGTGATTGGCTACTCAGACTCATATTTTGCTGGATGAGTTGACAGTAGGAAGTCTACTTTTGGCTATTTGTTCCTATTAGCCAGAGGAGCAATATCATGGAAAAGTGCGAAGCAAACCATCACTGCTTCATCCACTATGGAAGCTGAATTTGTGGCATGCTTTGAGGCCACGGTTCATGGATTGTGGCTACGAAATTTTATCTCAGGACTTGGGGTTGTCGACTCTATTGCCAAGCCGCTGAGGATTTACTGTGATAATGCCGCAGCTGTATTCTTTTCTAAAAATGACAGGTATTCTAATGGTGCTAAACACATGGAACTAAAATACTTTGCCATTAAAGAATAAGTTCAGAAACAACGAGTGTCAATTGAACACATAAGCACTCTGCTCATGGTTGCAGATCCATTGACAAAAGGATTGCCACCGAAGACATTTAAAGAACATGCTTATAGAATGGGGATTGAACGTAGCACATAACAGTTGCTACCTTTATGAGATGAATCACATAATGTTGTTTGTTTTATTTGACACTCTGAGATGTTAATAAAAGTGTTTCTGTTTGATAAATCCTGTTCTAAAAGTGTACGTACATGTATGAGAATAAATGAATGATGACAGGAATAGTCTCTGACAAGGGACATTATTGTTGGACCTTATGAAATCACTCCTTTTTTACAGGCTTATTAAACAGGTTACTAATGTCGTGGTGCATGAAAGGGACTATGTTGTCCTATTAACATGGAACCGTCATGACTCGCATTACTAGGTTGTTTAATTATAGTATTATGATGACCAAACTAAAAACCAAGATGAATGTGACTTATGGCGCACCTAATGTATACTCTGATAAACTCTAACATTAAGTTATCATATGTGCCAAGTGGGAGAATGTAAGACTAAATTTAGAAATTCAGTTTTACGTTGTCCATATGAGGAGACGGGTTCTTGGCAGCCGTTTTTATTTCTCCTACTCCGATGGACAGGTGGAGAATAAGTGTCATAGGGAAACCGGTCCTCTCTCTGCCTATAAATGATCCTTTCAGAATACCCATCTGATAAGCTGAAGGAGTGTATTGGTGCAGGGTAAGAGAGAGAAACCGTTTTCTGTTATGTGCAGGGAAAGTTTCTTCAATACGTTTCTGGAAAAACGCAGCAGGGACAGAGGTGTCTGGAATCAGTCAGAAGCTGCATAGATGGATCAAGGTATTACGAATCTTGCTGTTTATATTCCGCTGTTTATTTTGCTATAAAAAGGAAAGTTTCAGATCCTTAAAGTTACTAATTCTGATCCATAGAGTTACCTGAAATGTTTTATCAGACTTTTTTTTTTTTTTTTTTACAGTGCCAAGTAATTCTCAGCTTCTTCATAGTGTCTCGCTCGTTTTGAGAGTTGATAAGGTTCTAATGTACAATATGGTAACATTTGAACAAACAATGCATCAAATCTGTACCTACCTTTTCGTTTATGGGTTTGTAGTCTTTAAGAGGGTTAACTCGACGCATTTCGTCTCTTGAGAAAGGTTCTTTGTGACATCCATCGGACTATAAAATTTATTGTCTTTGGAAGGGTAAAACCATAAACTGTAACAATTCTTCTTTTTTTTAACAAACAAATAAATACAAGATGTTAGCTCTCTGCTTTCAACATGTAAATAACAGTAATATGCATGTCTTGTATTTCAACAAAGACAAAGTTTAACCTATGGTTATTATACTTGCATAATGAGATTGTTCAATGTTTGTTTGCTTGTAGTGAACAATATTATATTCTATA
>LPNX011072208.1:42446-60602 GCA_001517045.1 Pseudotsuga menziesii
CATTTTCACAACCATCTACTACCTATTAGTCTCATCAGCCAATGGGGTACTTCCATACCTGGATGAGAACCTTAATGAGTAGAGGTACCTGCGCAATGACACGACCATATGCTACCTGTCCGACTCATCTGTCGATGGGATTGATCCCATACCTGGATGAGCACCTGGACGAGAAGAGGCACTTGTGTGAACACAACCATCTATTACCTGTTAGTCTCATCTGTATATGGGATTTCTCCCATACCTAGATGAGAAAATAGAGGCGCAGAGGTACCTGGGAAAATATATGGCAAGTGTCTCTTAGTCATCTCTCCCTCTCAAGGAGGGATACGTTCTCTTCTACTCCCAGTATTCCGTGAAAGTATTCAAATTTCATCCTTGGAAGAGGCTTGGTTAGAACATTTGTAGTCTAGTCCTCTGTCAAAATATATTGTAGCTCGATCGCATCTTTCTGCACCATATCACGTATGAAGTGATACCAAATCTCTATGTGCTTTGACTTGTCGTGAAATACAAGATTCACTGACATCTGCACACAACTCTCATTATCACAGTGAATCACGGTTGGCTCTAGAATATGGCCAAACAATCATGTAAGAAGTTTACGAAGCGAAACAACTTATCAAGCTGCTAAACTAGCAAACATATACTTAGCCTCGACAGTACTGAGAGCTACTGAGTTCTTCTTCCTACTGCACCAGGGAATAACTACAAATCCCAGACTGAAACAACATCTTAAAGTACTCTTCCTATCATTAGAGAATCTGGCCCAATATGAGTTTGTAAATCCTTGCAATTTCAAGTCACATTCTGGATCATATTGAAGACCATATCCCACAGTGCCACGTAAGTATCTGAGCACATTTCTTGCACCAATCCAGTGAATATTCCTCAGTTCGCACATGAACTGACTGAGAGCATTCACAACAAAACAAATATCTAGTTTGACGTTTGTCAGATACATCAAGGACCCAATCAACTAGTGATACATAGTGGGATCAATCAAATTTGAATTTGAAGTAGAATCCCTCATCTTCTTCAATTTTTCATCCATCGAAGTAGCTATGGACTTGCAGTCCAACATTTTGAATCTCTTCAGTATATCTATGGTGTATTTTCCTTGTCCTAGGAAAATATCTTTATGCCTCTGCCATACTTCTAATCCAAAGTAGTAGTGCATTAATCCAAGATCCTTCATTTCAAACTCAAAGGTGAGTTTCTTCTTACACCATAAGATAAGTTTCTCATTTCCAGTAACAAACAAGTCATTAACATATAGTACCAAAATTAGTGGCTCATCATTCACAACCTTGTAGTAAAGGTTGGGGTCTGCATCACTCTTGGTGAATCCCAGATTCACCAGGAATCCATCTATCCATCCATTCCAAGTACAAGGTGCTTGCTAATTGAGTCCATGTAATTCCTTTTTCAGCTTGCATACGTGGGACTCCTTTCCATGGACAACAAACCCTTTTGGTTGTTCAATGTATACTGGAAATTAATTATTCACCTGGTGACGACCAGGTTCATCAAGGATCCTTCAGTTCTCTTGTTCGAGTCATGACATCAGTGTTATCAGGTTTCTATCATATGTAATAGACTAGAACCCTTTTCTTTGAGAGATAAATCCCTCTATCTCTTAGGAGTGGGTTGAGTAAATCTTGTTGAAGTAGATGATAGACCAACATTTGTAGAAGCTTTCTGCTTATTATCACCAAATCTCTACATGAGATGATTCTGGGTATGAGAGTCATAACACATGTTGCTAGAGCCTTTCTGCTTTCGTTCCATCCATATATCAGTGGGATCACTTATCCTTGTAGATTATGGAATTCCCTACAAGTCAATTCTCGTCATATGGTTAGCAATATATCATAATTAATGTATTAACGAAATAACGTAGGAACGATTTTTGTCAATGCTTCGACACAACAAACATAAGTCCATTATCTGGATGCCTATGGTCTCCATTATAACATACCATTAAGAGTGTGCACTACTCCAATATGTTATAAAGGAGTTTTAATTATACATGGGTTGTGTAGCATGACATGATATTTAACTACCTGAATTTAGAAATGTAGATCCGTGTAAAACATAAAAAACAACCAGATCTAATCTATTAAAGCATGTAAAATCAAATACTTATCTTTTGTAGTTTTGTTGGTGGGATCCCACTGTCAGAGTCCATTGATATTCATATGCTTGTTTGACAATCATCAAAGTCTGTATCTTCATATCATTTCTTAGAAGAATAATTTTGAACGATCATCCTTCCTTGGCTCCTTGTGAGGAGGGTCTTCTTCTACGTTAGCATTTGAAGCTCCATGCTTCCTTTTGTGTGAACTTTGACAACTACTGGCATTATGACCATATTTCTTGCACCTGTAGCATTGGATCTGAGATATATCCTTCTTTTGTTTCTTCTCATCTAGGGGAGGACTTGATCTCTTGTCTTGATGATTGTTAATGTACGACTTCCTTCCCCTTCCCTTCCCTTTCTTGGCATGAGATATGAACGCTTAATTTTCCTAAGGTTGAGTGCCATGAAGTCTTTGGCATGCTGCGATTCTCGTTTCTTCCTAAGTGCATTTTGCCCATAGCTTATCAAATTTGGAAAACTTGGTTTGACCACTTATATTTTGGATGAAAACTCCCAATATGGTGGGAGGCCATTCAATTTGGTCATAACGAGATCCTTTTCTTCAAGATTGTCTCCACTAGACTTTAGTTTGTCCCGGAGCTGAGTGATCCGCATAAAATATGAGGCAATATTCTCGGACTTTGTCATCTTCATATTCGACAGTTGATTCCTCAACGTGACAGTCACATTGAAGCTACTGTGTTCAAATATATCCTTTAGAGTTTTGAACATCCTTTTCGTCGTCGTCTTTTCTAAGATTTGAGGAACCAAGTGATCTCTAACTCAGTCCACTAAAATACTTCTTTCTTTGGCATCATCCTTTCTCCAACGAGGTTTGTCTTCTTCGACTTCTGGTTCTAGGACCTTTTCCTTTACAAATTGTAATAGGTGTTTTTCTTCTAGTAGAAGAATAAACCTATACTTCCAGGGGATGAAGTTGGAAGCCCCTTCCAAACAATCTTCAACCTTCATATTGATCATCTTGACTATAGATCTCAATATGAGACCTTAGCAAAGGCTAGGTCAAAAATGAAATTTGGAGTTTTGGAAAACTGACTCCACAGATAAATGCGCCCTAGAGAGGCTAGTTGATTAGAGGTAGAGTCCGGCCAAAACTGTGGAGAAGGTAGGTCAAAACTGGAAACCCTAATTTCTATTGTAGCCATAGAATTAGGTCAAAATTGAATTCTTCCTTCACCAAAAGATGCACCCTTCTTACAGAGAAATTCTCAAGGCTCCTTTTATGCCAAAAATTTCATTGAAGGCCTTGAAAGATGAAACCCTATTTTCAACAGGTTTCGACAAGGTTCCAACAATGGATTCTTCTAGTATTGCTCTGATCCCATGTTAGATTTTATTAATATTATAACACTATATCTTAATTTCATTCATCAATAGGATCATTAGAAGATAAGAAAAGCACAGAACAATAAAACAAGTATTTTTCACGTGGGAAACCCAAATGGGAGAAAACCCATCACCCTTCGTTTAGAGATAATAATTCTGAGATCAGAGTGCAATGAATAAAGAAAAAAAAATGGAAATGCTTTCTAAATATAGAAACCTTGAAAAGAATGTTCTTCTGCAGTGTATGTGGACTTCTCTCTCTCCCGTAAAACTATGAACTTCTCTGAGCTGCCGTGATGCTGCTACGTGAAATAATGAGGAGGGGTGCCTCCTATTTATACTGTTTTTCCACCCAAAAATTAACTGGGGCTGACTTCACTTGAGGGAGCAATATAATTTTATATTTCCTAATTTATATTTTGTTCTTTTATTACTGGATTTTCACCCCAAGGCTTATATTGTTCTTTCTAGGGTTTGTATGAATGATTACAACAAGTTCAACTCTCAAAGGAGGACAATAAAAATGTCTTCTGAAGTTGCATGAGCTCCAACAACATCCTTAGTCCAAGCCTAACAGGAGAAGAGTTATAAAGTCACGGTATAACCCTAAGACTATCAAATCAAGGCTCTAACATGAGGAAGAACTCACAATCATGACTCTAGAAAATAGATCACTACCAACAACAAAAGACTCACGATCTAGGCAGAGAGAACCAGTGAGAACTCAACAGTCATGACCCAACTAAGGAGAAACTACAATCGACAGTCAACAAGAAAAGGATGCACGACCCAGGCAGAGAATCCACGGTCCAGTGGAGAAATATTCTCACGGCCTAGCAAGGAAACCCATAGCCCAACAGAGAAAGAATCAACAAAGAACCCACAATCTAATAGAGAAATAATCACCATAGATGCATCTCAAAAGAGGAGAGAACACGGCCATGCTAGTAGAAGGAAACATACTGGAAGGCTGCACCATCACCAGAAAAGGAATCATATCCGTGCATGAATGATAAACCCACAGCCCACACAGGAAAACAACCATGTTGGAAAAATAGGGATATAGTCGTGGGTAAGGTTCAAATTGCTGGGTAGAGAATCCAATGAAGACGGGTGATGTAGTGGTACAGTAACCACGGTCAACATCAGTTGCAGGAAGAGTCACGTGGGACAAAGGGTCACGATCATCACAAGCAGCAAACCGTTAATCACAGGTAAGAAGCGTTTCATGCATGAAAGTAAGAAGTACACAGTCAATCGTGGAGCGGAGATGTATCCACAGAGGAACCTAGGCACGTGCAAAGGTATACCACGATCACGTTGTTGAGTTGAGCTATCACGTGGAGCAGTCACACAGGAGTAGGCAAGCAAAACAATTAGATGCTTATCATGTTTACATTAAACCTTTAATTTATAAGGTTTAAAAATAAAAATGGTCCAAGTCAAAAACGAAACGTCCAAAGGATTTAATAAGGGTAGATAAATGTCCAATGGTAATAGCATAAAATAAAAAAGGTTGATTTAGGTTTAATCATAAATTATAAAATGGACTAAAGGTGTTTATTAATAAAATCTTAAAGGTTTTATTAATAAAACTATAAAGTAAACATTTATAATAAAGTCATAGATAAAATTATCCAACCAAAAGAGTAGTGTACCAAAGAAACCCATAAGGTGAGAGTCATCATGACAAGGGTACACACACAATTATAGTGCTAGGACCAAGTATAAGGACCATGAGTTAAAAAAGGGGGCTACAATAAAACAACCCACAAACCCATAAGATCAGGGTAAACCATATAAGGTGGACAAACAAGATCAGTAATCTATTCTCTCTCTCAAGGTACATTGTTTTATATATTTTTGTCATCATTGTATAAGGTGAAGATTCAAATTGGATGGAATGATCCTTTGGTCCTCAATAATGCTGCTAACGGTTAAGTGCTAGTGACATCATCAAGGGGTCATCAGTCTCTTGAGAAGCAACCTGGCAGTAACGATTAGGAGAGACAACATCATCTTCCATTCTTAAAGAATGGCTCACAGCTCTAGGTTGAATTTTAGTCACACACTGAATCAAATTCTTGGTAACTCACCAGGTTCCTCCATTCTCTCTGTGAATGGCTCTCATCCCTAGGCTAAGTCCCTAGTCTCGGACTAGATTATATTCTTGATAACTGACCAGGTGCCTCCATTCAGTGAATGGCCCTCAACTTTAGGTTGAGACCCTCAGTCCGGGATTGGGTCAATTTCTTGGTAACTGACTAGGTGACTCCATTCTCCCAGAGAATGGCTCTCAATACTAAGCTGAGCTTCAATCCTATACTAGATCATGTTGATCAACGCCTGGACCCTGACCGGGTCCTCCATTCTCTCGAAGAATGGTCGTGAGTACCATGTTGAACTTCAGTCCTAAACTAAAAGTTAATCAACTACTTGTATGACCTACTTGGATATCGTGTCCCTTGTCCTAGACCAGAATGTCTCTCCCTCTACCAACAGGTTCTATTTGGACATCCTGTCCCTAGTCCGAGACCAGAATACCCTAGAGGAATATAGGGTCCCTGGCCACATGCTAGGGGCTTTGTCATGGCATCAACCTGCTCGGTCTTAGACCAATAACCCCTGGATACTAGTGGGGGCCCTAGGGTACCTTCTAGGGTCTTAATTTTCCCGAATTAACTGACTAAGTTACCATCCTCCTTGAGTATGGGTTTTGTAACTACACTAACTTTAATACTTTCCAATGTTTTCCACATTGATTCCATGCACCAAATGTTCAAAGAATTCAATGTAATGCAATGAAAGGAGTCCCAAAGGGGCCACATTTGATGCCATGCATCGTCTGTTCAAAGGATTCAAATTAATGCAGCAAAAGGAGTCTTGAAGAGGCCATGTTTAAGCCATGCACAAATGTAGGCTCATGTATTTATGTTTGCTTTACAGAGAAATTTGGTTCTGCTAGTCATCGATTACCATTTTTCATGGTGTCTAGACATGATGGTTTTTAATCACAATCCTTTCTATAGGTGGCTACATCAAATAATTTTGAAGGCGAGTTGTAGCATGCTATATGTTATGCACGATTTTTACTCCAAGGTTGATATTGAATGCAACATGAGGTTCTTAGAGTCATAGCATATGCTTTGTAATGACAAGGGTAGGACAAGGGGGTGGAGGTAGGTGGGGATGAGGTATGCTGGAGGTTGATTTCTTTCTTAATAATTGAATTACTAAAAGTTTCAATAAGTTTCATGGTTCTCTTGAAAGACAAGAGGCCTTGCAGATAATAGTTAAAAATGCACATACAGGCTACAACTCCTCACCTGCAACTAACTTAGAGCTTGTTTTTCATCTACATTTGCAGGATGCAGGCAACATTTACAAAAGTGATTGAATGAGTTTTGGGATTGTTCCATGCTCTAAATTCTAATCGCAACATACATAATATTGATATATAACAAAATCTAAGAAGTTGTTGAAGACATTTCAATAATCCTTTGCAAAATGGCTAGAAGTGTGCTAACACCTACGACTGCCTTTCGATAACACAAGTACTGAAACTATGGCTCCATTAATAAATGTATGGTTCCTATAAGTAATTAAATTGAAAGATAGTCAGAAACAACAACACATTTTTGTAGCTTTCAAAAATTATTGTTTGAAAATCTCTTTTAGGCATCAACAATTTTTTTTTTAAAGGAAATGTGCTAATTAGATTTGTTAGTGTTTTGTTTGCGTGAAGCAAGTTCATCAAATTTTCAAATAGGCATAAGGAGAGAAAACGTGAAAGAATAAAGTAATATAATGAAAGCTTCTTAATAGTTAGAGCAAAGTAGTAAGATTATTCATGTATGAAGGTTTTGTTACAATGAACCAAGGTGAAATATTTTATGTTTACACAATTTAGACAAGGGGGAGCCATTTGGTATGTTAACAAGTTGCTAAAAATCTAGGGGTCATAGGCAGCTCATCCCA
This sequence comes from Pseudotsuga menziesii, assembly GCA_001517045.1. Taxonomy (NCBI): domain Eukaryota; kingdom Viridiplantae; phylum Streptophyta; class Pinopsida; order Pinales; family Pinaceae; genus Pseudotsuga; species Pseudotsuga menziesii. The sequence continues at coordinate 49,915 of LPNX011072208.1, forward strand.
TGAGCTATCCTCTGACAACTCGACCCATTTGGTATCACCTCATCCTAACAATTGCTTAAAGCCTTGACAGATGATCAAATTCACAAGGTTATGTGCGGAGTTAAAGATTATGTGTGAAGCTAAGGAGCTCACAGGTGACCAGCATGCACATTGGCACCAACATGCATCATGGATGCACATGACCACCATCGTCATAGTTAAATGCTGAGTATGAAAACGTTTCACCTAAACCTAAATGCCATGAAACTGTCCTTAACGACTTACACATTTTGGTGCAAAAACATTTATGCTGAGTATGAAAATGTTTCACCTAAACCTAAATGCCATGAAACTATCCTTAACGACACATTAACGACACATTTTGGTGCAAAAACATTTATGGTAAAACTTATATGTTAATGAAAACCAACCTGTTTTGATATTAACGAGCAGGTGAAAGAGGTTAAATAAAACCACAATTTCAAAACTTTTTGTATATTCAAAACTTTTTGGTATTCAAAACTTTTTGTATATTTTGATTGGATAATAAAAAGTGTCTTGACTTTAGATCTAAATTTACATTAAAATATATGAAAATTAATATAAATGATCATGAGCTAATTCATAAAGTCCCTCCAACCTCAAAAGACGGCCCAAGTCAAAATAAACATTACAAAATTATAAATAATATAATCTTGACCATAAATTTATAACCATCGACATATCTACCAATTGTTTTGCAAATAGACACGCAAGCTTTGATGATGGGTTGGTAAATTGGATGAACTTAAACTCAATTAAACTAACTAAGAAATCAAACCCAAAAAGCATGATGCACGCCCCTATATCTAACAAATTTTGTTGAGAGATTTCCAGTGCTTTCAAAATCTCATCAACTTTGATGTTCCAGATATCTTCAAACAAAGAGGGTTGATCCTCTTAGATAGTTTGAATTTCTAGGGACAACGTACCTTGAGAGAGAGCCTAATAGGGTCAAAGAAGAAGCATACTAACCCAGACTTCTTAGTCAACAAGCACAGTCATAACCAGTACAATCATGTTGACAAAGACACTGTCATGTTGAGTTAGCATGCAATCACACAATCATGCTTTCACGATCATGATTATAGGAGACACATGGTCATGCTGAGGAAGACCCATAGTCCACACTAGAAAAATAGGCTCATGGTCATGCTAAGGCAGACCCATAGTCCACACTAGAAAAATAGGATCATGGTCATGCTGTATGAAACCCACAGTCCACATAAGCTCACGATCACGGTGGTTGAAACACACAGTCCACACAATCTCATGATCGTGTTGGGTGAATCAAATAATGCACACAAGCTCATGATCATGCTAGGTGAAACACACAGTCCACATAAGCTCACGATCACACTAGGAAGAACCCACAGGAAACACTTGAAACAAACTCTCGTTCACGCTGGGTAGAACCTACATATCACAGTTGAAAGGTAAACTCACGGTCTCGCTGGGAAGATGACACAGATCACACATATTGGAGAAAATTGGAGAAAGTCACGTTCACGCTTGGGAAACACCTGTTAGATTTTCTTAAGATTATAGCAATATATCTTAATTGCATTCATTAATAGGATCAAGAGAAGATAGAAAAACCATAGAACAATAACACAAGTATTTCTCACAGAAAACCCAACAACCTTTTTCAAGAGAAAATAATTATGAGATAAGAGTACAATGAAGAAAGAAAAAAAATGGAAATTCTTTCCAAATATAGAAACCTTGAAAACAATGTTCTTCTGCAGTGTATGCGAAATTCTCAGTCTCCCAAAAAACTGCGAGCTTCCGTGAGCTATTGTGTGAAATAATGAGGAGGGACGCCTCCCATTTATACTGTTTTCCCACCCAGAATTTAATGGGGGGCGACTTCACTTGGGGGAGAAATATAACTTTATATTTCATAATTTATATTTTACTCTTTTATTGTTGGCTTTTCACCCCAAGGATTATATTGTTCTTTCTAGGGTTTGCATGAATTATTACAACAAGTTCAACTCCTGAAGGAGAAAAATAAGAATAGATTTAGAAGTGGCACAAACTCCAACACTCCCTCTCAACAAGGAAGGTATTCTTTGGTCTCCATTAACATCATGATCATTTGGGTTTCATCCATACATATATACTATCTGTATCATCTCTAAACGTACTGAAGGTTGTCTTTATGAATTTGTTCTATACAGATGTATGAGAGAAAATATTCTGCTACCTATCCATCTCTATTGGTGATGTAATACTTCCATACCTCACTAGAGATCCTGTATGATCACATTTGCACAACCATCTACTACCTATTAGTCTCATCAGCGAATGGGGTACTTCCATACCTAGACGAGAACCTTAATGAGTAAAGGTACCTACGCAATGACACTACCATATGCTATCTGTCCGACTCATCTGTCGATGGGATTGATCCCATACCTGGATGAGCACCTAGACGAGAAGAGGCACCTGTGTGAACACAACCATCTACTACCTGTCAATCTGATCTGTAGATGGGATTACTCCCATTCCTGGATGAGAAAATAGAGGCGCAGAGGTACCTAGGAAAATATACGGCAAGTGTCTCTTAGTCATCTCTCCCTCTCATGGAGGGATACGTTCTCTTCTACTCCAAGTCTTCCGTGAAAGTATTCAAATTTCATCGTTGGAAGAGGCTTGGTTAGAACATTTGTAGTTTAGTCTTCTGTCGGAATATACTGTAGCTCGACCGCATCTTTCTGCACCATATCATGTATGAAGTGATACCAAATCTCTATGTGCTTTGACTTGTTGTGAAATACAAGATTCACTGACATCTGCACACAACTCTCGTTATCACAGTGAATCACGGTTGGCTCTGGAATCTAGCCAAACAATCGTGTAAGAAGTTTACGAAGTGAAACAGCTTCTCGAGCTGCTAAACTAGCAAACATATACTTAGCCTCGACAGTACTGAGAGCTACTGAGTTCTTCTTCCTACTGCACTAGGGAATAACTACAGATCCCAGACTGAAACAACATCTTAAAGTACTCTTCCTATCATTAGAGAATCTGGCCCAATATGAGTTTGTAAATCCTTGAAATTTCAAGTCACATTCTGGATCATATTGAAGACCATATCCCACAGTGCCACGTAAGTATCTGAGCACATTTGTTGCAGCAATGCAGTGAATCTTCCTCAGTTTGCACATGAACTGACTAAGAGCATTCACAACAAAACAAATATTTGGTTTGGCGTTTGTCAGATACATCAAGGACCCAATCAACTAGTGATACATAGTGGGATCAATCAAATTTGAATCTGAAGTAGAATCCCTCATCTTCTTTAAGTTTTCATCTATCGAAGTAGCTATGGACTTGCAGTCCAACATTTTGAATCTCTTCAGTATATCTATGGTGTATTTTCCTTGTCCTAGGAAAATATCTTTATGCCTCTGCCATACTTCTAATCCAAAGTAGTAGTGCATTAATCCAAGATCCTTCATTTCAAACTCAAAGGCGAGTTTCTTCTTACACCATAAGATAAGTTTCTCATTTCCAGTAAGAAACAAGTCATTAACATATCGTACCAAAATTAGTGGCTCATCATTCACAACCTTGTAATAAAGGTTGGGGTCTGCATCACTCTTGGTGAATCCCATATTCACCAGGAATCCATCTATCCATCCATACTAAGTACAAGGTGCTTGCTAATTGAGTCCATGTAATTCCTTTATCAGCTTGCATACGTGGGACTCCTTTCCATGGACAACAAACCATTTTGGTTGTTCAATGTATACTGCAAATTAATTATTCACCTGGTGATGACCAGGTTCATCAAGGATCTTTCAGTTCTCTTGTTCAAGTCATGACATTAGTGTCATCAGGTTTCTATCATATGTAATAGACTAGAACCCTTGTCTTTGAGCGATAAATCCCTCTATCTCTCAGGAGTTGGTTGAGTAAATCTTGTTGAAGCAACTGATATACCAACATTTGTAGAAGCTTTCTGCTTCTGATCACCAAATCTCTACATGAGATGATTCTAGGTATGAGAGTCATAACACATGTTTCTAGAGGCTTTCTGCTTCCGTTCCATCCATATATCAGTGGGATCACTTATCCTTGTAGATTATGGAATTCCCTACAAGTCAATTCTCGTCATATGGTTAGCAATATTTCATAATTGATTTATTAACGAAATAACATAGGCACGCTTTTTGTCAATGCTTTGAGACAACAAACATAAGTCCCTTATCTGGATGCCTACGGTATCCATTATAACATACCATTAAGAGTGTGCACTACTCCAATATGTTATAAAGGAGTTTTAATTATACATGGGTTGTGTAGCATGACATGATATTTAACTACCTGAATTTAGAAATGTAGATCCATGTAAAACATAAAAAAACAACCAGATCTAATCTACTAAAGCATGTAAAATCTAATACTTATATTTTGTAGTTTTGTGGGTGGGATCCCACTGTTAGAGTCCATTGATATTCATATGCTTGTTTCACGATCATCAAAGTCTGTATCTTCATATCATTTCTTAGAATAATAATTTCGAATGATCATCCTTCCTTGGCTCCTTGTGAGGAGGGTCTTATTTTATGTTATCATTTGAAGCTCCGTGCTTCCTTTTGTGTGAACTTCGACAACTACTGGCATTATGACCATATTTCTTGCACCTATAGAATTGGATCTGAGATATATCCTTCTTTTGTTTCTTCTCATCTAGGGGAGGACTTGATCTCTTGTCTTGATGATTGTCAATGTACGACTTCCTTCCCCTTCCCTTCCCTTTCTTGGCATGAGATATGAACGCTTAATTTTCCTAAGGTTGAGTGCCATGAAGTCTTTGGTATGCTGCGATTCTCGTTTCTTCTTGAGTGCATTCTGCCCATAGCTTATCAAATTTGGGAAACTTGGTTTGACCACTTTATATTTTGGATGAAACTCCCCATATGGTGGGAGGCCATTCAATTTGGTCATAACAAGATCCTTTTCTTCAAGATTGTCTCCACTGTACTTTAGTTTGCCCCGGAGCTGAGTGATCTGCATGAAATATGAGGCAATATTCTCGGACTTCGTCATCTTCATATTCGACACTTGATTCCTCAATGTGACAGTCACATTGATGCTACTGTGTTCAAATATATCCTTTAGAGTTTTGAACATCCTCTTCGTCATCGTCTTTTCTGATATTTGAGGAACCAAGTGATCTCTAACTGAGTCCACTAAAATCCTCCTTGCTTTGGCATCATCCTTTCTCCAACGAGGTTTGTCTTCTTCGACTTCTGGTTCTAGGACCTTTTCCTTTACAAATTGTAATAGGTGTTTTTATTCTAGTAGAAGAACAAACCTATACTTCTAGGGGATGCAGTTGGAAGCCCCTTCCAAACAATCTTCAATCTTCATATTGATCATCTTGACTATAGATCTCAATTTGAGACCTTAGTAGAGGCTAGGTTAAAAATGAAATTTGGAGTTTTGGAAAACTGACTCCACAGATAAATGCGCCCTACAGAAGCTAGTTGAGTAGAGGTAGAGTCGAACCAAAACTGTGGAGAAAGTAGGTCAAAACTGGAAACCCTAATTTCTATTGTAGTCATAGAATTAGGTCAAAATTGAAAATTCTCAAAATTGAATTCTTCCTTCACCAAAAGATGTGCCCTTCTTAGAGAGAAATTCTCAAGGCTCCTTTGATGCCAAAAAGTTCACTGAAGGCCTTGAAAGATGAAACCCTATTTTCGACAGGTTTCGACAAGGTTCCAACAATGGATTCTTCTAGTATTGCTCTGATCCCATGTTAGATTTTCTTAATATTATAACACTATATCTTAATTTCATTCATCAATAGGATCATTAGAAGATAAGAAAAGCATAGAACAATAACACAAGTATTTTTCACGTGGGAAACCCAAACGAGAGAAAACCCATCACCCTTCGTTTAGAGATAATAATTCTGAGATCAGAGTACAATGAATAAAGAAAAAGGAAAAAATGGAAATGCTTTCTAAATATAGAAACCTTGAAAATAATGTTCTTCTGCAGTGTATGTGAAGTTCTCTCTCTCCCATAAAACTATGAACTTCTCTGAGCTATTGTGTTGCTGCTGGGTGAAATAATGAGGAGGGGTGCCTCCTATTTATACTGTTTTTCCACCCAAAAATTAACTAGGGCTGACTTCACTTGAGGGAGCAATATAATTTTATATTTCATAATTTATATTTTGTTCTTTTATTACTGGATTTTCACCCCAAGGCTTATATTGCTCTTTCTTTCTAGGGTTTGTATGAATGATTACAACAAGTTCAACTCTCAAAGGAGGACAATAAGAATGTCTTCTGAAGTTGCATGAGCTCCAACAACACCCATAGTCCAAGCCCAACAGGAGAAGAGTTATAGAGTCACGGTATAACCCTAAGAGTATCAAATCAAGGCTCTAACATGAGGAAGAACTCACAATCAGGACTCTAGAAAACAGATCACTACCAACAACAAAAGACTCATGATCCAGGCAGAGAGAACTAGTCAGAACTCAACAGTCATGACCCAACTAAGGAGAAACTACAATCGACAATCAACAAGAAAAGGATGCACGACCCAGGCAAAGAGTCCACGGTACAACAGAGAAATATTCTCATGGCCTAGCAAGGGAACCCATAGCCCAACAGAGAAAGATTCAACAAAGAACCCACAATCTAATAGAGAAATAATCACCATAGATGCATCTCAAAAGAGGAGAGAACATGACCATGCTAGTAGAAGAAAACATGCTGGAAGGATGCACCATCACCAGAAAAGGAATCATATCCGTACATGAATGATAAACCCACAGCCCACACAAGAAAACAACCATGTTGGAAAAAATAGGGATATAGTCGTGGTTTAGGTTCAAATTGCTGGGTAGAAAATCCAATGAAGACGGGTGATGTAGTGGTACAATCACCATGGTCAACATCAGTTGCAGGAAGAGTCACGTGGGACAAAGGGTCACGATTGTCACAAGAAACAAACCGTTAATCATAGGTAAGAAGCCATTCATGCATGAAAGTAAGAAGTACACAATCAATCATGGAGCGAAGAAGTATCCACAGAGGAACCTAGGCACGCGCAGAGGTAAACCATGATCACATTGTTGAGTTGAGCTATCACGTGGAGTAGTCACACACGAGTAGACAAGCAAAACAATTAGATGCTTATCATGTTTACATTAAACCTTTAATTTATAAGGTTTAAAAATAAAAATGGTCCAAGTAAAAAATGAAAGGTCCAAAGGATTTAATAAGGGTAGATAAATGTCCAATGGTAATAGCATAAAATAAAAAGGTTCAAAGGTTTAATCATAAAGTATAAAATGGACTAAAGGTGTTTATTAATAAAATCTTAAAGGTTTTATTAATAAAATCATAAAGGTTTTATTAATAAAACCATAAAGTAAACATTTATAATAAAGTCATAGATAAAATTATCCAACCAAAAGAATAGTGTACTAAAGAAACCCATAAGGTGAGAGTCATCATGACAAGGGTACACACACAATTATAGTGCTAGGACCAAGTAAGATAAAGGACCATGAGTTAACAAAGGGGGCTCCAAGAAAACCACCCACAAACGCACAAGATCAGGGTAAACCATATAAGGTGGACAAACAAGATCAATAATCTATTCTCTCTCTCAAGGTACATTGTTTTATATATTTTTGTCATCATTGTATAAGGGGAAGATTCAAATTGGATGGCATGATCCTTTGGTCCTCAATAATGCTACTAAGGGTTAAGTGCTAGTGACATCATCAAGGGGTCATCAGTCTCTTGAGAAGCAACCTGGCAGTAACGATTAGGAGAGACAACATCATCTTCCATTCTTAAAGAATGGATCACAACTCTAGGTTGAATTTTAGTCACACACTCAATCAAATTCTTGGTAACTAACCAGGTTCCTCCATTCTCTTGGTGAATGGCTCTCATCCCTAGGCTAAGTCCCTATTCTCGGACTAGGTTATATTCCTGATAACTCACCAGGTGCTTCCATTCAGTGAATGGCCCTCAACTTTAGGCTGAGACGGTCCTCAGTCCGGGATTGGGTCAATTTCTTGGTAACTGACCAGGTGCCTCCATTCTCCCAGAGAATGGCTCTCAATACTAAGCTGAGCTTCAGTACTATACTATATCATGTTGATCAATTCCTAGACCCTGACCGGGTCCTCCATTCTCTCGAAGAATGGTCGTGAGTACCAAGTTGAGCTTCAGTCCTAAACTAAAAGTCAATCAACTACTTGTATGACCTACTTGGATATCGTGTCCCTTGTCCCAGACCAGAATGTCTCTGCCTCTACCAACAGGTTCTATTTGGACATCATGTCCCTAGTCCGAGACCAGAATACCCTAGAGGCATATAGGGTCCCTAGCCACATCATAGGGGCTTTGTCATGGCATCAACCTGCTCCGTCTCAGACCAATAACCCCCGGATACTACTGGCGGCCCTAGGGTACCTTCTAGGGTCTTGCTTTTCCCTAATTAACTGACTAAGGTACCATCCTCCTTGAGTATGGGTTTTGTAACTACACTAACTTTAATACTTTCCAATGTTTTTCACATTGATTCCATGCACCAAATGTTCAAAGAATTCAATGTAATGCAATGAAAGGAGTCCCAAAGGGGCCACATTTGATGCCATGCATCGTCTGTTCAAAGGATTCAAATTAATGCAGCAAAAGGAGTCTCGAAGAGGCCATGTTTAAGCCATGCACAAATGTAGGCTCATGTATTTATGTTTGCTTTACAGAGAAATTTGGTTCCGCTAGGAATCGATGACCATTTTTCATGGTGTCTAGACATGATGGTTTTTAATCACAATCCTTTCTATAGGTGGCTACATCAAATAATTTTGAAGGCGAGTTGTAGCATGCTATATGTGATGCACAATTTTTACTCCAAGGTTGATATTGAATGCAACATGAGGTTCTTAGAGTCATAGCATATGCTTTGCAATGATAAGGGTAGGACAAGGTGGTGGAGGTAGGTGGGGATGATGTATGCTGGAGGTTGATTTCTTTCTTAATAATTGAATTACTAAAAGTTTCAATAAGTTTCATGGTTCTCTTGAAAGACAAGAGGCCTTGCAGATAATAGTTAAAAATGCACATACAGGCTACAACTCCTTACTTGCAAATAACTTAGAGCTTGTTTTTCATCTACATTTGCAGGATGCAAGCAACATTTACAAAAGTGATTGAATGAGTTTTGGGATTGTTCCATGCTCTAAATTCTAATCGCAACATACATAATATTGATATATAACAAAATCTAAGAAGTTGTTGAAGACATTTCAATAATCCTTTGCAAAATGGCTAGAAGTGTGCTAACACCTACGACTACCTTTAGATAACACAAGTAGTGAAACTATGGCTCCATTAATAAATGTATGGTTCCTATAAGTAATTAAATTGAAAGATAGAAAGAACAACACATTTTTGTAGCTTTCAAAAGTTATTGTTTGAAAATCTCTTTTAGGCATCAACATTTTTTTTTTTACGGAAATGTGCTAATTAGATTTGTGAGTATTTTGTTTGCCTAAAGCAAGTTCATCAAATTTTCAAATAGGCATAAGGAGAGAAAACGTGAAAGAATAAAGTAATATAATGAAAGCTTCTTAGTAGTTAGAGCAAAGTAGTAAGATTATTCATGTATGAAGGTTGTGTTACCTGAACTCAGCAATGAACCAAGGTGAAATATTTTATGTTTACACAATTTAGACAAGGGGGAGCCATTTGGTATGTTAACAAGTTGCTAAAAATCTAGGGGTCATAGGCAGCTCATCCCGTGAGCTATCCTTGACAACTCGACCCATTTGGTATCACCTCATCCTAACAATTGCTTAAAGCCTTGACACATGATCAAATTCACAAGGTTATGTGCGGAGCTAAAGATTATGTGTGGAGCTAAGGAGCTCATAGGTGACCAGCATGCACATTGCCACCAACATGCATCATGGATGCACATCACCACCATGACCACCATCGTCATAGTTAAATGCTGAGTATGAAAACGTTTCACCTAAACCTAAATGCCATGAAACTGTCCTTAACGACTTACAAATTTTGGTGCAAAAACATTTATGCTGAGTATGAAAACGTTTCACCTAAACCTAAATGCCATGAAACTATCCTTAACGACTTAGACATTTTGGTGCATAAACATTTATGGTAAAACTTATATGTTAATGAAAACCAAACTGTTTTGATATTAACCAGCATGTGAAAGAGGTTAAATAAAACCACAATTTCATTGATTGGTATTAAAAACATTTTGTATATTTTGATTGGATAATAAAAAGTGTCTTGACTTTGGATCTAAATTTACATTAAAATATATGAAAATTAATATAAATGATCATGAGCTAATTCATAAAGTCCCTCCAATCTCAAAAGACGGCCCAAGTCAAAATAAACATTACAAAATTATAAATAATATAATCTTGACCATAAATTTATAACCATCGACGTATCTACCAATCGTTTTGCAAATAGACACGCAAGGTTGGATGATGGGTTGGTAAATTGGATCAACTTAAACTCAATCAAACCAAAAAAGTCTGAACAATAAATTCCTGGAATAAACATAACTGAGACAGAAGTCACCGTCTTCACTCTCAAATTCTTATAACATGACAAAGAATGTTTCGCAGCCATAATCAT